>WEIV01021136.1:134942-187661 GCA_013390005.1 Calyptomena viridis
ATAATAGAAATATAATATATAAAATATTTTGAAATATAAATGAAAATATGTACTAGTTTTTATAATATATAAACCACATATGTAATATAGTACTATATTTAATATTACTTTATATATAGTAATATAGTTAATGTCTAATACATATCACTTAATATATAATTTTTACATTTACAATTCTATATATTACGTATTATTATACATTGTATATGTTCTATATTACATAATATATATATTATATACATAAAGGCCTGGGAGACTCCCCCTTTCTCCGAAATTTGAGAAGAAAAATGGACAAACTCTATGAAAACCAGAAGAATTGGTAAAAAGAAGTAATCTGCCTGGATGCTTTTTAGCTGCACAATTCAGGAAGGAGGGAGTGGGAGAGGACACAACAGGAAGATGAAATAAAAAGCCCAAATAAATGGCCACCTCACACCATCATTAACATCCCTCCAGCAGCAGAATTCTACATATCTATTACCAAAAGCCTGTTTTTTTCAGTATTTTAAGTGTTTAAACCCTAATGGCAATTTACGCTCATGAAAAACACCAGTGTCTAAAACACTCCAGTGATTCTATGAACACATTTCACTCTGGCCATGAGATCAAATGCAACCTCATTTGAAGTCTCTGTGCCTGACTCAGCAAATTAGGATTGCTGAGTAATAAAATGAAACAAGAGAGCTTCATATTGTTGTTTTTCTAAAAAAAAATCCAAGTAATTGGAAAGATGTGGATCTTTCACCTTGAAATTCGTACTTTGTTAAGCAAATGCTGCTTTTCTTTGAGCAAAGAAAGCATTTCACATGTGTCTTATCCAGGATTTGTCCAGCTGTAACTTTAAACATTTCCACTGTTAACACATTTTGTTCAACATTACCGAGGACATTTAAAAAAACCCCCAAAACAATGGTTATTATGCAACAGCTCCACAACTCCACTGATCCTAAAAGCACTCACATCATGGATAAGTGTTTCCCCTATCAGCATTCCAAAGATATCTGTGAAGGTGACAGGCTGCCCTGAGCTCTTCTTGTTCCACAGAGCTTCGATGTAGCGCTTGACTTTCTGAGGAGTGAGCAGCAGGAGGGGGTTGTGGCTCACACAGTTCATCAGCTCCTCGTTGATCTCCTTTGGGCCCTTGGCAGGAAACTCTGGGTGTGAATACAACGTTGACATGTACCTGCAATGGCAAACAGGCTCAGTGGAAGTTGCTTGAAGGCTACAATCAACTCATAAATAACTTGGTACGATTACTGATTAGTCAGGTTCATTTATTTATCATTTAAACAGTGAATCGTAAGTTCTTTATTTCTCCAGGTACAGAAAACTAAGCTATTTGTTCTACATGTAAGCATTCAATCAAACAAGCTACACACATCTCAGTGTGTATGACAGGAATGATTAAAATGTCCTCATTTATCTGTTTCAGGGGTAACACAAAATGATCTTAAGCTGAAAACGATGCTCATCAAGTCAGCACAGCTAAATCTGGCAAACTGGAAGCTCTACAAGTAGACACATGTACCTCTGTCATCCTCCAGTTCATTATCACCATTCAAAAATTCCTACAATGTCTCAGGATATCAAGGAATGGTTTGGGTTGGAAGCAACTTTAAAGCCCATCCAGTGCCCCCCCTGCCATGGGCAGGGACACCTTCCACTATCCCAGGTTGCTCCAACCTGGCCTTGGACACTTCCAGGGATCCAGGGGCAGCCACAGCTTCTCTGGGCACCCTGTGCCAGGGCCTCCCCACCCTCACAGCCAGGAATTCCTTCCTAATGTCCACTCTAACCCTATTCTGGCAGTGGGAAGCCATTCCCTGTGTCCTGTCCCTCCAGCCCCTTGGAAATAGCCTCTCTCCATGTTTCTTGCAGCCCTTTCAGGTCCAATCAGGTCACCCCAAAGCTTTTCCTCTCCAGGCTGAACAATCCCAACTCTCCCAGCCTTTCCTCCCAGCAGAGCTGCTCCAGCCCTCTGATCATCTTGTTGCCTCCTCTGGACTCTTTCCAGCATTTCCATGTCCTTCCTGTGCTGTTCCCAGAGCTGGAGCAGCCCTGCAGGTGGGATCTCACCTGAGGGGCAGAATTCCCCCTTCCCCGCCATGGGATCAGCCCAGGGCACAGGGGGTTTCTGGGCTGCAATATCCTGCTTTCCAGGATCTAGAGCCTTCCAGACTAAGCTGCAGCACAATAACCACAACCTGTGCAGGGAGTTCATTGACTGGGAGGATTCAGAAGAGGCTTATCAGGCAAATCTTGATTTTGTTACCGAGGAACAAGTTCAGTTTACTCCAAACAAACCTTAGACACACGTGCAGGCCACCGTGGCTTGGATTATGCAACAGCAAGACTCAAGATAGGCTGTCCTAATCTCCCACAGGGTGATTTACTACTATTTACTCCATGAGCTGGCCCAGGGACACATCCCTGACACACACGGGGAGCCAGCCTGGCCCTGAGGTCACTGCCCAGCATTTATCTGGCAGCACAATGAGCTCTGCCCCACTCGTGATGCAACAACTTGATTCATGAGTCCTGGCACAGGCTCCAAAGCTGAGCATTCACAGCAGCTCCTGGGTGCACCAAACACAGCAGCCAGCTTCCATGGGAGCAGGGAAAGGGAAAGGGAAGTGCAGGATGGAGAAGGGAGCACAAGTGAGATGGCAGAAGCACTGCAGCTCAAGCATTGCTCCAAGGTTAGACATGCAGCTGAAGGAACAAGCAAAAACCTGCCTCTCCTGCCAGGAAAGGAATTCTCCACCCTTCAGGAAAAAAAGAAACAACAGCATTATTCCCAAGTAATGGACTGCATGGAAAAAAAGAGGGAGTGCCAAAGTGTCAATTTATTGATTCATTGAGCAAGGAGAGGCTGAAGAGGTGACATCAGAGAGCAAAAGCAAATTTGTTCAAATGTTTGCCACATCTGTTTCTGACTGAAGCAGTTCAGATAATCTCACTACTTTAACACAGATTTTATAGGTTTACCTCAGATAAGCTACGTGTTCACTCCTGGAATTTCCCAAAAAGAGACCTCAGAGCCAGCAGTGAGGTCTGCTCAGAGAGTGGACTACAAACCCTTCCCTACAAACACAGCCCATGTTTCTCACACTATTCCACCAAATCCTATCTTCTGCTTCTCACAACTCTGAAAAGTCCATCTCAATGGACAGTGATAAGAAATCTGCTCCCACAGTTAGAGACAGAAAACCCAGATTCAGGGATGCCAACATTCCAATCTGAATGAGAAACTCCAGTTCATAGACACTTCTGGCATTTCAAACCTCCTGGCATTCTGAAAGCTTCCCTCTGGTCTGGAATTGGGTGACAAAACCCCCACACAGGGACAGGACAGATGATCATCTCCTTCAGAAGAGTTAATACCTTTGGGGTTAGAGTGTTTCTTACAACCAAAATTCACGTGATTCCTTAGACTTAAACCAGGGGACAAAACTCATCCCAGGCAGATTCCCTGCTCATTTATAATTAGCTATTCCAACAAGCCTCTCCAAGAAAAGAGACATTCACATAATGTTACAATTTAGACTGGCAGGACCCTCGAGGTCTCTACTCCAACTCAATCCAGAGCCAGTTTAAGTCAGCTCAGGTTGCTCAGGGATTTGTTCAGTCAAGTTTTGCTTCCACATGAGCATTCCCTGAGTCAGACAGAGAGGATGACACTGTCCCCAGCCTAGTCAGGTAAGGATGGGTCAACACATTCCAGTGCTGGGGACTCTCACTGCAAAACGGTTTTTTTCTAATAGTTAAATTCCTCCTTGTCCTTTCCCTGTGTCTCCAAAAAGAGTATTTTCCTTGCAGCTCATTAGGAAGCTCATTAGGAAGAATTAGGTAAGATGTGCCCCCATCACTACCTTTGCCTTCTCCTTGAGACTAAATTAATCCAGCTGCCCCACTCACATGCTCTGGTCCCTAACAGTCCCCTAATTGCCTCTGATGGAATAAATCCACTTTATCAACACCTTTCTTGTACCAGGTGGCCCCAAACTGGATCCAGATGCAGCTCCAGTTATGATAAAATCATTGAAACCTTTGAAAGTTCAAAATTTAAGATGCAAAATTGTCTCCTGCAAACTGGTCCAAACATTTAGGTTTTAAAGTCAGACAAAAAAGTCTGCAATTTTTCACTGAATGAAAAAAGTGTAATGTTCAGGAGTTGAAACACTTCAGAAATTTGGACTGAACTTGTCAGATGCCTTTGGCTGATGAACATGACACACCTTTTAAATGTTACATCATTTCAGTTCAGAAACGTCAAAACAAATAGTTTCAGTGTTTGTAATAAGATGTCTGTAATCAGGGTAATTTGGGGTTGTTTTTATAAGGGCCAAGAAGGCAAAAGGCAACAGGTTCATAGCAGTGGGAGCAGAGAAACCCTCCCATTCAGGAGTGCTTGGGGCAGACAATCCCTGGGGTTCAAAGCATTCTGCTGCCTACAAACCCCTGGCACTCACTGACATCACTGATCTTCTCCTGTGGCTGCTGTTGCTGTTACTGGAAGCACTCCTGAGTCACACAGGAGGACATCATCCCCACCTCATCAGGCACCTTGGAAGAGCTTCACTCCCATCTGACTAACAAACTGTTTTAAAACCCAGTGTAATTTCTAAATTAAACAGTGGCAATAGGAGGGGGATGCTCTGCAGCATGGCAGCCAAGTCCTAGACATTCCCATTAAATCCATTAAGAAGGGGACACTGCTAAGTCTGAAATGGAGCAAAAGATCTTTCAGTGATTTTAAGAAGCTCTGACAATCCCTCTCAATCCACGTTGGGTTGATTGAATCATCTTCAAATCACAAGGGATTTTTTTTTTTAACATAAAACAACATGCAAGATATTTTGGACTTGTACCAACAGCTTGAATTCTTAATTTTTTGGTTCTCAAGATGAATGAATGAGTTACACAATCCTAGTGCATATAATACTGGGGCTTGATACAGAAATGTGGGAGCATGTGTGGCTCCTCTTTCTATCCAAACCTGCTCTCCAAGCTCTTAGGAAAATCACCTGGAACCTGAGGTGTCCTCACCCTTCAAGGCATTCTAAAGCACCTCCACGTCTCATAGAATCCCAGAATGGTTTGGGTTGGAAGGGACCTTAAAGATCATATCATTTCTTTGTAATATTTAATCTAAACCTGCTGCCTTTCAGTGCTCCACTCATCTACTGTGCTGCAAGACAGCTGTGTCCATATGTCTTTTCCATACTGCTTAAAACCAATTGTTTAAAATTGTTTAAATTTTGTTTTCAATGTTTCAAATTAATTATAACCTTCAAAATAAGTCAACTCTCACGCAAATTCATTCCCGAAGAAAACGTGCAACAAACCCAAAGGCAAAGGCCTTACCAGGTGGATCCAGAGAGCCCAGCAATGTAAGTGGCACAGTCCAAAACTCCTGATTCATAAAGTGCTTTCATGACTCCAGCAAAGCCCACCATGGCACGAAATCCACCTCCCGAGCCCAGGACCGCTATCACCGGGACCTGCAGGGAGAGGAACAGGGATCACACAGCACTTCTCACACACACCCCTGTGCTAAACACACAGGATACATCACAGAATGTCCTGAGCTGGAAGGGACCCACAGGGATCATGGAGTCCTAATCCCTGCACAGACACCCCAACAACCCCCCCCTGTCCCTGTTGTCCCAACCCTCCTGGAGCTCTGGCAGCCTTGGGGCCGTGACCAAACCCTGGGGAGCCTGGGCAGTGCCCAACCACCCTCTGGGGGAAGAGCCTTTCCCTGAGATCCCACCTCACCCTGCCCTGGCACAGCTCCAGCCATTCCAGGCTCCTGTCCCTGTCACACAGAGCAGAGATCAGAGCTGTCCCTTGGGATGAAGCTGCAGACCATGGTGAGCCTCCTCTTCTCCAACTGCTCCTCCAGTCCCTTCACCATCTTCCTGTCCCTCCTTTGGACACTCTCCAACAACTTTAGATCCTTCTCATATTGTGGCACCCAAAATTGCACAGCACACTTGATGGAGGCCACACCACATCTCTGTATGTCCTTGACTCAGTCCCTGCTGCTTCCCAAAGAGCTGGATGGCAGGAGCACTCCTGGAGCATGGGATGAAAGCACTGCTGATCCCAAGCACGTGGAGCCAGGAACCAGCTGGCAGCACAGCAGGTTCTGCCAAGCTGGAAAACCCTGAGAGGGGCAGAACACACTTCCTTCCAGCTCCCTATTTACCTTATCCCTACAGAGCAGCAGCAACAACCAGGAGGTGCAAACACAAGCAGGGGAGACCCTGACAGATGAGAGGTGCTTTGACTCTCTTGGAGCAAGGATGAGGGACACAGGTGGCCAAGGCTGCAGCCTGAGGACTTCACCTTTCCAGCCTGGAAGAGGAGTGGCTCAGGCAGATGCTGTGAGGCTCAGGTGGTGACACCAGTGACACCCTTGGCTTCCTGCCCAGGAGGCCTTGTTTGCTGATGAAAGTGGTCCATGGGAAAATAAAGAATCCACCTGACCACCAAAGTGGGAACACCTTCATGAACACACTTGCCTAATTTAATGAGGAAGACTTTAGACATCAGGATGAAACCAGAGACACATTGTGAGAGCTTCTGAATCATGGTCAAAAAGGAATTATTGCTGGGGATGTGTGGTAGTTGGATTTGGACCATGAGCCAACGGGACGAAGTGGGTAAGGGTGTCTCTAAAAACCAGGAGTGATCTCCTGACCTGGCTGTGGTCCTCATGGTGGGAGTCAAACACTGCCATAATGACCCTCCTTACCTCCCTGTCTGCTCACAAAACATGCACAATCTCAAGTTCAGGTCACTTGCACAGATTTGTGGCACTACTTCAGAGCTTAAAATACAACCAACACATCTAAAAATTGGGTGAACAAACCACATCAGCTCTCAGCATCAGTCAGTTGTTGCCCCCAAAATGCCCTTTCACTTACAACTCTAATTGCCTGGTATCTGAAGAATTAGATAGAAAAATATACTCAGAATTTCTTTAGAATATATGCCCTTCTTATCCATAATCCACAATAGAGAACATATTAAATTTAGTTTCTAAATAAAGTATTTAGTTACAAGACCACAGAAATTTTTCAAGCAATTCTAAGACCAGCTTTAATCCAATTCATATCTTCGTGACAGAGCCAAAAGCAGTAAAAGTTACTCATCAGAAACACAAGACAAATAATATTTTGGATAGGAGTTTAAAAACACATTTTATAATAATAAAAACCATCTGATATTACTACATGGCACAAGGGCACTCTCAAATTTACCAAAAACAACTGCAGTGGTAACAGGAATTTATGTGGATCTGTACAATTCCTCACTACTAAGAGAGAGACAAGCAGACAGGGTGACACCCTATTAAAGATGTACCTATATACCGGTTTATTTTATACTTCTTTCCTTCTTCAAGGCTGTTCCCTTTCACTGCACAGCCTCCCCAAGTATCTAAAAAGAACCAAAATCAAGCAAAAAGTCACTTGGTACCACCATCACATGTTTTGGCCCAAGCAAAGGGCCCATCTGGTTCCCAGTTTCCAACACTCAAAAGAATTTTCCACTGTTCACTGGGGATCAAGTAACAAGCTCTTGATTGTTACTAAGCATTAAAGGAATTGCACAGCTGTGCAGAAAGCCCCTATCTGATCAAAGTGGTAATCTGTCAAAAATCTCACTGAAAGGCAGTTTAAGGTGCCAATAGATGGGATTAGTTGCAGGAAAAGATCCACGCAAATCTTGAGTTCTGTTCCTTTCCACACACTCCACAGTCCAAGCCATGAAACTCCCTGTGGACTAAAGAGGAATTGTCAAGGAAATGACCAGGAACAATGACCAAGGAAGCTGAGAGGTTTCTAGTCCCTCAAACTGCTTATTCCTGACGCAGTAATGTTACCTGAGTACCTTCAGGAGTGTTAGTAATAGAAACCACAGGTATTCCCTGGCACCAGCACCCATCATGCAGCTCCAGAGATGGCAATCTATTCCCTAAATGACAAAGCCAGGGCAGGATTTAGGATATGCCTGTTTTGTTAAGCCAACACCCCAAGAGCAGAGCAGCTGCTTTGAAGAGAAGAGCAGAGTTTTTAATCACACCTTTAATAAAGTACCTTGGGCTTTGAAAGCTCTTCCCAACCACTGCCCACTTAACCTGAACAGACACATTCCAACAGGATGCAGACAGTGGTTTGCAGGTGCAAGCCTGGAAAAAGCATGTGGGAACACTTCCAAAGCACCACTGTTCAATCTATTCACCAGTGAAGTGGCACGAGCACAAAGGGAAAATGTGAGTGTTCCTCGGGATGCCGAGAAATCCGTTATGGAGGTGAGCAATGAATGTCAGGGAGAGTCACCAACATCCCGACTGCAAATATGCTTCCTGTCAGCTGAATCCAGAGGCATTCTGGGCACCACAGATTCCTGCACTGGACAGGGGGATATACTGAGGGGGACGTGGAGCAAAGAACCATCAGGGAATTATTAAGGTTGGAAAAGACCTCTAAGAGTCCAGTCACCAACCCAGCACCACTCGTCCTCAAGTGCCACATCCACACATTTTGAACACTTCCAGGGATGTTCCAGGGATCACTCCATGGTGACTCCACCACTGCCAGTGCTTGACCACCCCTTTCCACGAAATTTTTCCCAGTATCTAATCTACACATCCCTTGGCACAACTTTAGGTCATTTCCTCTCCTCCCTTCCCTTGTTCTCTGGGAGCAGAGCCCGACCCCCCCCCAGCTCCACTCTCCAGTCAGGGAGCTGCAGAGAATTCCAGGTCCCCCCTGAGCCTCCTTTTCTCCAGGCTGAGCCCCCCCAGCACCCCTGGGCTTTGCACAGTAAATAAAGCTTTTAAATCATTAAAAATAACCCTGAAGAGAAGCATTTACTGCACATTTACACTCAAGTATTTCAGCCAGCTGAACACAAGCTGACTTCCAGCAGTAAGTCAAGGGATGAAGGTTCACAGTCCTTTCCTGCTTTGCAGAGGAAACAGGCAGGTTTGTTAAAGCAGTTTTTAAGCTCCAATTCCAATACATTTAAGGGCATGAAATGGTAAAATCTACAATTAAACACACCAACACTACCAGCTGCCCTCTAGGACAAACAGGGGGGAAGTAGTAGCAGTGAGAGCACACAGGGCAAAGAACCAAGAACCCATTTCATGACTGGAGAAGGGAAAAAAGAGAGGACACCAAGGCATCCACAGTCCTCCCTGGACATGCCCTGAACCCCAAGTCCTTTGTACAGACCCAGCAAAACTGGGGCAGAGGTACTAAACCCATCCCAGCACACCACACCACTAAACTCACACCAGAAGGGGCAGTGATTCACATCAAAGTGAGAGGTGAGTCAACAGCAAGAAAGGGAATTGAATTCCAAAGTCTTGGAGACAAAAGCCCAATGCTCTAATCCCTGGCCACACCACCACAGTCCCTCAGCCATGGCTGGTCTGCACAGCACAGTGCTGAGGGACACACCAAGGAGTTCTGAGCAAAGCAGCTCAGATATCCCCAACACACACTGCACTCAACATTTTAACAGCACTAAATGTTCTGGCAGTACATCTGTATTGTTTTGGAGCCATGGGATAATGTACTGTGGGGAACAGCTGGGCACATAAACATAAAATCATGGAACGGGTTGGGTTGGGAGGGACCTTAAAGATCATCTCATCCCCCCCCTGCCATGGGCAGGGACACCTTCCACTATCCCAGGTTGCTCCAACCTGGCCTTGGACACTTCCAGGGATCCAGGGGCAGCCACAGCTTCTCTGGGCAACCATTACCCCTCTCACAGAGAGGAATTTCTCCCCAAAATCCCACCTACCCCTGCCTTCCTTCAGTTTTGTAACTCCATGCCCTTGTCAGCTCCACTCCAATCAGTGGGTGCCTCATCTCAGTGCTGATTGCTTCATCACCAGACTGGGCAGCAAAATGGAAAGGATTTGGGAAACAACCCAAGTTTTAAGAAAAGCAAGCCTTGAAAAAGGCACCTTAATCTTATCTTCCAGTAATCGGGCAAAAGAAACTAAACCATGTTAAATCTTGTTTTGGGAATGAGTGGTACAGATGTTTTTATCCAAATGACCTGGAAACACAGTGCACAAAGTCTGGATACCTGTGGTAGGAAAAAAAAAATGCCATAGGCCATACAGATGATTATTAAAAAATTGTTCTGCAAATCCAGTTGTAGAGAACTGTACGATTTCTTTAAGTGATTCTGGTATTTTAAGAAAACTGCTTGAAGCAACAAAAATCATAAAAATAAGCTGAGCAGTAACAAAGGTACAAGAAACCTCCTCTGTATTTTCAGAATGTGCCTCAGGATTAAGGAAGGAAATCTGGATCTGTTCAATTCCCCATCCAGGGATGTGTAATTAATTCAGAAGTATTAAAGTCTCTCAGCATCCCTGCAAGGCACAGCTACTCACTGATGAAGAAACTTGGGTGAACTTTGAGTAACCGACTTAAGATTCATCAAGACTCTCAATATGTATCCTGATTTCATGTTAAGACTCCAAATATCCTATAAATCCTCCTGCTATCCCCTCCATCTATGGCAATAAAAGTAAAACTATGGCTTAATTTCAACAAAAAGGGGTTTTTCTCATTGCTAGAAACAGCTGACAATTCTGATAAGTCAGCTTAGAAATACGGGGTTGGCAAAGTAGAAGTGGGAGGATCACATCACCTCAATCCTTCCTGGGGGTGATAAATCTACAATTCCTGTCTGGGAAGGCAATTTAACTGGCAAATGTCAGTATTGGAGACAGTGAGGAACACTAAGGAAAGATGAGGACAAGAAGAACATGAAGTCTTAGCTATCCTTTACAACAATTCCTGCACACAGACCACCTGAGGCACAGAGCATCCCTCCAGTTTTACCTGGATCCTGGCAGAATATCCACATCTTTTCTGAGAAAGATACTACTCTGCTGTAGAACAGACCAATGTCACATTCACAAATCCCTGCTCTGATAAAATCTGCATGTGTTAATATAGAAATAACTGAAAACTAAGAAACCTTGAAAATGTGTGTGTTGTGAAGGAACAATCTATCTCACCACAAATAAAATATGTGCAACACTTGTTATATTGTTCCATCTTCCTCAGAAAACTCATACAAACACATTTTACAAAGCAGGACAGAGTTTAAAAGCATTCAACTATAAAACATTTACCACCTGCACAGGACTCCACAGAATTTTAAAGGAATTCTTCAGTGTTGGCTGCAAAAGACTGTCCCATTCTGCTTATACTAAAAATGCACAAAAGGAATCAATGTCAATGAATTAAATAACCCAGACTGATTCACTGACATGCCCCACATACACACAGTGTTCCTGGCACAGTTCTGGGAGCAGTGCAAGGAAGAGGATGGAAAAGCTACTAGGAAATAAAGTGCATCTGTAACAAGTGTCACCTTAATTAACTCTAAATAATTCTGAAGAGATCAGTAGGGTCTGACATCCTCCCTCCCTGTGAGGGTGGGGAGGCCCTGGCACAGGGTGCCCAGAGAAGCTGTGGCTGCCCCTGGATCCCTGGAAGTGTCCAAGGCCAGGTTGGAGCCACCTGGGATAGTGGAAGGTGTCCCTGCCCATGGCAGGGGTGGTAGGTGATTTTTAAAGTCCCTTCCAACCCAAACCACCTGGGATTCTCCGAGTTTCTCATGTGACACAAGCACCCTCAGTCCACAGAGATCTCTTGGCTGGTACAGATCAGCGAGTCAGTGAAAGCTGCAGCTTCTCAAATCAAAGGCAAACTTCATAATCCTACTCCAACAAAATAGGCTGAAGGAAAAGGAGAAAGAATAAAATAATTTCTGAGCTAATTAATTAACCAGCTCATTTCCTGCCTAATCTTTCAGAGAGGAAGGTCCCAGAGCACAGGTGGGTGCTGAGCGTGCAGGGACAGATCCTGTGTTGGTGAGGGCCCAGAGCCATCCCAGCTCCTGCAGCAGCACATAGTTCACACACCCTCCAGGCACTTTTCAGATGGCAATCTCCCCTCAGAGACAACACCTTCACAAAGCATGGAATTCAAATGGGAAAAGATAGACCAGTTTGTTTAAGGTGCCAGTGCAGCAAATGAATCAGAGAATCATGGACTGGTTTGGATTGGGAGGGACCTTAAAGCCCATCCAGTGCCCCCCCTGCCATGGGCAGGGACACCTCCCACTATCCCACGTTGCTCCAACCTGGCCTTGGACACTTCCAGGGATCCAGGGGCAGCCACAGCTTCTCTGGGCACTCTGTGCCAGGGCCTCCCCACCCTCCCAGCCAGGAATTCCTTCCTAACATCCCAACTAAATCTCCTCTTCTAGTTTAAAATTCTTCCCCCTCGTCCTTATTCTATAAACTTAAGCCAAGAAAAAATTACTCTCCAGCCTAAATGTTGTATGTTAACAAGAGGAAACTTAATTTTTTTGGCTTCTATAACTTTACATCAAACCCTTGTACCTCACACTCCTCACTCATTCCTCTGAAAGGCAAAAGCAGCATTCCAAAGGTGATGCTCATCCTGGTGGGAACTCTCCACACTTACATCACGGGAAGTGGTCAAGTTCTTGCTGTTTTCCTCTCCCAGGAAGGATTTGATGCTGTGCATGATATTTTCTTTCCTCTGCTGCCGGAATTTCTTCTCCTCATCACACAGAGCCATGCTGAACCGGAGATCTGTCGAAGAGCTGCTTGGCAAGAGAGACAGGCTTCAGCACAAGGCACCCTTCCAAACAGAATCCACAACATCACCAGGGGAAAGGAGTGGAAGGAGGCAGAAATCCCTTATTTCACCTTACTGAAGTCAATAAAGTTGTATTATTTGTGCAACATGGCTGACTCTGTGAGGGGATGGATGCAAAGTTCAATGGCACACTGTGGCTTTAAAACATGGATTTTATAGAGAACTCGTTAAAAGCAAATAATTAACACACAGCAAGTGAATTCACCACTCACGTACAATTATAAATCTACATTTGTAGACAATTGTACTGGCAGGTCACAGGAAAAACTCAGCCCTTTTCTCCAGCTTCTTCCCCACATTGTGGTCTCAAAAACAGATACAGGGCTGTGTGAGGACCCCAATGTTGTGTTTAAATAAAGCTGCAAGTTCTGCTCCCATTTCCCATCTCAGATATCAAGGCAGGACAAACAGTTTGTCTCCCCTTTTGGACCAGTTAACCCTTCCCCGAGCCTGTGGGAAATCATAGCATGTCCTGAGTGGGAAGGGACCCCCAGGGATCATCCAGTCCAAATTCCTGCAGAGACACCCCAACAATCCCAGCCTGTCCCTGTTGTCCCAACCCTCCTGGAGCTCTGGCAGCCTTGGGGCCGTGACCAAACCCTGGGGAGCCTGGGCAGTGCCCAACCACCCTCTGGGGGAAGAGCCTTTCCCTGAGATCCAACCCAAACCCTCCCCTGGCACAGCTCCAATCATTCCAGTGTCCTGCCCCTGCTCACACACCACAGATCAGAGCTGCCCCTTGGGATGAAGCTGCAGACCCCTGCTTCCTCCCTATTTACTAAGCTAAATTAACTATCAGCTCATCAGTTTTATTATTAGCTTTATTATTCAGTAAGACAAGGCAAAAATTCATATTGTGCCATGTTAGCTACCAGGCAGCATTTTTCCAGGGCTTCGTGAAAAAAAATACAACAGTGAAATGGATCCATTTAGGCTCAGATTCCTCAGACTTCTAAAAAGCCTATATAAAAAAAATAATGGATGAAGAAAAAGGGGGAAAAGACTGCCTAGGAGCAATGCTCCATCAAGATATACGTGATACAGTGATTCCACAATCTGCAGGGATATCACAGAATAACAGATCAGACCCTTTAGTTTAACATATTCCAAAGTCTAACAGCAAGATGTAGCCAAGCAACTTCTGTTTATTTAATGTCAGAGATAAGAAATGCTTGTCACGTCCAAACCCTGGTGGGTCTCAAGGCCCACCCACAAAAATATCTTTCCTAGTCCAAATGAGGAGCAGAAATTATCCCTGGGGGATGTTTGTCAGTCTCCAGAGTCATTAAGGAAAGAGGTTGATGTTTAGTGCTCTGTGCTGCTATTTATAGTTCCAGGAAAAAAAATTACTCTTTAAATGCCTTCCTCTCAGAAATTCACTTTTAGACTTAAAAGATATTTTTCTGATTGTGCCTCAATGGGATTTTTGAGCTTTCACCTGGAGAGGTGAAGAAACAGGGAGAAAAACAGCTAAAGAGGGAAAAATAAAGGTAGGCACGTGCTTAGCTTTACATGTGGAAAAAGCCTGGCCTAAGTCTTCACTTGTACATGGTATTAACATTAAATACACTTTAGGGGCAGCCACATAGTGAGTGTGGGATGTAAAGCACCCCCAAAAGGTAAAACAATGAGGATAAAGCTGAGCCTGAGGTCTGTGGGTTTATTAGAGGAAAAGCCCTTTACAGTACTTGGTATTTCTATGTTAAAACAAGGAATTTTTGCCCTCTATCCAACATGTGTTTAAGAAAATCACACCAGGGATTCTTGGGTCTGTTGTGCAGGGTCAGGAGTTACACTTTGATGATCCTGGTGGGTCCCTTCCAACTCTGGATACTCTATGATTCCACGAAAACTGTAATGAACAGATTAAAATAAAAAATACCTTCCCTGCTGATACATTTTTCCTCTTTTTTTTTGAATAGGAGATACTCACCATACTTCAAGAGACAATTCCAAAGTCATTTCTGTGACCTAAGCAAAAAAATATTTAAATATGGTTACACCATTTCAGAGGTAAAAAACCACAAACAACACCTGCAACAGAATCTATTACCATCACAATTTTTCTTTAAATCACTTTTATAAAAGGGAGGATATTTTTGATACACATGAATGAGTTTCTTTGCTACAGATTTTTTTTCTAAAGCACACAATGTGATTCCAAAATACACCACTAGCACTGAACACAGTGGAAAATGTTGCTCAGGTGCTGACTTTGATGCATCAGATCCCACTGTCTTGGCTTCCTTCCACTGATAATCCCTGACAGAGCTGTTTCTTTGGCCTGAAGGGCTTTAATTCTCTTCACTCCCTTGCTTTCTTCCTGCCAGCCATCTCTCTCTGCCCTTGGCTTCCCAGTTCAGAGGAAACCTCATACTCAACTCCTGCCTGAAACTCAGACTTGTGAGGAACGGCTGCTCTGTGCTCCACAGGAGCCACCAGGTGTTTTGCACTGTCCAACATGCTTTAATCCTCAATAAGATTGCTTACAAGTTCCTGAAAGATGCAATAAATGCCACCCCATAATGATCTCACTGCAAACCACACAGAGCTGTGCCATGGCTTGGGCTGCTCTGCCTTCCACAGAGCACCTGAAGGCTTTGTCTGCAGGCTAAAGGTTAAAAAATTAGTATTAAAGCATCAATTAGGCACAGTCCAAGACCAGGAGGCTGCAGGAACTAAGAATGGAGAGACATTTTCACCTCCTGAGCTCTGTCCTGCCAAGAGCCACCTCAGTGCAGCCCTGGAGGGGTGTAAGAACTTAGAGGGTTTCATTTCACACTCCTGTAGCTCCAAATGGATTCTCCTCCTTGTCTGTGGCATGTGATCCCTTGGAACAGAGCTACAACAGCCCACACAACATGTGCAGGACAGTCAGAGCACTGAAGGATCTCAAGTGCTGCCTCTGCTCCTAAGGGGCAGATACAGCCTGGAATTCCTCTCCTGAAACGGGAATTGCAGATGGACAGGGAGAAATAACAAAGGGAGGACATGAAGAAACAGTGAAGAGTCATTTAGAAACCCCTTCAAAGGCTGGGGAGCAATTACTTTATTCCCACACCTGATATTACTAAGTTAGAAAACACTTCAGACGCCACACAGTGATCCAATGCTTAAAAATATGTATGGAACTAACCCTTGGAGGGAAACATTCCAATGGGGAAGTATCATGCCTTTTTCTATACCTTATAGAGACAGCACAGAAATCTCAGGAATACACATTACATATCCATTGTCTCCACTGGGTTCAACCTCACTCCATGTTCCCTTACTATTTCCTTATATATTTCAGAGTGTATTTGGCTTTTTTCACTGATTTCACCATCCCAGGATTCTCTACCAAATTTGCTGAATGCTGATGAGAAGTTTAAGCCTTGTGTTAACGGAATGAGCTTTGTAAACTGTGTTTTCAGAATTTATTCATCAGCTCTTTGTCACTACCTCACCTCAGGCCTGGCAGAACCAGGACCTGCACTCAGCCCTCACTCAGAGCTACTGAAGCACTTAGTGAAATAAATACGCAGAAACTTCAAAAAATACAGTCATTTTAAAAAGAGAAAAAGGAGGGTATCAAAATTCCAATTAAATGCTAAACCTGACATACAAAACTCTCTGGTTTCCAATAAACAAGGCCTTTAACCAGTGAGTTGCTGTAACTACACTTTTAAAGTTATATCCCATGGGAAACAACAGAGCAGGCACAAATCAAGATCTCTGATCATACAATAAACCTCAGCCCAAAACACAAATGCAGACAGTGTTTGAAATGTGTCCCTGCCCATGGCAGGGGTTGGAACTGGATGAGCTTTAAGGTTCCTTCTAACCCAAACCATTCTGTGATTTTAACCTGTGTAGAACAAGCTCAATTCCACACAGATTTAACACCAATTTCCAGGAGTTTTTGCAGGCAGACAATCCCTGTTCAGGTGACTCCAGCTGGTTTGCAGATGTGTTTAAAGAGAATAATCCAATTACTGCCCTGCTGCACGTTAACCAGGGCTGTGTTACAACAAGCCTCTTACAGAAAGTGAAACATGTAATAATAAAGGAATTCCTGACAGCTGGAAGCCACAGGAGGGGCAAACCACTGACCAAATCCTGAGTAACCTCTCACACCAGCAAAGGCCACAAAACTAAACTGCATCAAGTGGGGGAGGAACTGGTTTAGCACGAGAAGGTTTCAAAGTCTGCTTTTCAGAGGGTTCTCTGAGCAGGGACAAACACAACAGTGGCACTGTTTTGCTCAGTTCTCCTCTCAGCAGGGCTGTAAGAAGATAAATACAGTGTTTTCAGGCTCTGTGTTTAATCCCAAGTGACAGGGAATGCCTGGAAAACTTCTGACCTTTCAGCTTCAGACCAGGGATGCCCCCAAATATCCAGCTATTCCCTGACTGACTCTTACCCCAGGATATACCCTAATCCCTTCTGGAATTTATCAAAAGCTCTGTATTAAGCAAACACATCCATACACAGTACTGATGGCATCAGAAATAATCTTGGATTTCCCTCCATAGGAATGAACAGCAAGAGTGGGCCAAGGAAAATACATTCCATGGAAAATGTGGTATATCCTGGTCTACCCAACAGCTCAAGTGCTCTGCAGGGGCCTCCCATCATGGTCAGAGCTGCACCAACCAGGGCAAGGCCATGAATGTCCCAACTTACATCATTGAAAGTTAACTGGACCTCCTTCTTCTCTCCCAGTTTCAGAGAAGATATGGGAAGAGTGGATGTGCCAAGAGTCTCGTCCATCACGTAGTTGGCATCCATGAGGGTAACCTAGAAAAGACATCTGGGTATTCAATTCTGCTTCAGTAAATCCCTTTTTAATTCCATGCAGCCTAGGCCTAAAGTAAAAACAAAAGTTATATGGAAAAGGAACTGGCCTTAACCCACCCCAGTCAATGCCCAGTGCCAAGAGGTAATTTAAAATAAACTCAGGTACAGTGGAGGTGGCACCTCCAAGGCATTCAGCTGCATGAGAACACCAGGATTATGTACAGAGGGGTTTTCATCCAAGCCCCTTTCTATCAGTAAATCTCACCATCTTTCTAAGCAGACATCAAAATCCCAACTCTGCATATGAAACACACAATTACTTCAAATTTCCAATTAGTAAAACTTCCCTATGGAGAAACTTAGATAGTTCTCAGTGTGACAGGACAAAAAGCATAAAGCAACTTGACAGTGAAGACAAAATTCACATATCCCAGCCTTGTATGTAGAGACCAGCATTTTTAGATGGAATCCACACATCGCAGCCTTGTACACAGATTTTTACAGCACTGCTTTGGGAACGTGGGCAGGATTCCAAATTACACAAAGCTTTTCTCTGTATCCAGCCAGATCTTCAAGTCTCTTCTCATACTCTCCATGTCAGAGCACACCCCTTCCAAAATGTGATAATATCCAAAGGTGTCTGTGGTTACCACAGAACACCATTCCATGTTTTTGCTCTAATCCCTGTGGATCTAGGCCTAGCAGTCCTTTTTTTCTCCCCAGTGGCTTCCTTCCAAGTCCTCAAGACATTCAGAAAGACTTCCAAATTATCATTTCCACAGCCTCTATTAAACAATAGAGTTCTTCAGACTCATTTGACTTTGGATTTTTTTCCACTTTGTGGAATTATATCTTCTGAAATATCATGTTTGTGGCTTGGACTGTACCTTTGCAGAAAACAAAAGGAATCAAGATACAATCACTTGATGTTGCTACATGTGGGTTCAGCCTCTTCTCAGCTACAAAGAATCTTCTTCATCCTGTGCCACAAGCAACTCTTTGAAATTATGAACTGGATTTTAGGACAGAGCTTATTATTTTAATGGTATCTATGTCCTGTTTCCTTGCAGAACTTTATTGTGCAATGTCTGAGGAGAATCTGACCCAGTCTTTATATGACAGTAAAACCAAACAACTTTTATTGTTATTTTCTATCCCTCATTTTACCATTTTACTCATCTTTTGAAGATCCTGAGAGCTGCTAAAAACCACATCAATTATTTAGCCAGCTGTAGCTCCTGTAGATCCTCCAAAACAACACAGGATCTGCAAAGAGATGGGTACAACTCTCCCCAGAGATTGCTGGAATCCACAAAAGTCCAACTGAAACAATTTCAGTTCTCATGCTGCAACAAAAGCAGATGAACACAAGTTCTTTCCTTCCTGGCTTTTACATGAATCCACAGTCACTCCACTCCTTTCTAATTCCTCCCATCTGTTGGCCTGACTTGCTTTCACGTTTGAAATCTCTTATTTTTTGCTTTCTTTCTCCAGTTTCACGTGGCCAATTTGCACCTCTACAACCAACAAATCTGGTCAGAATGGACTCCAGTGCCTGTTTTGGGCAAACCTGCTTCCTGCAGAGCTGTGCTGAAGCCATTGCAATTCCCTGAGACATTGTGTCTCTGGTGCAGGATGCATATCCCAGTTCTGATCCTGAGCTAGGAAGGGACTGCAGAGCCTACCCCTCTCCCCAGGGACACAGGGAGCTTGTGGGAAGCACAATTCCATTTGGGACCCAAGGGCTGATGGTCACAGGATCAAGGACAACCTTCCCAGGCTACAACCTGTCCCAGTTGGCCAGTTTAGACTGAACTCCAGGAGCTGGGCTCAGAGGACTGCACGTGCCAGGGCCATCCCCCACAAAGAACACAGCTAGCCAAGGATCTGAGAGAACCTCAAATGCTTGCCATGACCATTTCTGAAATAAGGGCTTGTGCCAGCCTGGAAAGGTTTAACACCCTGAGCCTAAAGGGTGCTTCAGCCAACAGGCCATATGGTGTGGTCTCCACAACAGCCCTGGGTGGGCTCCCAGCCCTTTGCTCCAGGCATGAACCAGCAGAACCACACTTTTGCTTTCTGTCTCCTCAGCGAGAAGCAAGAAATGGGCAGAGACTTGACTTTAACCCCACCTATTCCCTGTCTAAGTTGGACCGATGTAGGAAGCAGGGAGTAAACACTTGCAGGCTGATGTGAGGAACAGCAAGTACCATCCCTCAGGAGCAGCCCAAGAGGTGACTCACAGGAATATCTGATGACTCTCAAGGCTACTCTTTGAATAATTCAATTTATACAACACCTCTTGCTTAGCACCACTGACAGCAAACCCCGACCCCTAAAATCCTTTAAACAAAGATATAATCTTGAGCCAAGCTGCTGTTTTACCCTTCCACCCTCCCAGCTTCAGCTCAGCCCTGTGATTTACCTCCAGAACATTCTCTAGGTTGGGGTCCAAAATGAATTCAAAGGTCTCATTCCACACAGGGTTCACGTCATTGTTGAAATGTTTCGTCCTCTTCCTGCAGTCGGGGGCGGTTGGGATGAACAGCTCCACGTAGGGATCTGGAGTGTCAACTGGGGAGCAAAACACACCCTCAGGGCAGGCAAAACTCAGCTGGGGGTTGGAATTAATTATGGGAAACCTCAGGCCAACTCGTGGCCTAGGACAGAAAAATATATAACTAATAAGTTGTAGATATAAGGACGGGAGCAACATCAACACCCTCCCAAAAAACCCAGACTTTTAGGAGGGGAGGAGAAAAGCCTTGAGCAAACAGGATGGCACTGGGACTGAGGCAAATTTATTGGGAATATATAAACTACCAGGCAGTGATAAAGGTTTTTAGAAGGTTTTAACCCTTCCCCTCTTTCTAGACCTTATTTTCACAGTATATTTGAGTAACAACTGTACAAACACTGCCTGGAAAGAGAGATATGGCCCCACAGCTGACCAGAATTATCAGTACACTGGCAAAACCATTGGATGTGTCTAATAATAGCCATTCCTGAGAGCAAAGAATGCCTTCCTGGCAGCCCTAAAAATCCACTTCCAAGCAAGTTAAAGTATGAAGGGTTTTTTCTGTTGAATTGGGCCTCTATAGTAGATTTTTCTAAAACATTGCTCAGATTTCAAGTCAAATCAAGAGTTTTTTTGGGGGAAAAAAAAAACAACCAAAAAGTCAAATCATAAAAAAAGGCTTTTTGCAATCACTCAGGAGCTTTAGAAAGTGCACCCAGGCAAATACTTTCAATTTTATTCTAATACAACTTCTTAAGGAGTTTTCCACTCCTTATCTGTGGGGCTTTGACAATTGCTGGTGGTGACACTGCTCCCTGAATAATGAACAAGCAGCTATTTCAAGTTGGGGATCAGTGTGGAAAGCCTATAAATAGCAATATTTATTAGCTCCCAAGGACTTAGAGCTGATCTTGTCTCTTTTCTATGTCAGGGGAACAGGGGGATCAACCCCCAAGTCATCTCTCCCCAGCAGATGTTACAACTTGCCAACTTGTACATTCTCTCTTCTCAATCACTACAAAAGTTGTGCCAGAAAGAAGAGAATCAAGGCCCCTTGAAACCAAACATCCACAAAGGCAGAAGTGACAAGGTCTCATCTGCTCATTCTGGACATCAAGCATTATTTTGGCACCAAATACACAGACTTGCCCTGCCAAGAGCCCATAAAAACTTGGTTTTTAACCAAAATCCTGGTGGCTGAACACAGTTCTGGGCAAAACCTCAATGCCTCCTTTTCCATTTGGTTTTCCTGGGATTCTGTGCTCAGCTCTATGTTACAAAAGTCTAATTTTTTTTATAAACACAACCAGTAAATGGTTTCCTCTCTCTCCATATTCCAAAGCCCCAAACATACAGAAACTCCAGACTTCTGGCACACAGATGCCAGTACCAACTTCCACCAGGCTAAACCTGAGGCACAGAACAACTTCAAAAAATCAGTATTGGTGGTTCAGCATTGCCAAACCACCCCCTCAACTCCAGGCCTTTATCAGCTTTTTAACCCAAGGCAAAGACTTAATCACCTGCCCTTTCATGTCTGAAAGTTTATTTTGAGCTATTTTCAGTTAAGAAAATGAAAATCTATTCTTTTGAGACTTCCTTCTTTGGCTGAAGAGAAAATATACTGGAAGACTGTGTGCTGTGATTAAGATATTGCTATGAACCATAGTGTTTTAATCCAAACCTTAATCCTTATTTTTGGATGGGGACCAAAAACTAGTTACCAGCAACCTGGCAAGGAACACAGAAGTGTTCACTTAATGTATTTGAAAACACTGAAGTTCTCAAAGGCAGATTAAACACTGTGTTCCCTCTTGCATGGATGTTTTTATTCCTTCTTTTGCTTTTCGTAATTGATTTGCCAGGTAATGTTAAAAAAAAAAAAAAAAGCTGAAATGTAAATAAAACCAGCTTAATCACTGCTGCTATCACAGAATCCCAGATGGTCTGGGTTGGAAGGGACCTTAAAACCCATCTTGTTCCACCCCCTGCCATGGGCAGGGACACCTCCCACTATCCCAGGTTGCTCCAACCTGGCCTTGGACACTTCCAGGGATCCAGGGGCAGCCACAGCTTCTCTGGGCACCCTGTGCCAGGGCCTCCCCACCCTCCCAGCCAGGAATTCCTTCCCAATATCCCATCTGTCCCTGCCCTCTGGCAGTGGAAGCCATTCCCTGTGTCCTGTCCCTCCATCCCTTGTCCCAATCCCTCTCCAGCTCTCCTGGAGCCCCTCGAGGCCCTGGAAGGCTGCTCTCTATATTTTGATTTTAAAAAGAAGCATCTTTATGGTTTACAGGTCAAAAGCTGACATTTGGGGAGTTTAATCAAGGCAAAGAGGTCTTTTCCAGCCCAGTTGGTTCTGTGATCTGAGAATCACCTCCATGTGGTCTGGATGATCTGAAAGGTCTTTTCCAACCTTAACAACAGAACCAACCCTGTCAGGGAACTGCTCTTTTGCTCCAGGAGCCTCCTTGGGACACAACCACAGATTTCAAAGCAGCAACCTGTAAGAATTTGTACTTGTTCCTCCTGAGGAAACCAGAGTTTGTGTCCAGCTCAGCTCTGCTCCAGGGATTCCTTATGCAAGTGCTCTCCTGAGACTCCTCTGTCACCACATCCCACCTTCGAGCACAGGGAACCTTTGGAATGTTTTCCAACAGCCCCCTAAGACAATGGCTCTATGGGATGATTCCATATTCCTCTTTTCCTGGCACTCTTTGGCTGTTCACAGAAAATGCCTCAACTGGAATGTGCTCCCAGAGATCTGAGATCCCAGTGATCCCAGAGAGCTTTCAAGGGAATGGCACAGGTAAGGCTGGAACAGAGGGATTTCTCAGGAATAAATCAATCTGAACTAGCAATCAACAAGCATCTGCAACCTCATCTACCCAAAAAAAAGTAAGAATTTCAGAGTCCTCCAATCAGCAGCTTATAAATGTATATATTCTAAAGGTAATTAAAAAAGCCATTCAGAATAATGTCAATTTACAGATCCACCAACACTCCAGGGGCTGGAGAGAGATTTCCAACAACAAAAGCACAGTCAGCACCTAAACTGTTCTTTCTAAACACACTGGCTTAGGAAATGGCTGAGAGGGAGAAAGTAAGGATTCAATGACTTATCTCCTGGTTAAGTAATTGCTATAGGATTCTCCCTTTAAATTACATTATGAATCACCAAAACACACAATGGACAGCAATTAGGGTCAAACATTTTCACATTAAAAAATGAGTAATGGTTTAACAATCTGTCCATTAAAGAAACCTGTAAAATTTTCTACAATGACTGGAAACCATTTGATCTTTTGCTACTAATTTGACAAGACGGCTGGTCCCTGTATTAATACAATTAATATTTCAGATCTATAATTTATGTTTCAGTCATCTCAATTATTTCAACAGCATAACAAAAACTAGAGAAAGCCTGTTCAAATAGAAAATCCCAAGGATTAATTCCAGCAAGCCCATGGCAAAACTTCCTTAAAGAACTGTGTTAGTTTGAGTGATTGGAGTATTTTGCCTTCTGGTTAACCATTATGATGGTTAATATATAGCAGTATATTGTTTTATTACATATATATGCCAGTTACCTTATATTATATATTTATTATATATATACACCAGTACAATATACTAATTATGTATAATATTGGTATGTGTATATATATAATTGGTGTGTGCAGATATATATAATAAGAATTAATTTATCCAACTCATAAAATCCTACTATGTCCCAAATGACCATCCTTGCCTATTTTCCACCTTTTTTTGGCATCCTGCACTACAGTAACTTGCTTGGCACAAAATCCCATTTCAGCTGAGCAGCCTGAGTGAAGCCAAGCTAAAAATGGGAATTGTTGGATGATCTCTCCTTCCTCCAAAAGAAAGGGAGCTAAATAACAACTGGATTTCCACTCCACTAGTGGATTTTACAGGGCTCACTGGACAATATGTTTTGGTCTCTCTGCCACCGTCAGGTGAAAAAGGAATGAATTCTAAGGTGTTCCAGGGAATGCCAAGCTCTTGGCTTTTGGGATTTTGCAAAGGGGATGATGGAGTTGTGAGATTTCATGAGCAGAGAGGTGACTCCAAATGAAGTGAGGCAGCCCCAAAGCAGCAGCTATGCTGTGAGAAATCCTGGGATTAGGCAATGCATCCATTAAAAACTATTAGCGCCTTTTCTTCCAGTGCTTTGGTATTCCTTCAGTGCCAAGATCAATATAACATTTCCTTTTTTAGGTTATTTGCACAGTTCCCTGTGCAGACAGACAGAGAAAAGTGACTGAGACATCAAACTTACAGCAGCCCAGGGAAAATAACATTTCTTTAGTAGTGTGCCAGAATCTAAGGGCTTTGGGGGGGTTTAATTAATTTAAATGCCTGGTTGTCAGCGTTAAACCAGTGAAACACCTCCCTGCACCACCAAGGACACAGGAGAGAAGGTGGCCTGGCTCAGCTCCCACTGGGGGCCCACAGCAGTGCCAGACCTGGACAGGGATAATTTGGTCTCCAGTAAGTTCAGGCAGGTCATCACATTCCTGCCACATTACTCCAAACCCACAATAGGACTTTTAGGCCAGATTTATGTTAGCTGATTATTCCTAGTCTGGCATAAAGTCTGCTAATACAAATTTCCATTGGCAACACTCTGAATGCACAGAACAAGTTTACACTGGAGCTGTGTTGGGTATCAGGAGGCTTTAGAGGTTTTGGGCCTCTACCAGCAGCCCCAGAGCCTGATTTAATATATTGCTGAAGTGCAGCCTCAGGGCCTTTGAAGGAGAAGAGGCTCTTCCTTTGACATCTGAATTCAAACAATTGTCAGGAATGTTTTAAAACCTGGAGCTGTCCTACCTGGAGCAGAGCTGGAGTTACAGACAGGCTCAGGCTGCAGCCTAAACATCTTTGTAAAACCATCATCACCCACTGCAAAAAGCTACAGGAAACTCCCAACTGAAGTGACACCTGTGAATTGTTCCTGCTCCACTGGGATAATACAGGAATTGCATTTATATTCAGGAATGGATTGGGAAGCACTTGGAAACAGCGTTAAACACATCAATGTTAACAGGGCCATAAAGGGAAAGGGGAGGTGGTGCAGCTGTTATCTGTCCAACTAAACCTGGCACAACCCAGCATTTAGCACATATTCCCTGGATTTCGACTGTTGCCTGGATCCCTGACACTAAAAATTGCTCTATACATCCTTCCTGTGGTGACAAACATGAGAAAGGTGGTTGATTTTTTCCCCCGCCCTTTCAGAACACATTCAGTGAGAAACACATAAATAAACCATCCTTATTTGTAAGAACCTTGCTGTGGTACAGACTGATATATGGGATGGCTGGAATCCTGCAAAATGCAACACAGTAACCAGAGGATGGAATCATGGAATGGTTAAGGTTGGAAAAGACCTTTCAAATCAAGCCCAACCACCACAGAACCACCACCACGTCCAGCACTCACCCACAGCCTCAAGTGAAAGGAATCACACATGAGATTCCATCACTGCCCTGGGCAGCCCATTCCAGTGCTTGACAACCCTCTCCATGAAAACATTTTTTCCAATATCCAACCTGCTGCCCCTGGCCCAGCCTGAGGCCGTTCCCTCTCCTCCGGCCCCTTGTTCCCTGGGAGCAGAGCCCGACCCCCCCCGGCTCCCCCCTCCTGGCAGGGATTGCAGAGAATTCCAGGTGCCCCCTGAGCCTCCTTTTCTCCAGGCTGAGCCCCCCCAGCTCCCTCAGCTGCTCCTGGGGCTCCAGCCCCTTCCCAGCTCCCTTCCCTTCCCTGGACACCTCCAGCCCCTCCGGGTGTCCCTTGCCATGAGTGACCCCATTCCAGATGCTTCAGCTCACGTTTTAAAAACCCATTTTCAAAACAAACTACAAGTCTTTTTTATACAGCAGACACCAACCCGCAGAATTCCTTACCAAAGGAGCTGTGGGTGAGAAGACTTATGTGGATTCAAGGAAAACCAGTGAAGTTTCCACAAAAGCAGCTCAGTGAGAGCCAGTTACACCAGGAGCACAGAGAGTCCCTCACTGAAGTGCTTGGAGAGGGGCAGAGCAAAGTGTCACTTGGACTGATGGTCTTCCCAGTTCTCCCCAAGGATCAGGCATTAGCCCAACCCCAACACCACTTCAAAGCAGTCTTGGGAAGGGGGATGAGAAGGAAAAGAATAGAAAGCAGGGAAAAGTGAAATTACTACAGAGGAAAACTCCTCCTAAATGGAGGGAGCAAAAGGCTCAAAGTGGAGAAACAGTGGTGGCCACAGCTCCTGGAGAAGAGTCTCCCCACAAACCCCTGCCTGGAGACAGCACATGGAACAGCAGCAGTTCCCAGCCCCCACCAAGCTCCTTTCTCCTGGGGATGCAGCTGCTCCCAGCCTGGAGCAGAGGGACAAGGAGGTTCTCCAACCAGACTACCAGGAAGATGGATGCAGGGTCTGAGCCAGCACAACTTGTTATCAGCAGTGTAAGAATCCTGGAAAAGCCTTCCTTTGGGATGAGAGCATGTTTTCCCTGGCCTTTCACAGAACCAGCCCCTGCCTCAGTAACTAAATGGCAAATACAGACACAATTTGTTTCTCACCAAAAAGATGTTTTTGCAGCTGGAAAGAGCAGCAACTTCTGGATCAGCTTCCCTGTGGAACACATGGACCTGTTTCCAACACAACTCACCTCCCAGCACTGGCTAATCCTACACAACAGGGAACAAGACTGGATGTGTGAAGGAAACTGAGATGTGCATTTAGGTGCCTCAGTGATCTCTGAGATCTGCAGCAGACATCTCCTGAGCACTTGTTAGTAGCATTGGTCATCTTTTAAGATCCACATTTTCTATGGATGCACATTTCAGAGCCAGCAGCTGAGGGCACTGATGGAGCACAGAGCATTGCAGGACATGGGCTGTCAGCAGAGTCAAACCCTGGGGCTCCTGCCCACGAGACCTGCACATGCAGCCTGTAGGATGTGGAGGATTGGCCAACCCTGACCTGCTTTTCCCAGGCTGGAAAAGTGGAGGAGTTTGGCTTGTTTTCCTCTTGCAAAAACCAGGAGCTGCTCCAGGGCCTTGGAGGAAGAGCCTTATCTGATGACACCACCAGGTAAGTGTGCTGGAGCTGAGCCAGGGTGCAGGACCAGCCAGCTGTGACCCTGAGAACAGCTGGATTAGTCCTGAACGAGCTGCTCTAACACCAACTTGGACAATACATATAGACATGTATAATACCAGGCAAACCTCCAACTCCTCCCTTCCAGTTAGGCCAGGTTTAAAACCCTGCACACACCTGCCTAGACTGCTGTAACTCAGGCTTTAACTAAGCCAGGTTCAAGCCCAGGAGCTCCGAGTGAGGGTGAACAGGGAGAGGGCTCTGAGGGAGAAAGGGTGGCTGACTCCTCATTCCCTCCTTGTTGTGGAAGCACATCCCACAGGCAGGGTCAGGCAGGTGAAGGTGTGCTCCCATCCCACACAACTCCTCATTTCCTTAGGACAAGCAGGAGTCCATGAGGAAGGACATCTCCTGGGCTGACTGTGCCAAGAGCCACTCACAGGAGCTGCTTCCCAGCTCCATCCCAGCAAGTTTTGCAACCAGGATTGAGCTCTGGTGACTGGAATGCTCCCAACACTAACCTGTTTATTTGAGCAGCTTAACTCCAGTGGAAATGCATCCTTAATTCCAACAGGGAGGACAGCAACTGGGGCAGAAGCTGAGTGCCAGTGTTATGAGCTATCAAACCTGAAACTTCTTTAAGAAAAGATTTTTTTTTCCTTAAAATGGCCCAGAATTACAACAGTTCACTATCAAAGCATCAAAAGTAGATGAAGGAAGTAAAAGCTGCAAATCCAAAACAGGATTAAGTAAGATTAGTGATCATGAAGGGCAGAGTCATAAAACTGGTTCCCTCTGTAGATGCTTCCATTTGTTTTGAAAGCCAGAATATTAAATAGATGTTTACAGATACAAGAAATTTTACAATGCTTCTTTTGACCCAGTTTTCCACCAAGCTCCCTGGAAATCCAGAAGGGGAGAGATGCTATGGAAAGAGGAACCAGTTTCAAGCATTTCTTTTCCAGAATGCTGCAGTTTGGGATTCTGGTCTTTTTTCTAAAAGTTCTTGTCATGGAAGTAAGGGAAGGCTCTACAGGTGGCACCTGAGTAGACTCAAAACTAAACATCTACTACACAGGAACTCACTGGACCACTGGGAAGGTCTTTTCCAAGAGCTCCAGTCAGAGAATTGATTTTACAAGGTCTGAAACCAGCAGAAAGATGAGCAATTAAGAGAATTAAATCCTCACCAAAGCAATCACAAAATCTGCATATTTCATCTTGTATTAGGTTTATGTGGAAGGTTTTGGGCACCAGGGGCACAGAATCAATGGTTTGGGTCAGAAGGGCCCTTAAAGCCCATCCAGTGCCACCTCTGCCATGGGCAGGGACACCTCCCACTATCCCAGGTTGCTCCAACCTGGCCTTGGACACTTCCAGGGATCCAGGGGCAGCCACAGCTTCTCTGGGCACCCTGGGCCAGGGCCTCCCCACCCTCCCAGGGAAGGATTTCTTCCTAAGAAATGTTTTTGTATTGAACTTGGTTTTCTGCCAATTCAGCAAGGTCAGCTGGCTCACTCCAAGCACAAGTCTGGGAGCTGGCACAAGGCACACAGCAGGAATGCTGCAAAGAAGGAAAGGTGGGTTTAGGTGTATTTCTATCCTACTCTGTTGCAATTAACTGGCAATAAATCACAGTAGTTTCCTCAAACTGAGTGTGTTTTGCCCATGTCAGTAAGAGGTGAATGATGTCCTTGGCCTCACGCTGAGCCAAGAGATCCTTTTGTCATGTTTTCTGCCCCGTCCTGCTGCTGAGGGGGAGTGAGAGGGGCCAGCCAAGGTCAACCCTCCCCATCTGCTGTAGTTCCTCAGCTCCTAAATCTTCCAGTCTGTAAAAGATGGAGCCAGGAGAGCTGAGCACAACTATGGGAGTCACTAGATCAGAAGTGAAATCTCTGTAAAGCTACAGCTGCATCACCTGCTGGTGGTGGGGTGATACCTCAGAGTGTGAGAGTCACCACAACAGGGACACCCAAAACTGAAACAAGGGAAATCAGTAAAGGAGGTATTTCTGCATTAAACAACAGTAAACAGACACCTGAAATAAGAAAGGGCTTGAATGAACTGCTGGGAAAGAGGGGGGTCTGCTTCCAAACTTCCAGTGCCCTCCCCACCATCCTGGGTGCTGAGTTCTTACAGTAAATCCCATTTATCACCCTCACACATGCTTTCACAGAATGACAAACTGGCCTAAGCACATCAGCTTCCTTCACAGATGAAAAGCATCTGCATGGAAAGTTCCTGTGATGCAATTATTGCCATTTTGGTTTATTTTGATATGCTCTATCAGTGAGTAACAAAAGCAGCTACTGGAGCTCAGCTACTCAGATCCTGGGATGACCAAGATTTGGTGGCTTGTCTTTGTCAAGTCACTCCACAAAAATGTTCAATTCATAGACACAATAGGAAATCACAGCCAAACAGAGAGGGCTGGAGGCTATCCCAACTCCAGCTTTGTGTTGTTCAAGCCACTCAGATCAGCCAAGACACTAAAAATAAGCCTTTGATCAGCAATACTGCCAGCATGAATTGTTCCCTCTGGGAAACACATTGGAAGTCACAGTGTGGTGGGTAGCTGTGACCTGGGATGGAGGATGACACAACCATTCACACTCTCCATTAACAAAGAGCTCACTAAATCTTGAAAAACTTGCTTAAAATACTGCCTGGGCTTGAGGAGACATCAGGGCCTCCATGGCCACCCAGAGCTGGGACACCACACACACCAGCTAAAACTCCTTGAGCAAGGATAGAACTCAGAGACTTGACATGAAAAGTATCACACAAAGCACTCCAGCATATTTAATAAACTTAGATCAAGTCCTGGAAAAACTGATATGGAAAAAAGAACAGCAGAACATTCTATGAAATCTCTCATGTTCCCTCAGGCCTTCAGCACCACCACCACAATGTAAAATTAATTCTCCTGGCCCCAGAGCTGTCCCTGCCTGCACAACAACAGAAAAAATTAGGCATAATCCATCAGAAGAGCAAACAGCTTGTCCATAATGGGAGTGACCACCAGGGTGCTCAGGTACCCACCCCAACCAAGTCATCTCATGGGGTCTCTCACAGCCACCATTCCTGGCAGTGATTCCTGGCCTTGAGAGAAAAAACCCAGTGTAAAAGTTCAGAAATTCCTTCAGCAAGTTCCAGTTTAGGCAAATGGAATTAAAACAGTAAGTTATATATAAATGTCGGCACAATCAACTGAAAGACCCTTCACTGCCCACAGCTTCAAGCATCTCTCCTCAATAATTACCATGCTTACTCATTAGATCAAACAGCTCCCAGGCTCCAGCACACCAAGCTAGGAAATAAAAACATTTTTTATCTTCCCAATATAAAAACAGAAGCAACAATCTGTTTCTCTCACTTTGGGGGATTTGCCAGGACTCCAAGAACCAGCCCCGGGGACTTGGAAGCTCATTCCGAGACACCTCAGGCTACAGAGCTCTGGTAGGTGCCTCACACAGGAAGCCAAGGAGTTCTGACAGGTTTTATCAAATAAAATCTTCTTCCTGAGTAGCTTTTTGGGTTTGATTTGGTAAGATAAGAGGGTTTTTCTAGAAAAAATATAATTACATTGATGGATGGCATTTGCAATTTATTCTGTAGGATCATCCTTGTTCTGGTGGACAAAAAGTCTTCTGGCTTCCTTCAGCCTTTCCACCCTTCCTATAATATCATATCATGGGGTCCTCACTTTAACCTCCTTTTTAATCTTCCTGTGTTTCCACAGTGTCTCACAAAACTTCAAGGCTGAGAACCTGTGTAACCCATCCATGGAATCCACCTTCTTACACACACAAACCTGGGGGCTCCTTGTTTTGCTTTTCCAGCACTTTTCCCGAGGTCTTTTTAAACAAAGACTATATAATGATATATATATACACACACACCCCCACTGCATGTGTGCTCTGTCCTTTACCCCACAGGAGATGTTAAACAGATTCCCAACTCCCTCTTTTTCCCTTCCTCAGGGGCTCCCCTCCCTCCCCTCATACTTGGGGCTCCCATTCCAAGTGTCCCTGCCCTCAATTTTAGTATCAACTTGAATTATGCAAACCCACTGTTGACCCACTGCAGCAAAGCCAAGCACCACAGCAGCTGCTGCAGTTTGACCCAAAAGCAGCTTCCAGGAATTAGGAAACACTTCCATGTCCAATGAGCCAGATAAGGGAGCAGGAGCAGGGCACCACACTGACCCTCCCTGCCCCAGCCCTGAGCTGTGCCAGGCCCAAGGAAGCAGGAATATTCTTGTTGCAGATTCAGTCAGTATTTTCTCCCTCTCCCCCCCTAAGAGCAGAGCAGAGTTTCACAGCTTGCTCTTCCTGGTGGTTTCCTCCAGCTCCACAGCCCTCACAGAAAGGGGAAGAAGTGCTGCTGTCATGGATCTGCCAACCACCACATCTGCTGACCCAGTTTGAAAGGGTTTTTACTTTTTCCTACTTACTGCCCTGACTCAGCAGAGCTCTGAGCTCCTTTGACGTGTTCCCACCACCAAACCACAGCCCTCTGAGGCAGCAGCAACTGCCAGTTTCACTGGGAGCCAAAAAAACTAATTGTAGGTGTTGCTTCTCGTAGGCAAATTGTTCCCAACTCACTCAGCTTCCCTGGACCACTGGAAAGAAGGAGCAGCAGATCGGCTCCGAGTGACAGAGGGTGAGCAATGCCATGGGGACACTGCCCTGGCTTTAACAAGGCAGACAAAAAGCCACCACCAAGCCACTAAGAATCATGTAATGCACGACAAGCTCCATGTGTCATCACCTGCCTCTGCCTCCAGCAACAGGCTCAGGGAAGAAAGAGCCAAAACAGAAAGAAAAAATACTCACGCATGTCACCAATGGCTCCTTTGGTGACATTTGTGGCTTTCCTGACTGTCACAGTGAATATGTGGGAGTACTGGTGTTCCACCTGCAAGTCAGAGAGGAAGAGGTGATTAAAGTCCAGAACTGCAAAGAAAAAAATAAATTTATCAAAAGAGGTTTCGTTTTGTCCAAAAACACAGAGAGAGAAATCACCCAGTCAAAAGGGAAGGGAAGGGAAACTCATACTGGATAGAGCATCTCAAAGCTGAACTGCACCCTGGAGCTTTACCGGGAGGGCAGACCTTGCACTGGGGCTGCTGGATTTTCCTGCAGCCACACCTACTAATCTCAATGAATAACACTCCTCCTCTCCACACAACCTGCTCCAAGGCATTTAGTCAGTCAGGGACAGCTGGGGAAGGGAAGGAAAAAATCCAAAGGGGTTATTTTACAGCTTGTCTTTGTAATCACCTTTCCCTGGAAAAGGGAACAGGGGGAATTATTTCCAAGTGTGTGTTCTGGATAAGAGAAGTGCATCCTGCACACACAAGGAACAGAGTTAGTGATGCATGGAGTGTACCTTTCAGCACACACCAATATTCAAAGTGAAAGCATCCTTAACACAATGTAAGGAAGGTGAAAAGCCAGCTGTTCAAACATTCACCAGCAACTTTCATGCAGTTTGTGGAGGTTCCTGTTTCCTGCAAAGCCCAAGCACACAGCAGGAGATCTGTCCTGAACAAACCAGGGAAGGAGGAGAAGATGTGAAGTTAAGAAACCTTAATAAAAAGAGGTCACCAAGTCACATCTACTGTTGCTTTACCCGCAGAGCCATCGGTCTGGCCAACCATGAATGACCAGTGCATGTTGCAGGGTGACAACACTGGCTCTACAGGGACACAGCACAGAGACTGGGGGGAAATCTGCTGTGTTAAAGGCAGCAGCAGGTCTCCTACAATTGTCTGAGGCCTTACACCTACACTTAAATGCCTGTCTTGGGACACTCTGACTGCCCACACTGCCCAGACACTGACTCACTCCCTGCTCCAACATCCCTCAGGTTTGCATTCCCAACACTGAAACAGGGATAGTTTCTATCTTTTCCTAACCATCCACTGAGTTTGTGAAATGCATTAAAATAGACATGGCATACCAGTCACTGGCACCAAAACTGACCAAGTGTTACAGGTGTTATGACATTCCAACCCCAACGAAGGAAAATTCATTGAAATTCATTTAAATTTATTTAAAATAATAGACAATAGTCTTGGTATGGGACATGCTTACTCAGGCTGTGCCTGGTGCTTTCTTACTATGTTTTCATCTGGACACTTTTTATTTTTCAGAACTGGTTGTTTCAGGTTATTTCACACCTACAACTCACCCCCAGAGACTGGAACCAAACTGGAACCTTCTAACACAAATAAAGAAAAAAATTAGGATTTAATAGGTTATACATCATTTCCTCAAAAAAAAAGGCAAGCCAAACTCCATCTTTTAAAGACAGCAAAAGTGGCTTGTGAGTGCTTAAGCTGAGTCAAGATACATTAAAAAGCAACTCGAGTGATGCAAGAAAAGCGATTCCTCCACGAGCCCGAGGTCTGTGCAGGCACAGCCACATTTCCATGGCAAAGCATCCAGGAGAAAAGGCCCACAACGATCCCAAGGGATGACCCCACTGCAGCCACTGCCTGACCCTGGCACTGAATTGCTGCTGCTTTATTTGGCTGTGATCACTCCCACACTGCGGCCACTGGAGGCTCCATCCCTGACCCTCTGCCTGGCAGCACATCCCAGCTCTGCAATTCCTTCCCTGTTGGTCCCTGTGGGAGTTGTCTGGATCCAAGAACAAGTGAACTGTGGCAATGCCAACTATCACCCCACTGAAACCACCAGCACCCAGCAAGTGGTTCACCAACCACGGGAAAAGTGGGATTCAGGCTCTGCCTGATATTCCCAGGGGGATTTTTGCTCACCTTGGAAGCACCAAACCCACCTATTTAACAGCTTTCCACGTGCTGACACAAAGACATGCCCAGGATTTCATGACATCCATCACCTTCTGCACTGCAGCTTCCAAGAGTGGATGGATGAGCAGGAAGGAGGATGTGACTTGTCCTTGAATAATTTTCTGCCACAGGGCAAAAAAAGAGTCCCGAGTTTTCCATGACAGTGGGGAAAACAGGGATTTCAATGGCTATGTGTGAACACAGCTATGTGAAGTGACCCCAGCTCTGTCATTCCTCCTGCTCCAAGGATTTTTACAAGCCATGAATCTCCCAAAACCAACGGCTCTCACTGTCCCCTATTTTCAGTTGAAAGTGCTCAAAGCTGCTTTATCAGTGTGTGCCACCTTCACACACACGTCAGATTGATGAAGTGCTGGTTTCCCAACCAGCACTGGCCTCACTTTGTCCACAGACTGATTTCCTTTGTCACAGACAACCTTGTAATTAAAAGAAACAGCCCAAAGTACACACACACCACCCAAGCTTTTTCCCAGCTCTTAAGAAAGAGCTTGTCCTCCCTGCAGTCCACAAATCCACGGATTTAGCAACAAAGAAGAGGGTTAATGGACTCATAATTAAGGGACAGGGGTGTGCTGGATTTACTTCTCAACTGATACGTGAAATTCATGTGCAATTCTGGTGCCTCAGAGTCCTGGGTGGAAAATGAGGATATTACACCATGCTCCCTGGAAAAAAGCACTCTGTAAAGTACTTTTCTTGCATCTCCCAGTCCTACTCATCCGACTCCTATGCCTCAATAAAATTCCTACCACCAAAACAAGGCCAAGCCACCACTTACTAGTGCATTCTCACTCCAGCACTACAGAGATCATCACTGTTCTATTACAAATCAAGAACTGTTTTGCTAATACATCATAAAACCTGGTTTTTATTAACTTAAACAGCAACCCCCATCATTCCAGCTGTTGTACTGCCAGGAATGTTAAGTCTGGTTTAAGATCTGGGATCCTTTGAAAGGAATTCAAATACACAGAGGCCTGGCAAAACAGAAAAACATCTCCTTTCCCCATGCCTGACACTGAGGATCAGAATTATAGAGAGTTATTAAGATTTGGCCATAATCACACACTTGGAAGAAATTTGTAACTACTAAAATAAATGATCTGCCTCTTTGTGAAAAGAAAAATACACAGAGAGACACAGGAAGCTCAAAAGTCCAGATCTCTTCTTACACCAAAATAAACCTTTTTCACGCAGCTTAAGTGCAGTCGGAAATTAAGGGAATTTTCCACTTAGGATCCAGTTTCTAAGGGGATTAAAAGGCCTAAATGTCCATATTTCAGGAGCGTTTTTTGGTTAGTTTTTGGAATGAGTTCTGAAGACATCAGATGCCCCCTGAAAACACCCCAACAAATGTATTGACTCTGAATACCTTTGCAAATCCAGCCCTTGCTAGTTTAGATGACTAAGCTGCATTTTCTCAAGTGACTTATGTTCACCTTAAGTCTTGATAAAAATCTGTACATTGCCAACTCCTCAAGTACTTCTGAAAAACATATGATGGTAAATAAATCATTTAAACATTGCAACATGGAGTGGAGCAACATCTGCATTCCTTTAAAAATCCATGACAAATTTCAAAAGCCCACAATTAACTCCAGTGGAAAGTGTTCCTGCCCATGGCAGGAGTGGGATGAGATGGGGTTTAAGGTTCCTTCCAACCCAAGCCAGTCTGGGATTCAAAGAACTTAAATTAAATCCCACCATCCAAAGTGACCTTGTTTTACATGTGTGTCTTATTTCACTTCCTCTTCCTCCATCCATTTAGAGAGGAAAGGAGAACAAAGTTTTCAACATGCCCCCTCTGAACAAAGGCTTTCTGAGTTCTGGGAACTCCTGTGGATGGTATTTGCTCTCTACTGATTAAATACTGGGTTTCCCCACAGGGTGGGTGGGCACTGCCCAGGCTCCCCAGGGCAGTGGGCACAGCCCCAAGGCTGCCAGAGCTCCAGGAGGGGCAGGATGATCCTCTGGGCACAGGGGGGAACTCTTGGGGATGGGCCTGTGCAGGGCCAGCAGTTGGACTCCACAATCCTTGTGCATCCCTTCCAACTCAGCATCTCCTGGGATTCTGTCATACCAAGTATCCTGCAGAGTCACGGCTCAGTGTCTCCTGTTCTCACATCAGAGCTCTCCATCCCCAACTCCTCCTCCTGTCTCCTTTGTTCCCCTCTCACCTTTGCTTGCTCTCCTCCCAGGAAAATTTCCCTCTCTTTTACATATGACTGCATTGTGGGCACACAAACCTCCTCCCACTGGGAAACAACACCACCCCAAAGATCTCCTGGAACACAGTTGGGTTTTACCTACAAACCTTGCGGAGCTGCCGAGAAAAAAGATGGATTTGCATGTGTTCAATATGATATTTGTCATGTTCCACAGTGCTGAGTCACCCAAGGTAACTGGATCAGGAGACTGCCTTGCACACCAAGCCCAGTCAGGAAGCTCTGGCAGAGGCAGATTGCATAACAAGTATTTAATATTTTTACTTCCTTAACGTTAAGGACACTTGAGCTCACAACTGGGCTGGACAAATGACAATATTTGCCTGTTTACTTAATAGATATTCAGACAGTCCAAGCTCTCCTTTCACAGGGTATTGCAATTCAGACAAACATTTGTACATACACACACAATTTGATCTTGAAGCGATTTTTCCCATTGTTAGAATATCAGTGCCCATATCAGAGTAACCAAAGGTGTTTTACACATCTTAAGTCTCTAAATCTAAAGCATTTTTGGCACAGTCAGTTCTGTCTGCACCTGCTGTATCTTCCTGAATGCCTTATTTTATTCCCCAGAAAATGAGCACAAAATCAAAATAAGAGATCAGAAAACACATAACAGTTACAGAAGGACTTTTAGAGAGAATTCTTGAGTCCTTTAACGCCAAATGTCCATAAAACACAACATTTCTGCACTGTTATGAGCCTGATGCCTTCTAAATTTCAGTAAAACTTCGTGCTATTTCACTTTTCAAATTAAGAAGCCTCAAAGATTTCCATTCCCTTTTCAAGCAATTAAAGGATCAGCTCCTGCATTAACAGCATTGCTTCCTGAATTAGCAACATTCCCACAGCAACAGTTCAGCATTCCCAGAGGGCTACAACTACATATACTTTTTATCCATTATAATATACCCACATATATATAATATTATAACATGTAATATATGTTATAGATAGGTATCAAATATATACTGGTATAAAATACTATATATATAATACATATTGGTACCAAAAGGTCTTTTATGTGAATGATTCAAGGAAATAAGAGTGCCTGAGACCTCTCCCATAAAGGTACAGATCATTCCAAGCATTCCAGCCAGGAGAGGGCACTGATGCCAAAAGGAATACGTTCTTTCAACACAGTTAAACACAACATCAACCTGAAGTTTGTCCTGCCAGGGACTGGGAGGCAGCAAAGCCAAGTTTGACATCTGCTGGTGCAAAGCGGTGCAGAGGATGTGAGTGCACGGGCAGAAACCACAGCAGTGATAAGAGATCACTTGGAGGAAGCTCCTGGGGTATTTTTAGCCCTGGAGGAGCAGAGCAGTGTGTGCCTATCTGTGGGTACACCTCAGAGCTCCTGCTCTGACACCCCGGGCTCTGACAACGAGCCCTTGATAGGAACACACCCACACGGCTCCAGATTCCCATTGCCCTCCCAGTGTTTGCCTTGGAAGTCACTTCCAGCAGAGCTACGTGTGACTGTCTCAGCGTTCAGAGGCTGCTGAGCTCACCCCACAAAGGGCAGTGTGTTCCCATTTCCCTTCTCCTTCCTTGGCCCTCCTTCTCCACCTGCACAGGTTCTGCTCATGTGGCTCCACTCTCCCCCTGGGAGGGACAGAACAGAATGGATTTCCTGATCCTTCCATAGAATCCCAGATGGTTTGGGTTGGATGGACCTTAAAACTCATCCAGTCACCCCCCTGCCATGGGCAGGTACACCTCCCACTATCCCAGGTTGCTCCAACCTGGCCTTGGACACTTCCAGGGATCCAGGGGCAGCCACAGCTTCTCTGGGCAACCTGTGCCAGGGCCTCCCCACCCTCACAGGGAACAATTTCTTCCTAAGTATTTTCTTTTTTTTTGTTTGTTTTTCTGTATTGAATTGTTTTTTCTGCCAATTCATCAAGGTCAATTGGCTCACTCTGCACATGGGTTTGATAGTTGGGACAAGGAATGAAGCAGGAACACCAGGATAAAGCAGGAAGGAGGGAGCAGGAGCTCTGAGCAGCAGTTGCTGTTGAGTGGCACAGACCATCTCACTCAGAGCTGGAGTTTACAGGATGTATTCTGATGATCTTTGAACCAGCATCACTGGTATACACTAGTTTAAGATCTAAATATCCAAAATTATCAATTTATTCCTCTATCCATACTAATGAAAAGGGAGTTAGTAAATAGAATTGTACAAAAAAAAGCCTAAAACTGTAGGGAGAAAGTTAGACACACCATTTGTTCAAGGAATTAGCAACAACTCCAATGCTATGTGCTCATTTGGAGTAACCTCTAGCAGGATAATGCTACAAGACAGGATGTATTAGAGAAGACAGTGTACACAGACTTAGAGCTACTTACCACAATGTGCTGATAAGGATCTATGACAGACATTTTGGCCTTAATTTTATTCAAGACAACTGTCTAATCTCTCTTCCAATTCCACACAGGAGAGATTCCCCGTTTTTCGGAGCAGAGTTCAGTATGAAAGATCCTTTAACCATGAAATAAAGAAAAAACATAATTAATAGTCTTTTTTTTTTTTAAACTATATTTTGTAACAGAGCAAGTCAGTCCCTTCACTTTAGGAAGGCTCCCACTATTCATCTGCTTACCAAGGCATTGATTCCAAACAAGCTCTGGAGATACAGGTATTTACTTACCTGAGCTGGAAAACTTTCTCCTGCTTCTTTCCTCTATGTCAGGGTTAAGAGCAGGAATCAAACAGCTTGAATTCCAGTCATCCCAGTGTTTCTAGCAGCTCTACAGACAGACAAAAGCAGGGAGGAGTAAGAGTTCTCTTACATAAATTGCAATACATATGCTTCCATGCATTACAATCCCAGTTAAAACCAGGACTGTGAACTCTACAGTACCCTCTGTAAATCCAGGGAGGGAATTCCAGCTGGAGCTGTGTGTAACCTCCTGGCCACCCCACCTGCCTGGAGATGCTCAAGAGGCTGTGACAGGCCAACTGCAAACCAGCTAGCAGGATTTAAACAGGTTCTTCAGAGGCCACTGCCCTCTGAGCACTGTGTGAGGATCAGGGGCCACCAGAGGCCTTCAACTCCACAACTGTTTCCAACCACTCAAGTAAAATCTACTGAGAGGTTATTCCTTTGTGCATCTCTCAAATCCCATGGGAACTGCTGGGCAGGATCAGCTCTCAGCCTCACTTGGACCACAGTCAGACCTGAACCAGCAGCAGAAACTTGAGAGTGAAGGAAGCCAAGCACCATGTGGGGCTCTGTCTCAAGGAAATGATTCCTAATCCTCAGTTCTGAAAAGGCAGGATAAGCCCTAAGGAACGATGATTTATGTGACTCCCAAACCCCCCAAGGAATGTGCAGGCATTCCAATAACAATGTAGTTTTATGATCACTAGACCATGCCAACACCCCTTCTTTAATCACAGAATCATTAAGGTTGCAAAAGCCCTCCAAGATCCTCCAGTCCAACCATTAATTCAGCACTGCCACATCCTCCCGTAACTGGCACCACATCTACATGTTTTTTGAACACTTCCAAGGACAGTGATTCCACCACTTCCCTGGGCAGCCTGTTCCAGTGCCTGACCACCCCTTCCTGTCAGCCTTAACAATAGCTTGGGGCTAGAAATCACCCTGGGCTTATTTATTTGGTTTTATCTAAGGAAGTCTGGATGAGAAAGGTTTCAGCACTGCAGAATCACAGTACATGTGCCCAGCCATACCAGTTTTGGAGGAACTGCTGCAAACTTCAAAGGCAATCCAGAAAAGGGAATAGTGAGGGTTATCCAATCACTGTTGTGAACAGGACATTTTTAAGTCAGAAACCAGAAAATAGATATTTTCCCCAAGTGCACAAGTGCCAACAAATCCCCACGCTGGTTTTGAGAGGATACACAAAACCAAGCTGAAGACACTGCTCTGTCCATGGGATTGAGAAAACAGGTTAGGCCTTGGATGAGAAGACTGGTTTGAGTTATTTCTCCTGCATCCTAAAGGCAGAGTTCCAGTTCCCCAGATGATCCCTCAGCTGGCTCAGACATGAGCTCATCCTCTCTTTTCCTAGAACCCCCCGCCTCATTTATTTCAACATCTGCATTTGTGATGCTGCAAACAAGAGTCTCTTTGACTCCGGGGCCAGGCTGAGTCCCCAGGCCCCAGCTGCCCTCCATGTTGGATGAGGGAAGGATCATGCACACAGACAAGAGTGTGACCACAGAATTCCCAGCTGCATCCCAAACACACCAGCACGGCCAACAGCAGGGACACAGAGCCTCTGAACAGGGAGCAAGGAGACTCTGATGGGATACACAAAGCCCGATATCCTGACTTTCCACAAAGCTCCAATCAACTGCACAGCACATCCCAGCTGGTGTTACTCCAAATGGGAGCTCCTGCTTTGCTGTCTCAGTCTTTCAGAGGCAGGGACCCAAAAGCAGGAATCCAGTGAGTGAACTCAAGGGGCCCTGACTGGCAGATGGACAGGATGCTCTTCCAGGAGCCACCAGGGCATCCAGAGAAGCAGCAGATATCTGTGTTTAAGTGACTTGAGTACTTATGTCCTTTACACTGGACTTCATTCCAATCAGTTGCTTGACCCTGGTACCATTACACCACACTCTGTGCAAGCTCACACCACACTGTCCATGGAGTTTGGGTTAGGAAATTCTATACCTAAAAATCTTGTTGTGGCAGAGCAGCCAAACCCAGCACTACCAGAAGGTCTCTATTACACCCACCAAGAGCTGTGAAGAAAGTCTGGAAGAATGTCCACTTCCAACACCTGCAGGAAATAGAGCTGTGATCCCAAAATTCTCTCACTTAACACTGCCCATACACACTGGCCATCCCACAAATCCTAACAGAAGAGTCTTCAGAGAATATCCTGAATTGGAAGGGACCCACAAGGACCATCTAGTCCAGCTCCTGGCCCTGCCCAGAACACCCCAACAATCCCAGTCTGTCGCTGTTGTCCCAACCCTCCTGGAGCTCTGGCAGCCTTGGGAATGTGACCAAACCCTGGGGAGCCTGGGCAGTGCCCAACCACCCTCTGGGGGAAGAGCCTTTCCCTGAGATCCAACCTAAACGTGTCCTGGCACAGCTCCAGCCATTCCCTGGCTCTTGTCCCTGTCACACAGAGCAGAGATGAAGCTGCAGATGCCAATGAGCTCTGCCTTCAGCCTCCTCTGCTCCAGCTGATCTTTAGTTAAAGGGCTGCACCACAGGGACATCCAAAGACCTGCACTGCAGCTGGTGAGTCCAGGAAGGCTGTAAGCACATCTGCCAGGACACTCTGACATGACTAACACACATTGTTTTGTTTCCATGATATCTGTGGTACCAGAGCACCCCAGACTGTGCTGTTCCCAGGGCTGACAGCACTCCTTCCTAAAGGAAAAGCACCTCCCAGGCAGCACCACTGCAGCAACACGAGCACCAATCCTGTATGGAAGGGGCTTGGAGCAAACCTGTCTAGTGGAAGGTGTCCCTGCCCGTGGCAGGGGGTGGGATGAGATGAGCTTTAAGGTCCATTCCAACCCAAACCAGTCTGGGATTTTTGCTGATTTACTGACAAGTGTCCAAGTTTACAAATGACCCCAGCAAACAGGTCACAGCTTAGCTGGTCCTGTAATACAGAGATGACTTTCCTCCAAGTGCCTAAACCTCACTTTCACCCAAAGTGAGCTGTACTTTTGTCAGTCCAAGTGTTTCCTTGTTAGGCACAGACATCACAAGTACCAAGCTACTGGTGGACAGCAGGACTGCTAAGAAATCAAGAGTCTGCTGTGACCTCAGCTCATTGTCACTCCAGGTGACAGACTCGAGTGGAGAAGGGATTATTGCCTTGGAAAACCAACAACAGCAAAGCAACTCCACAAACAGAAGTTACACACACGGAAAGATTATTACTGGAATATTTTCATTCTCAGTGTTGACCCAAGAAATTCCTACAGATATTTCAGTTTTACAGGATATGTCAAGGCAAAGGACAAGAAGAAGAAGAATGAGATTTTCCCACTCTGTGCTGAGCAGGAGCTTACTCCAGAGTTGGTCTCACAGACAGGAAAAGCTCTGACAATGAGTAAAGCACAAGGCAGTACAAATATCATCACAATACGTCCTCATAATTGTAACAAAAATCATTATAAGGAGGTTGTTTATATCAAACTGGCCAATTCTCCTTAAAAAATCAAACATGCAGACAATTTTAAAAATGAATAAGTGAATAAGTGTGACTCACCAGCACAGTCATTAATGTTCAGGCTATCATGATAAGAATAAGGGGTACACAATAAGCTAAGTAATGACTCAGGCTTTTTGTATGTCACCATCCATTTATATCAAATCAAATTACAGCATTTTATTTGGTTAGATTGATCCTGCGATTGTAGGACAGAAATAACAAATAATCTGTTTCTACATGACTTTCCCCAGCATCCTGGAAAATCACTGTAATGTTCTTTCTTAATATAGGGCTTCCCACACATGAAGGAAAGGATTACCTCTGACTCCATGGAGAGCACCCATCACCCATTTTCATTATAAATGTAACAATATTTGCTTTGCTGATGTGCCATGTGGATCAATGGGCCAAGGCCAAGTGCTGGGTCCTGCCCTTGGGTCATAACAACCTCTGCAGCTCCAGGCTGAGACAGAGAGGCTGGAAAATGCCGGGTGAGAAAGGCCCTGGGGGTGCTGGTGACAGCCATGAGCCCAGGGGTGCCCAGGGGGCAGGAGGCCAATGGCCCTGGGCTGTGCCAGCCCTGCTGTGTCCCAGGCCCAGGGCAGGGACTGTCCCTGTGCTGGCACTGCTGGGGACCCTCCAGGGCTGGGTCCAGTTCTGGGCCCTCCCAAGGGACACCCGGAGGGGCTGGAGGTGTCCAGGGAAGGGAAGGGAGCTGGGAAGGGGCTGAGGGAGCTGGGGGGGCTCAGCCTGGAGAAAAGGAGGCTCAGGGGGCACCTGGAATTCTCTGCAATCCCTGCCAGGAGGGGGGAGCCGGGGGGGGTCGGGCTCTGCTCCCAGGGAACAAGGGGCAGGAGGAGAGGGAACGGCCTCAGGCTGGGCCAGGGGAGGGGCAGGTTGGACACCAGCAGGAATTTCTCCCTGGAAAGGGGGGTCAGGCCTTGGCAGGGGCTGCCCAGGGAGGGTTGCAGTGCCCATCCCTGCAGTGTCCAAGGAAGGGCTGGATGTGACACTCAGGGACAAGGTGGGGATGGGGCACAGCTTGGACTCTATGGCCTCAAAGGTCTTTGCCAACCTAAATAATCCTATGACTATTCTCCCCATGCCTTGCTAAGGAAACATAGGTGGAAGGAAGGAATCTGGGCACAAGAGCAAAAAAGCTCTACCTTTGTGCCCCAGTTTTGGAGGCCACTGTGGGGTGAAACTCAGCAAGGAAGTTGACACAGCACAAATAGCCAGAGAGGAGATTTTATGATTGGGAAATCACGTTTGACTTCCTGCTATGGAGGATGTAATAGATGAAAACATAGTGAATATCTTCTTAATGATCTGGCAGCCTGTAAGCAATTACTGAAAGTAGAGGTGACACAGCACCAGTGGAGGGAGAGCCCTATAAATAACCTAAAAGGGCTAAAACCCTAGAAAAATTGCTACAATCACTACCGAGGTGAAGTCACACCTTCTCCAGTGCTCCAGGAAACTTTAGAGGCCAAAAGTGAGGAAGGTAAATGTGGCAAAATAATCAGGCCAGTTCTGTGTTGCAGTCCATGGTACAGGAACCTCCTGGCACGGGAGGCAAAGGTTGCTGAGCCACAGGCATCACTCCCACAACCAACTCCATCAGGCTGGATTTAGTCCAAGGAAAAACAGATAATCCCTACCTTACATTCTACAAGGAATGGCCTCACCAAGAGGGATATCCAAGGGGCTGGAAGCATTTCTGCCTGAATACCCACACCCATGCCATGCTGGCCAGGGAATTCCCATCTCCTATCCAGCCAAGGGCTGCAGTTTGCCCAGGAACACCAACCCCAGGTCTGAGGAAGAGGCAACTGATTCAGGGCACAATGGTTTATGTTACAATTATCCTGCTTACGTAAAGGAGAGTTAACAAGAAACACTCACTGCAACAGCCTGGGAGAGGTTATGAGAAAAATCCATGTCATCACATGTGAATTCACCCCATGAAACACTCACTAAAGGATTAGAAAGTGGAACTGAGTAAATTCAGACTAAGGAGTCCATTTATTCCAAGAGCTCCTTGAGTTAATACCTTTCAATAATTGTTCCCCAGCGTCATATTTTACTTCAACTGAAATTCCACTAGAAATAAAAAACCAGCCTTGAATGTAAAAAAAAAAAAAGCTCAGCTGAGAGATGCCAAGAATATTCTTTAAAAATGGCAACAATCATTATCTTTCTCGAGAAAGCCACAAGGCAGAGTTTAGTTGGCAGAGTCCCATAACTGATCAAAAAACCTCAGGCAGCTGATTAATAACCCCCTCTGCAGGGTCAGGCTCTCCATATCTTCTGTGGGAATCAGCCAGCTTGCTTTTCCAGCAAGAAAGCAAAAAACCAAAGAAGAACAGGAAAAATCTGATCAAAGCTCCGTGAAAAAGAATTATTGGGATACAGACCCTGTAAAAATAATTACAGTGCACTATTCAAGCCCACCTGTTATTTCTATCACTTCAAGCTGGTTTCTGCAGGTGAGTTGTTACAGGCACAGGGCATCCAGGAAAAGCAGATGGAAAAATGTCCAACATTTCCGTACAGCAGGATTTTGGAATGTAGTTATTCTAGAAATCAACTTTTAATCAAAGAATCCCAGAACTATTTGGGTTGGAAAGGACCTTAAAGCTCATCTAGTTCCACTCCCTGCCATGGACACCTTCCACTACCTCAGGTTGCTCCAAGCCTCATCCAACCTGGAATACTTCCAGGGATGTCTGACAGTTATTTAAGGGTGTCCTCACTTTTGGAAGGCCAGCTTAAGGCAGGAGAGAACAAAAACTCACCCTTCAAGATCCTGGCTGCCCCAAGTACCCAGAGCCAGGATGTTCAGAATGGAAAAACTCCCAGGCAGTGGGAGCTTCCAAAGCACTGCCAAGAATGCAAACACTTACACAATACCTTCTAAAATTAAATGATACCCATCTCCACTGCAACACCTGACTGCACAGAGCTGTTTGTTCAATATATTCCTTTGAAAAGTAGGTGAAGGGAAAGAAAAAACCTCCCCTGCTTTACCTTCTTACCTGGAACTCTGGCAAAACTTTCCACTCCTCCTGCTCTGTGAGATGCTGGTCAGGAGCTGCCTCCTGCCAAAAACTCAGGAAGCCCTTCAAGAAGCTTCAGTGGCACCGTGGAAACAATTGGTGTTGAATATTTTAGAGCACCAGACTCCAAAAATCTCCCTTCAAATCCCTCACTTTGCCTCAGTGACCACAGGGAGCTCAGCCAATCCTAAAGATTCCTGGGCCAAAGGTTTAATAATAAAATCAGAGTTTAGTTCTTATGTATCTTTAACTTGTCCACACCTTCATTCCTTCTTTTGCTTCTCTGCAAAAATAGGGATGGTTTAAAGGACGAGAATAAGCTTTTATTTAAGTATTTCTGTTTTCTGGGGGGAAGAAACAAAGCATGCAAAGCTGCCTGACGTGCTCAGGCTTCAGCTGCAGATGACAATCTTTCTGCATTACAGCTATGCAGTGGTTTCACACAAAAACCAACCACAAAAACAGCTAAAAATGCAAAGAGCTGCTAAATTTGGCCCCTGGCTCCTGATCAGGTAACACACGTCCACAACAAAAATCCCGCCGAAAACGAGGCAAAGACTTCCTTTAAATACCTCTTGGATTCTTTTCCAGCTCAAAGAGTGTCATTTTTGGTGGATTTCCTGGCCTTTCAGCAGCAGCCAGTGCCCACAGGGCTGGAGGAAGGTGTGTCTCATCATCTTCCACTCCTCGTGTCTCTACAAGTGACTCAACACGACAAGCAGACACAGCCCTGCAGTGAAGGGGACAATTGTGCAGCACTTCCCCTGCTCTCTCTCATGGCCTGGGTGCTCCCACCAAAGCTGCAGTGACTTCAGGAAATGTGTCTGGACTTTCTAGTAAAAGGAGTCAGGAGTATTTTTCAGCCTCTTGAAATGCTGTGAGTAAAATTTACATGGAAATATTTTCTTGCCGAGCTGGAGGCCGAGCAAGGAACATCAATATATGTTTTACACACCAAGGCACAGACAGGGAGGCAAATACACACAGTTGGGAGGGGACAGAGAAGTGACAAACCCTCTGAAAGACTTGGCATTTTCCACACATAAATCATTTTATGATCAAGTGATGTAATAAATAATACCAGGCCTGCCAGGATGGCCAGGCCATTCCCTTGGGAAGTCTGTGGTTGGACACTTTTGCAGCAGGAAGAACATCCATACCAGTGGTCTTGGTGCTGTATCCAAGCCTTGGCTGCTGGGCAAAGCCCAGCTGGCATCACAGCCAGGCCTGTGCCAAGGAGACCCTGGATCTGAGCCATGGCAAAGAATCCCAGGATGGTTTGGATTGGAAGGGACTTTCAAAGATCTAAGCCACCAGGAACAGATGCACAACATTCCCAACTAAGGCTCTGGTTAAAACTGAAAATGACCTTTTCATACAATTATTGGAAGATTTTCTCTGTATCACAAGCAAGAAAAAAACTCTTTTCTCTTTACTGCAATCTGATTCCATCAGCACCAATAATTACATCAATATTAGAGTTAATTAATTACATCAATGGTTTCATAAAGCAAACAAAGCCCACAGAACTAACAGAAAGCAGTAACTTCTGGCTACCCAAACCTTCAGTGTGGCCCTCAGGACTGTGACACAACCCCAGCCACTGAGGAGCCACAATGACTTCAGAAGTAAAAGGAGAGCAATCAAAGCCTTCAAGAACCCCCAAATTTACATATTCCCCTGTTAAAAGACCGTTGCAAAATCAGGGACATAAGGGGGACTTTCATGCTCCTCTCTGAGCCAAAGGGTTGGTTCAGGACACTGAGGTGAACTCTGACTATTCTCTTACCAAACTAAGCTGTGTTTTAACTATTTCTTCAGCCCCCAAGGTTTACTGCCCCTTTTGCCAACTCCAGCTGTCCCTGAGCACATCCCAACACCGGCTGATGTGACAGAAAGGGAAATGACTGACATGTCACAGGGCCCAGGTTACACAGGGCAGGTGCTCAGGCACTTCTCAACAAGAGCTTTTGCTCAGAAAATGTCAATTTGTCACAGCACAAAACTGTCATTAGAGAATACAAACTCTTTGGGGGAGAGTTTAATCCTTAATGCCTAGGAAAAAGCCATTTAATATCATGGAATTCCAGGATGGTTTGGGCTGGAAGGGCCCTTAAAGCTCATCCCTACCTGGGCAGGGACACCTCCCACTATCCCAGGTTGCTCCAACCTGGCCTTGGACACTTCCAGGGATCCAGGGGCAGCCACAGCTTCTCTGGGCACCCTGTGCCAGGGCCTCCCCACCCTCCCAGCCAGGAATTCCTTCCCAATATCCCATCTAATTTTCTCTATATCAAAAACATCCTTAGAAAAATACACTCATTAGGCCACAGGGGATTTGAAGAGCTCATTGGATTAATAAATGTGGATTCTTAGAAAAAGGAATTTAAGTATAAAAAGCAAAATAACACTTGCAAGTACACAGTGTAATCACTCACTTACCAGGAAGGACATGTGCTATTCCAAGTGGAAAATGCCAAGAAAATGCAACATGTTGGCAGATTTTCCCACTGTAAAGAGTTGTTCTCATTCCTGTCAGCACAGGCTTCACACCAGCTCCTCCAGAAACCTTCCACTGATCACACAACCCATAAAAATTTAGGAAAAGCCAGGACTTGTTTCCAAGCATCCTCCTCTTGGGTGTCATACAAGCTCCTGTTCCCATCTGTCCCAAGGTTTTTCATGAGTAGATTCACAGTTGCAGGGTTTGATCACATGGAAAAATCTACTTTTTTTTCCCTGTCCAAAAACCCCAGGGCTGTGAAAACTTCACAGAAGATAAAGGGGTGTTACACTTAGTGCTAGTCAGAAATTCATTATCCATTCTCCTTGGATTAAGGAGGAAAAGGATTCAAACAGAACAGCTGTATAAGAAGAGTTAGTTTTGTATTTTATAGACAATGCCCCTGTCAAGAAATGGTCATTACTGCAGATGTTTATTCAAGCACACATCCATACTTATAAGAGATTTTGTTCTTTAATTTCATAAGTGCATTGTCTTCTACAACTCTAAAATGCAGAGCACAAGAGGGACAACCACAAAGTCTCTCATTAGTTCCATTCCACGGGTCTCCAGCCACCTTTTCCCCAAATTTATTTGTGTTATTTTTCCTACCAGGACACCAAGGTCAGGCAGCAGCTGCTGATTTTGCCCAGAGCTCCAGTTTTGCATGTGGAATCCAAAGGCACAGTTTTTGGGATGCAAAGTGATGGCCCAGCCCACAGCCAGAGCTGCTGTTTGTTTTCCCACTGATGGGAACAGGTTTTGGGATGGGCCACAATCAAACCTCTCCTTGGGGGCATTTATTTTTAGTACCCATTTGATAATGCAGCAAGTTCAGAGCATGAGAAATGCAGTGCCAGGAGTTAAACCCTATTTAAAATCTCTGCCCTTGAGACACAGATGTGGTTAAGGGGGGAAAAAACACCACCAAAGCAGAAAATATCTCCACATTTCAACTCCAAGGGCAGATCTTCCTATTTAACAGTCTGGTCACTGCCATGGACCAGACAGAATGTGCATCCAATTATTATTCCACCATTATCTACCCCCACATTCCATTTATCAGCCTTGTCCATCGTGTATGTTTTATAAACTGCAATTCCTTGGGGCTGGGAATGCCAGTTATCACAAGAAATTTAAATCTGTAGATATTATAACACGATCTCTATGTGTGCACAACAAAACTATTACCTTATAATGTCAGAAAAAGATCATTTATTAGAGAAGTGCACATTCCTACAGGTCCTGGCTCAGGATATGAGCACTGAGAACACTAACAGGAACAGAAATGAGGGCTTTACTGATTTATGCTGAGATCATTTGAAGGAAAATATCAGAAGAATATCAAAGATGAGTCAGTTCAATGGCTTTACTATCAGACAACCACAAAGAAAGCACAGATGGGACAGAGACAAATCACAGAGTTCTGAGTTTGTGCATGTGGAAGTTTTGGCTCTGTTCTTTCTGTCTCCTCCCAAATGTGCATATTTAAGGAAGCTGGCAGGATGGAAAGACAAGGATTTTTGTTTGCAGGCTACTTTATATCTTGAAAAACACACTTTCAGCCTCCTAAGCCCGAGCAATTTTGTTAGCAGCAAACACAAGCAGCACTGGATCTGCTCCCCAAGCTCCTGGATGCATCCTTACCAGTGCTACCACTCACCTGGAGGAGATGAAAAACCAAAATCTGAGAGCTGTGCAGCCAGGAGAATGTCCTGGGAGAAAAACTGCAGTGTGTGTGTCCCCTGGCACGTGTGCCTGCTGAGCCAGGACCAACACAGGCTGGGGGTGAACACAGACTTACCAACATCAGGGAAAGAATTCAATCTCTGCATACATCAATATATGTCTGTGGTCTTATTTTTTACAGACATTGTGTCATTTTATACAATATCACAGAATCCCATACTGGTTTGGGTTGGAAGGGACTTTAAAGCTCTTTAAAGCCACGAGCAGGGACACCTTCCCCTACCCCAGGTTGCTCCAAACCCTGTCCAACCTGGCCTTGGGCACTTCCACAGTGTGTTCACACTGGAGAACTAACTGATATTTCTACAAAAAGTCCATAAATTCTCACTTGCAGTATTGCCACAGTGTTTTCCATTTTTAAAAATTAGGTTAAAGCTTAAATGTTCACTAGTTCTCTTATTTTCCCCACAATCTGTTTGAAAAAGACAAAAATAGTGGGAGCTTCTTGGTGCTTTGTTTGCTCCTGCTTTGGGGACCACCTTCCCCTGCCCTAGGGACCACCCCTATCCCCTGGGCTGAGTAACTCTGCTCCAGACATTGACACACAGGCTACTGGAAATTGGTCCAGCCAGGAAATTCAGCTCATCTCTGAGGTAAACAAGAAATGAAAACCCTCAGGAAAGTCTGAATACCAGGGTGGTGAGGGGCTGCTTTTTTAAAAAAAAAAATTCTTTTGAAAGTATCCTGTTACTCCATCACATTATTATAACCTAGGGCAGAGATGAGATAATTTCCATTACCAAAGCAGGTTCTGGGATTTGTTTTTCAGGCTGCTGAGAAAGACACAGTTATATCACTGAGGCAAACACAGACAAGGGAGTTCATCACCTCACAGGAAGATCCTGCTGTCCCCAGCCATGAAATCCAAAAGAAACCCTTCCACAAATTATGTGGCAGTTCTGTTTAGAAAGAGACGCATGAAATAAAAACAGACCAGTTGTAACTCCAGTTTAAAAGTGTCTTGTGACTGGCTTTAACTGGGAACTGAAATCCCAGCTGAACCAGAGCTGAAAGGATCTGGTTTTATTGCTTAAATCATCTCCAGACTTTAAGGCACCAATATTTTTGCCATGTACTTGCTCATCAATGTCAACCAAACAATTAGTTAAGAATTCAGTCTTGCTCTATCCCCTTCCTTGGATACTGCCCTGAAAGATACAGAGACTGATGCACAGCAGCAGCTTGTGGCAGGTGGAGAATAAATTGGAATTTATTCTCTCATTTCTCAACTCTTATATAACCTTGGACCTCTGAGCTTTCACCTCAATGAAAAACCAAGTATTTTCTCACACTTTATAGTCATTTTTCACATATTTGAACCTGTACAAGCAGGAGACCCCTCCTTGACTGGCTGCCATGTCCCCAGACAAGGTCCTTCTCAACCCAAACCTGACATTTTCCAGCCCAAGACATTCCATTAACTGAATTCCCTTTGAATTCACAATTCCCAAGTGTGCAGAACAGTGGCAGTTCCACTGCCAATGCCGTCCCTTTTACAGCTCCAATTCCTCCTGACCTACATGGAAGTTGCCACATCCCTGAATATTTGAGTGGCTCAAACAGAGCCATTCCTATTATTCCTGAAGCTCTGTGCACCTGGAAAGTCACTGCACTACCCTCCTTTGCCTTGCCAGGAACACACATCAAGGCAGAGGAGAGTTTATCCAAATCATCAGTGACTTGCTCAATGCTTTTGCAGGAATACCTCCAAGGGGAATACTCAGGGCTCACCCCAGACTCGTTATTTTCCCCCTTTGTATCTTGAAAAGTCATGAGCTGAAGGGAAAAGCTTGGGCAAAACCAGGTTGGCTGAAATATTTCCCCTTCAGGTGGCAAAAGATACCTATTCAAAGTGTCGTGAAAATATGTTTACGACAACTCTGTTCAATGAAGTAGATTCCAGTTAATATGAAATCAAGTTTGCAACCTCAGTGATGTAGCACCATCGGATAATTTGTCTTTTCTCCCTTTTTCTGGCTTTTTGTCTAATTCTTCTCAGAAAAACAAGTTGAAAACAGCACTCACTGTCAAGAGTCAAACTGGTGTTTTCCCAGTGCAGAGTAACTGGCCATGCAGGAGATTAAATTACGTTATTCAGGCACAAAATAACCATTTTCATTTTTCTTTTGTTATGCATCCCTGCCACAGAGGAATGAGAGTGAAGAAAGGTGGACAGGGAAATTGTGGAAACTTGGAGAGACAAGCACTTCATGCTGTATATTAAAAACCCTCTTGTTACTAGAAAGAAACTAAAACATACACCTCAGTTTTAGGTTTATGGTTTCTCTCTGGAATTCTTAGCAAAGTAAGAATTCCAATTGGTAATCACAGAAGAGCATCTATGTTTTCACGTATATCTGACCCACTGAGGTGCATAAGGGATCTTCCTGCAGGAACATCCACTGCAAATACCACCGCTCGTCCCTTGGGACTGGAGCTTTATCCAGGACCCTGCACACGGGAACGTTCCCAGCCGGCAGCTCGGGCGGGCCAAGGGATGCTCCCCAAAGGAAAGGCACGATGGAGGAGCCCCGCACAGCCCATCCCCAGCTCCGGGGAAGGGACAGACACCCCCGAGCTCCCGGGGGAACACGGGCACAGCACAACCCCGTCCCACCACCCAGGCTGCAGCTTCTCCAGCTGCGGTGGGACCGGGAGAGCTCAGGACAGCAAAGGAACCTGCACCTGCAAGTGCCACTTTGGTGCCCACCCGACACTGGAGACCCCACGAAAACCGGTGTTCGGGCCAAGTTGCCATTTCTCTCACACCAGACCCAGAGAAAAGCTGCTGTCGCAGCCGTTTTGCGAAACCGCCCTGCCGCACTTCCCTCGGCTCTGCCCCATTGCTTCACCTCCTGCCCGGGGGAGCGGGGGGAGCCAGCCCGGGCACGGGGGCCGAGCACGAACCCCCGGCCGGGCTCTGCCACACGAGCCCCGCACGAAACCTTCGTTCGTTCGAGCGAACGGCGCCGGGGTGTCCAAGGCAGGGACCGCTCCCCGCGGGGGCTCTGCCGGCGCCC
>WEIV01021136.1:188597-211927 GCA_013390005.1 Calyptomena viridis
CTTCCAACCCAAACCATTCTGGGACTCTATGATTGCCTTGATTAACATCCAAAAAGGAATTTCCCACCTGGCATTGTGGAGTTCACGGAGTCAGTGGGAGAACCTGACAGGTTCCAACCTCAGCTGCTGCTCACCCAGAACTTGCACTCTCAACATAATTGATCTCAAAGAAGTCAGTTCTTTTCTAGACACACCAAAAGATGAGACTGAGTTTCACTGCAGGGTTGACGCCAAGCTCTTTCCAAATACCCGTTTTTATGTTGGAATTTGCTGGGGCTTTGCACAGACTTAGTGCCTAAATTGGAACTCCTTCAAAAAATGTGGTCACAAAAAAGCAAAGAGAAAGGGGAGGGGGGAAAAGGCTTAAATGACTCAGCTGGGACCTCCTCAAAGTGCAGGAAACCAAAGGATTCGCTTCCACAATGAAGGGCACAGAGCTCATACTCTGTTCCTCAATGTCTGGTCAAGTAGCCACAATTAGAGGCCAGCAAACCAGAAACCTCATTTTCTCCCTCATTTTCGTGGTCCCCTGCTGTGATGCACTGCAGGGGCACAGCCACTCTGGCCATTCCTTTTAACCTCGTGGTCTGTCTCATCCTGCAAGGAAAAAAGGCAGGGAAGGAAAGCCCTGTCCCGTAAGTGCTGTCACACAGAAGGGCAAGTTCATGTTTAGAAAGTAAACCCAAGCACTGCCAGCTCAGAGAGCACTTGTTTGATGTGGACAGTCTCCTCTCCTACATCCTCATGGTGTCTATTTGAGGGAACAGTAACCAGAAAAATGCAGCAAGTCCATGACAGTGCCATTATTCGGGTCCTTTTGTCTTCCACGTCAGCCCCTGTCTGAAGAACACCTCGGGTTTGGGTAGGAAAGGGCTCTGAAATGTGTCACAAGAGCTCCCTCCTGCTCTTGAGACACGTAGAAATGACAAAAGGTGGGAATAGAATTGTTCTTACCAACTCAGTTGCCTTCTCCCTTTTGACTGGCCAGGCTGAAGGTCTGACCACCTTGTCTGTGCTCTAAATCCCCCAAATATACTTATTTTTAAGTGTCCCAGACTGCTGGGCACCACAAAAGTGGAGTTCCCAGAGCTGCCTGTGTCTCAGAGGTGACCATAACCCCCACAGCTCCATGGGAGGTGTGATCCATTATCCTGGAGGTCTTGTTGCTCCACTTTCTCCCTGACACAATCCTGCTCCAGCCACAAACTTCCATGGAGCCACGTGTTGCTCCCAGGCTTGATGAGCTGCCCCTGAACTCTGCCAAACCAAGGCTTTATCTCCAACTCTCCTTCTTGGCATTTGAAATTTATCCAAAGCACGATTCCCAGGGAATGGCTCTGCTTATATTTTTTGTGGTTTTACGGATAGGAAATGCTGGAATAAACACAAACCCCCAGCAAACAGGGGAACTCCAGTATTTCCATCAAAACTCCAAGTTATTTCTGATTAGCAAAACTCTGATTTCTTTCTGTCCAAGGAAACAACTCAGACTCTTGATAAGGAGCTGAGTAACTGGAAGGCAAAAATTCCTCTTCTTGTTGACGCAAGAAGGAATAAAAAGCTTTTTTTAACATTAGGACTGTTCCTGTTATTTCATACGATTATTTTTGTCTTAATCCTATTTCTTAAAGAAAATTACGGATAGGGTTTCATGATAGACTTCTTTTTTCCTGTGACAAAGGAGGTTTAGCAGCTGCCCTGCCCACCTCTCATTCTTCCCCCCACAGTGCAGGTCCTTACTCACCCCATTGTGCCTGTGTAAGGTTTTGTGGGGTCCTTGTCAACTGACCTTGGAATGGGTTAAGAAACCCCTCTTTCCATTGTCTTTTACATGAAGTTTATTTTTCTAATTTCGGATGATTTCAACCCACTAAATAACTACCTTCTGCAAGCACACAAAGGCTTCTTCTGATGCAGAATTGTAAGGGAAGCCACGACAAATTACAGGGGCCCTTTTGATGTGCCCTTGAGGGCATCAAAGCTCAGGCAAACCATGGAAAAGTGAGAGTGGGAATATTGGGACAAACACACAACTAAGTAAACCAACAGGGGTATTTTGTCAGATGCTCAACACAAACCCACTATTTTTTTCCAGAAGCCTCAGGATGTATCAGAAAAACATCACTCTTTGATCAGGTTTACAAACCCAAGGTATTCCATGGAGGGCTTTGTCCTGCTCCACATTTCCAAGGCATTCCTCAGACATTTGTCAAGATAAAATACCTCTCTCTCTGTGGTGAACATCATTCAATCCATTGTCTCTAACACCAGGGGGAAGGGGAAATGGTAACTCTTGCTATTAAGATTTCTCCTAGTGAAAAATAGCCCTTTGTTCTCCACTGCACAACCTGAGATGGTGGAGCTGGGGCTCTGCCTAAAGCTGGATTTTCAGGCTGACCTGAGTGTCACTGACAATTTGCACTCCCAGTTTTCCCACTTCACTCCTCTCAGACAATTCCTCAGACATATCAGTACCACAGAAAGGTGACATTTCCCCTCAGCCAAGTTCCCTCTGCCCTTACTCCCCACAGCCACACGCAGACATTTCCCCATCACTTCACAAATAATTAATAACTCCGGAGGAGAAAGATTTGTGCTCAGAGGGACTTCTGAAGGCAGTTCTCAATCAGGTGGCTGATTCCTTGGTGTTCTTCCCTCCTTCCACCCACACGGTGGTTGTCTGGGGTTGTCTGGCAGTTATGGAAACAAACAGCAAGGGCTGAAATAACAGCAGGTTTCAGACACAATGTCATCCTGAAATATCTTCGGAGAGCCTGTAGTGCAGCACGTCGGGGAAACCTTCATATTAAGCAAGAAGTCAGTGTCTGTAATTGCCTGCTATTATATCTATGGTGTCTGGCCTCCTAAAATGATGGGATCACAGGATGACTGGCTGGAAGGGACCTCAGGAGGCTCCTGTCCAACCTCCAGTCAAAGCAGAGGCAGCTCTGGGGTCTTGATCCAGTGGGAACTGGAAAACCTCCAAGGCCAGAGGTGAGACAACCCAAGGCTGGGCTGTCACTGTGGAGGAACAGTTTCTCTTCAGCTCCACTCTGTACCCCTCTTGTTTCATCCCACACCCATCAGCTCCTGGTCAGATCCCACCAGGAAGGACGTGGCTCCGTCTCCTCCATCCCCTCCCCACAGGCAGAGCCATTGTGTTTGACACATTTCATTCCATTTTCACCTGGAGTGGCACTTCAATTCGAGATGTTAATAAAATTGCTGTGGTCTAAACAAAAATCAGTCAGTTTGGGGTGCAAGGAGACTTCTGGAAAAACTGGATGATTCAAAAAACTATGGAGTTATTCCTCCAGAAATAAATTTCTGCTGTTGAAAGTATGGAACAACTTGTCCACTTGCTGTGTGTTCTCAGCAAAGAACTCACCCAGGTATCACAAGAAAACTGAAAGGAACCCAGAGATTATTATTTGAGAGACACTTTCCAGGAGATAAAATATTTTGATTGAATAGCTACAGGAAGTGTTTGGACAACCTTGTTTGCCCTTTTGGAATAATGGCATCATAAACATTCACTTCTCACACCATTATCAACGTCCCGGGTCACTGGTTTTATGCACAATTCATTCAGGTTCTTCAAAGGCAACACTCCATTTAAAGGGTAACTTGCACATTTCCTTCCCTAAATGAGGCCATTTTTCTACTAATGTCTTTTTTTTTTTTCCCCACAATAACCATTATTCTTTTGCCTCTTGACTTGACTAAAAATCAATCTGATGCCCTTATATTCTGTAAAGTTCCCAGATACCATCAAAGAGTTTTTGACCACCAGGAAACCTTATTCCCTAATACCCAAATCTCCTGTATTATCATAACAAAACCAAACCACATAAAAAATTCCCTAACCACAAAGAAACACTCTGTAAAACAATTAAATTTAAAGAGGACATTTTATTTTTTAACCATTGAGAGTTATGGACCCTCAGTCCTTTTCCAGCACAGAAAAATGCAGATATTTTGGTGTGCTGGGGCTGCATCTGAATTTTGAAAATACTTCTAGAAGAGCAGAACTGCAATGTCCAAATGCAATCTGGTACTAAGCACCAAATAATCAAAAAATAAATCATATGGAACCATCTCTCAACCTGCAGTTTTTAATCTTGGGAAGAATTGAGTCCAAATTTACAGAATATACAGAGAAGTTAATATTTTTTTTTTTACATTTGCAGAATGAGGGAATTGTATCTTTTTCTGGCTTTGTTTTTGTTTGTGAGGAATAGATCAGCTGGAAGTTCACCATGTCTGAAACATTTGTCTTGATACACAAATAAAGACAATAAATCAGGAGCCAGCTGTTTCTCAGGAGTTATCCAGACTCACACATTTCTCCTGAGAAACTATGAAATCATTTCTTTATCTTATGAACAGTCCAAGACACTCTGGAGTAAAAGCAAACCTGAAGATTTCTCACTGAAAGATGAATTTTTGAGTTCCTGTTCCTTATCAGCTTGCTCCTGGCAGTTAATTATATGCAGTTAGGAATATTTCCATTATTTATTTCTGAAGTGAAGGATTCTAATGATTAAAGACATCTGCTCCCAGGGCTGGAAAGCATTAAGATGAAGCAAACATCACCCACATCACCCCACGCAGCAGCAAACCATCCTCACTCTCCCCAAAATAACACACCTGGCAAGGAGAAGTTAAGAAACAGAAGTAAAACCTGGAAACAGCCAAAGCCACAACACAGTTGTACAGATGAACCTGGGCAACCCCAGAAAGCAAGAAAAAAATGTGCATTTCATGTCTCAGAACGTGACTCACAATCGGCCTTTTTGCACAATGTTGAGCTCCAAAAATACTCTGAATAATTTTCCTAGACCTTCCTTCATTCTCTTTAAACTTCCAGTGTCACCTGGCCCCAGTCCTGCATCCCCAGTGCTGCTGCTCAAGGCTGGGCGAGGCAAGGAAAGGATTCCAGCAGTTCCATGGACACAAGCTCAGTGCTGGGACAAAGTGTTCTGGGGGATCTAATCGAGCAAATTAACAAAGAATTAAAATCCCTGTGATGGAAGATTCCTAAACATGGGTTGTGCCTTGGGCTCTTCACTCATTAGCTGGACCCTTCTAGAACCAGGGAGTTTTTTGTCACATAACAAAATGAAGGAGATCCCTTCCAGAAGAGATTGTGAAGGTCCAAACCAATTGAACTGAGGGATTAGAGAATTATAGAGAACCACAGAATCCCAGAATGGTTTGGGTGGGAAGGGACCTTAAAGCCCATCCAGTGCCACCCCTGCCATGGGCAGGGACACCTCCCACTATCCCAGGTTGCTCCAACCTGGCCTTGGACACTTCCAGGGATCCAGGGGCAGCCACAGCTTCTCTGGGCACCCTGTGCCAGGGCCTCCCCACCCTCCCAACCAGGAATTCCTTCCCAATATCCCATCTAGCCCTGCCCTCTGGCAGTGGGAAGCCATGAAGGATATGTCCATGTCCAGCTGTTAAATACAACATTACAGGAATTACCTCAGCCTCAGGGAGCTCTTAAACCATTCCTCCTGAATGCTGGACAGGATATTTTGGCTTTTCTTCCTTTCTTCTCTCCAGGATTCTCCAGGATACACTACAGACCAACACCAAGGAGGTGGCAGTGAACAAAGGCACGACCATCCCATCGAACAGATTCGATGATCCCAGGGGTGTCTCCCAACCCAAACAATCCTATGATTCTGTGATTCTCCTTCCATCTCTCACCCTTCTGGAAGGGCTTCCCTTCACAACCCTGCCTTTAAACTGCAACTCTCAGCCACAGCCTCAGGGAGAACCAAAAAGCAGATTGCAGAGGACCAGAAGAAGAGTTTTCTTGCCTGGAAAACAACAGGCTGCGACCCCCAGTTTCAGTACACACACTCGGAATCCATCAGAAAATTGTGTTGCAATTTTTGAAACACCCTTGAGCTTCATGAAGCTGTGCCAGTGCAGGGTTAGGTTGGATCTCAGGGAAAGGCTCTTCCCCCAGAGGGTGGTTGGGCACTGCCCAGGCTCCCCAGGGTTTGGTCACGGCCCCAAGGCTGCCAGAGCTCCAGGAGGGTTGGGACAACAGGGACAGGCTGGGATTGTTGGGGTGTCTGGGCAGGGATTTGGACTCCATGATCCCTGTGAGTCCCTTCCAGCTCAGGATATTCCCTGACCATGTGATTCTTGCTCAATCTACTCACCCCTTACAAGTATCATTATCTACTGGAAAAGAATACACAGACATTTGCCAAATAAAACAAAGCTTATACAGGAATTAGTAGAGGATGTTATTATTTGATAGAGCTTAATCCTTTCTATTAATGACTAAATGGGTGCAACAGCTTAGTCCTCAATGATTAGGCTTCTTTACATTCCTGGATATTCCCAAAATAAATTCTCTGAAGGGACATAGCTCCATATTTACCAGGAGGACAACTCCTGTGAAGTTGCCAAGTAAAACAGCTGTGGAAAAAACACTTACAGATTGAATTATGGTTAGTTTTTGATTAGATTGAAGTTTTAGATAGGCTTAGATAGATTGAAGTTTTGTTAGTATGTGACATTGGAATGTTGCAGTCTGAAAAAACAAGCCCGTTACTGAACAGAGTCCTGTGCCAAGTCTTTTGTAGGAGCACAAGTAAATGAAACAGGAGAAAAACAGCACCCACACTATATTGGTAATTTCATCAACTTCAGTGAAGAGTTATCATGGTCACAAGGAACTCAAGCATGTGAACTGTTACAAAGAGTAAAGATGCAGAAAATAAGAACAAAGGAGTTCTTGAGCTTGAGGGTTTTCTAAACGTTATCTTTTCTTTGTTCCGCCTTTTCTTAAGGGGAATTCTGCCCTTGTAAACCAGCCCTGATTGTAGCCCAACCTGCAGCTTCACTCTGCAGTTCTGGGTTTGCACACCCCAACCTTCCTCCTTTTGTCCTCTTGCCTTTTTCTTTAAACTACAGCAGTGCCATAAATCCTTAGAGCCTTCAGCAAGTGGTGTCACAGCAAACCAGAGTGACACAAGTTCAGCACAGTTGACACCAGCTTTCCCTCTCTTTTGATCCCCAAAATCCAGAGCTTATTCCAGCTTTGTGCAGATCAGAAGAAACTCTTTCCACGTGGCAGTCAATTAATATAATAATCTTCCCTGCTGCCTTTTCCCTAATGAAACATCTCTCTGTGCCCCCTCTAAGCTTCTCCCTGTGGAGAAAATGGTGCAAAAGCTGTATAAAATTTTGCCCTAAATTACCCCCTACAAATTACTCGCCATAAATAACTCCCCAAATAACTCTGGTTCTAAATAGGACTTTTCCCTGCATTTTTATTCTATTGTGCACATATTTGCCAGTGGAATCGAACACCACATAAAAATGCATGTAGGCTTTAAGGACTTGTATTTCTGGCCAGTTTTAAATCAGCAGAACTATGAAGTCATGGAAGCTTCTCTAATCAGGACATGACCTAAATCCTGTTGAAGTCCCACTGACGTCAAAGACATTGAAGTGTAGGTTTCATTTTCATTGTGTGCTTACAGGCTGCTCTGAAATGGTTCATACATAGCCACCTTCTCCATTTCCTCAGAATCCTATGGGATCATTTCCCTCAGGGGAGTTAATTCTCCTGTTCACACATTCATTTTTCCAAGACAAAATCCTCTCTGCATTCTGGATGTGTAAACCATCCTAAGAAAATTCTAAAGCTTGAGTACATGACAATAAAAACCTGCTTTTTTTTATAATAAACTGTTGAAAACAAACCATTACTGTGCTTAATGATTAATTTGCTACGTCTTTGGTTTTAAGCTTTGCCTAAGGCTCCAAAGCTGCTCTTCCAGGCTGCTACTTGTTACAAACATCCAATTTCCTAGAAGTGCTTCCTTCGAATTTATTATAACACCACAGAAGGGGAAAGGTCACCAAACAAATCCTTCTGCCAGAAGCCTTTTCCACCTTTGCATTTGGGTTCTCAAGCCTTCTGGTTCCTGTTGGCCCATTAGGAATATAAGACATCACTAAAGAATAGATATGGAATGTTATCATTTATGGAATAATAGAATCATGGGCCTCAGGCTCTCAACACCAGAGCTCTGCCCCCAGGCACCTGAGAGAAGGCACTCAGGGTTGTGCTGCCAGCCAGAGCCCACTGTCATGGACATGGAATGTGTGTCCTGGGCAGGGCTGAAGGAATTCTCAGTGGCTGAGAGAAAACATTCAAATCAGCTGGCCCTGGACAGGCTCTTCCAGGTGACACCAGCACTGCTCAGCAGGAGGGTTGTCCCCCAGGAGTCATTCCCAATGCAGTAACAAGGGGATTTAGCCAAGAGTGACTGGGAAGAGGACAGAACGGCACAGTCCTGTTTTCCTCTCTCTCCTGCCTCTCCTTTGTGCCTGCTTTGCTTCTCTCTACCAGGCCACAGAATCACAGAATAACCAGGTAGGAAGGGACCCCCAGGATCATCAGGTCCAACCCATACCCTAACACCTTAACTAGATGAAGGCACCAAGTGCTATGTCCAGTCTTTTTTTGAACACATCCAGAGATGGGGACTCCACCACCTCCCTGGGCAGGTCATTCCAATACTTTATTATTCTTTCTGTAAAAAACTTTTTTTCTAATATCTAACCTGTACCCACCCTGGCACAACTTGAGACAATGGCCACCTCCTCCCCATTCCATGTGTGCTGCTCAGCACCCTCCAATGTTTCCACCACTTCCCAGAGAGACAACAGGATGATCTGCAAGACATTCTTGTCCAAGGATCCCCTCCCTTGGATCCAGGTGAATATTTCCTCCATTACTTTGCCTGAACCTCCTCTTTCCCCTCCTATGCAGCCACAGATGGTGAGTTGTCCCCAAGCCAAGTTATGCTGTATATTTACCTATTTATTACCCTCAGCCTTCCAGGCACTTACCAGTTTTATTTCTGGGTCTGAACTTCTTCCAGCTCTTCTCTGCTCAGAAGGGAATGCCAGATGGAGGTGGAATTGCATTAAAACCCACTATGTCCCATTCTGGTGTGGGATGGGACCAAACTCAAAATCATACTGGGGTAACTTACTAATAACTGAAGAGTTATTTCTACAAACCAATGTCATTGAGTATCCTTATATACTGCTCATCAACCCATTATCAGCTGCTGGGAATTTCAAGGAGTTTTGAGATGGCAGAATTTCATTTTTATTCCTTTTCACAATGTTTCAGTCAAACTTTGTTTTATAATGAGCTGTCAGTAGTTCTGTAAAACTCCCTTAAGAAGGGATGGTAGAATTTTGGAGGGGCAGATTACTATTCCTGGGTATAAAGTGGCATTTTTAACCCAAGTTCGAACAAAACAACACTCCAAGTTTTGGAAGTGTCGTTCACTTTTGAAGTCTTAAAACCATATCTTGGATCAAGACCCTTCCTTCCCAAAATTTTTATTCTTCAGTGTAAAACATCCAGATATTTTACTGTTTTTAAGGACTGAGCAGTAATTGTAACATTTTTGAAGGTCCCAGTGCTTACAGTTCTAACTGAGCTCAGGTTATAAATCCAGTTTAATAGTTCTCAGTGACTGAGAGAAAACCCCCAGTAGTCCAGCAGACACAGAGGGTCATTAGCAAGGACAGATCAAGCAGAAAAAACTAACTGCTCCTTTCCTAATAGAGATTATAGTTCCAATTTAAACTCAGCACAGTGGTAAAAACTCCAGAGAATTGAAAGAATGCCAAGGAGGAGATCCCTGCTCTGAGGCTCAGAGGGGAACTGTTTGTTCTAGCAAAGACACTGTTTCTCCTCGAGGCCACATTTGACAGGGCCAGAACAGCTCCAAGTGGTTTTAGGGCAGTGATGCAAAGCCTCACATGGTGCCCAGTGCACACACAGAGTCTTCAGCTCCCTTCCCAAATTGGACAAACATCTGTGCCATTGCCCCATCCACAGCCTGAAGTGATTGGATGGGAACTCAGGAGGAAAGGATGAGAAAGAAGACCAGGAATTCCGTCTGCTATTGTGAATTTTAACTTGTTTGAGTGCCACAGAGTCCCTGGCACAAATGGGATGCACAGTGAATGGTGAAACACTGCAATCATCAGCATCTCACAAATCCTCTGCATCCAGGTCACCCACTTGAGTTATGAGCTTGAAATAATCAACATCTAAACTGAACAATGACCCTTAATTCCAGTAATGGTTAACTTAGAGATTGTCTAAAATGTTATCTACAGCCAGAAAGTGCATACCATAGATTTCTTATCCAGATTGGAATTAAGTCCAGAGTTTCAAAAACACCAAATTAATTTTTCACCCTGGGCTCTCAGAAAGCCCTGTAAGTGCAGGTTTGGGTGGTGCACGTGGCACATATTTACACACACACTCTGTGTCTATGGAAGTAAATCTGCCCAGGGTGGTGTGAGCCAGTAACACACACAAAAAGCGAGGCAAACCCAACCTAATGGATAATATCCATTATTCCCAACCAAGACAGACAAAAGAAGCCAAAGGAGAAATACTGACCAGCTGAGGTTTTCTCTGTACAACTGGACCTGCTCAGGTTTAACAAATTCACAGAATCCCAGAATGGTTTGGGTGGGAAGGGCCCTTAAAGCTCACCTCCTTCCACCCCCTGCCATGGGCAGGGACACCTCCCACTATCCCAGGTTGCTGCAACCTGGCCTTGGACACTTCCAGGGATCCAGGGGCAGCCACAGCTTCTCTGGGCACCCTGTGCCAGGGTCTCCCCACCCTCACATCAAAGGTCACTGCTAACAAAGCTAGAAGATTAAAAAGGACACTTTCCATGGGGACTCTCATCACTCTCTGGCAGCCAGACCTTCTTCTGTACAGCAAAGATGTCCCTGCATCAGCTGACTCATCATTCTCCAAGTCCTTGTTGATTCTGGATTTAATCTCACCTTGTTCATGTTCCCCACAAAGTGCAATTGTTGGGCATTTCCCCAGTTCACAGTCCTGTCCAGCTCTTCACTGTGTGAAAGATGCCTCCACTGGGTTATCAGCTCTAATTCTCTGCCCTTCTCAGGGGATTTGTCTCCTGGTTTATCTTGTGGACTCACAGCCTCCTGGTTGTGACCCTGCTCAGCCAATCCTGTGTCCCTGTTTGCTGGAAGGACTGGGAAATTCGATCTTTTGGATATTGCCAGGCACATACCTAAGACAAAAATGCCACTGTGTGGTGGCTTTTGCTAAAAGGGGGACAAGATACAGCTAAAACACTTCCTGGGAGCGAGACATTTATTGAGTAAATACTTAGGGATCGATGATAAGATCAAAATCATAAAACTTCAGCTGGAAATATGCTGAGAAAATTGAGTCAACAACACACAAAGCAGCATGTGGGGAAGCAAAGAGTCATCCTGGAAGGAGGGGTGGAGTTGGGTCTGGAAAGCTAACAGGCTGGGGCTGAGCATGGATGTAGCTAAACAAAAATTAGTAGAATACTTCTCACATGTTCTCCAAAACCAACTCTGTTGGCAGATCCCTCCTCATTTTGCATTGAGTGACCTCAAAATTTGTCTTCATTGAAATGGATGAAGAGGCCAATCCAATGAGCACAAATCAAGCCTCATTTCCAGAGTTTACAAGCACAACCCTTGGAGCCACCTCGTTAGGGGCATTATTTGAGGTTTATGCCACAGAGGCTCCCACTGACACTGCAGCCTAGGGATGTGCAATTCAGGAGCAGCTCACAAGAATTCCCTGCTCAGGGGACAAGGGAAAGGTCACAAACCAGTCCTGCTCTTCTGCTTTTACACTGAGGAGTTTGGCAAAGGAACCTGAACAATTCTCACCATGAGTTTGACGACAAAAACCTAATTTTGATCTCAAAGCCACCCTTCTTCAAGTCCTGGTTCATTTGTTTGTTCTGAGGGATATCTGGGAAAAAGCTTAACATAGAAAGGCAAAAGGGACATCTTTGACAAATTAGAAACATGCAAAATAAAGAATTATTCCCTTCATAATATTGTGCTTTCTTTTAAGTAACACCCATGTTCTGTTAGAATGAGTGAGACCCTCATATAAAAACTTTGGGATTGGGTCAAGATTTAAGAATATTCATATAATCTGTCATATCATTAAAAGAGAAGAGAGCAGGGGGTTTGCTCATAGGAATACACATCTCCTTAGGTGATTAATCCTAAAACAAAACATAAATGTCTATGATTGGTGTATAGAAATACGTAGTTGGGTCTTCACCCTCCTGTAAACTCAGTGGGTCACAAATTGGAGCAGCAGCAGAAGCATCACACAAAAATCTATAACATCATACACACCCCTACATTATCTTTGTTCTGGGGTTTATGTTAGTATCCAAACCCCCAACAACCTCCCATTCCATTTTTTCCAGGTTTAGCTATTCCAAAAGCTTTTCCAGCAGGGTCCCACTTATATTAACTCTTTTTTTTTTTTTTTTTTTTCCCTTGGAGAGATGACATGGCTCTTTAGAGCTCAGTATGTCAGTTCTAGTCCACTTTTCCTCATCATAATTCTGTGTATTAAAGCCTGGGGACAAGGTTGTGCCACTTGCAATGTAGGTGTTCAGTGGATGGGATTAAACCAAAATTCTTTGCCTCCACCTTTCCCATTTTTAAGTGGTAATGAGACAGCACAAAGAGAACCACTATTTCAAAGGAGCTTTTTGAAAGGCATTTAAAGGCTTGGATAAGTAAATTGAATTGGATAAGTATATAGAACATTTTTTTCTGACAAAGTTTAAGCACAAAGTTTAAGCCAAAGGAAAACCTTCATATTCTTATTTAGATCTAAAATAAGTATGAAACATGTAAAAGGCTTTCCCAGTTTAAATTAGATTGCACTGGTCCATACAGGTGTACTTTGCTCACTTAGATATGGTTTGTCCCTGCTCAAATTATCCCTCTCTAATCATATTCCCTGGCAAGCAGATCATTAATCTCTTTTGGAGCTACCAGCTGCATAGAAAAACTTTGTGTCCTCTCACAAAAACATTAACTTGTTAAATATTATTGATTTTTTATACTTTTTTCTTACAATTGCTTCTAATTTCCCGTGTTTAAATACACTTTATTATGCCTTCTGCATATTTATGTAGTAAATACATAAAAGTAAATATAAATAAAATAAACATAAAATATAAAAAAATAAATAAGATATAAATATTGGAAAGCTGGCAAGGAAAATTTTGAGGTCAGAGCTGGAAGAGGAGATAGAAGAGGGCACATATGTACATCACAATTCATGACTTGCACACTCTCACAAACTCCATCCCTGGAAGTGTCCAAGACCAGGTTGGAACAGCCTGGGTTAGTGAAGGTGTCCCTGCCCATGGCAGATTGGAATGAGATGAGCTTTCAGGTCCCTTCCACCCCAAACCATTCTGGGATTCTGTGGTTCTACAAAGGAACCTGAATCACACACATGGCCTCACCCAGCTCACAGCAACTTGCTGGGCATTTTCACTTGGCAAATACTCTGCAAACCAACATTTTGCCTTTTTGAGGAGGAAGTGGGAAGACAACAGGAGGAGAACATACAAACAGCTGAGCATTTTTGGTCCTGCTGAGTTTTCACCCTGAGTCTCTGGGCTGTCCAACAGACAAAAGCACAACAGCAAGCCCAAAATGCCCAACTGGCCATGCCCAGTGTTTATGAAGTCCAATCTCTGTACTTAGGAAGTCCAATCCCAGTGGCACAGCAATGAGCTGGTGTCTTGGCACCCGCAGCTCCCAGTCTTTAGGATGTGGGGTTTCTGACACCCAGTTCTTGTCACTGGAGGAGGCAAACACAGCTCTGACACAGCTCCCACTCCACGTCACAGCTATGGACAAAGGGTGGACTCAGGCAGTGAGAGGGTGGCAATCCCAACCACAGCTTTTGTGTGCATTGTTTTAGGATGCAACTCATATTTGAAATCCAATTTGCCTAATGGCACTTTATTCAGTAACTCAACAACCCATCTGTTTCTGTTAGTGCTGGTTACCCTCATGTTAATGATTACCTTTTACTTTTGAAGCACTGGAGGTGGCACTCGGTGCTCTGGGCTGGGTGACAAGGTGGGGATCAAGCACAGGCTGGACTTGATGACCCTGGAGGTCTTTTCCAACCTCAGTGATTCTAAAACCTCTCTAGGAAGCCACATTGTGGTCTGTCCCAGATGCATGGAAAGGGCAGAGGGGAGAGTTCCCATTCTGGGCTGGAGTGAATTATTTTCAGCTCTTGTCCAAACAAAGCACTTTGTGCATACTCAGGAAAAATCACTGTGCCATATTTTAAACAGAAACTATGCAAATGTGGAATACATTGTTTGCCACAAGCTTCAAATATACCATTTCCAACCTGGATATGTGTATGGATGACTATATTTAAAGGCATGTTCTCTAGCAGTGCTCAGCCAGGATTAGAGCTCAGGGATGAGCATTCCATCCCAAAATCAGGACTGATTCCAGACACTGGTAATTTCAAAAGCTGGTTAAATATGGCCATTTGAAAGGTGAAATTTGAAGTGAAACAAAAAAGATTCACCTTAAGACATAGACAGTTATGCCAGGTGGAAAAGCCAGTTTTGAATCCACAGGAGGTGAAAACTTTATTAATATTTTGGTTAAGCATCAGAGCAAAAAGGAACAGCTTAGAAAGAGGAAAATTAAAATTACCCTCCTAATTAAGTTGGAAGTGGAATCAGAACACCTGGAAAGGGGAGGTTTTGAAATGTTCACTTGGATGAAATCCAAACAGCCTCAGGGTATGAAATGAAACACCTTACCCAAATAAACACTATTTTTGATGACTGCAAGCCTAAAATCATGTAGGTTTGTTTGCATAGGAACTGGTTCCAAGTTACAGTCAGGTAAGTGTTATCCAGCACTGTAAGAAACCTGTGGATCTGAAGAGTTCTGCAAACAAACTTGTTCCACTCCTGTTCACCACAAAGATTTCACTGTCCAGATTCTGATGCTGTGCATAAGTTCTTTCTTTCACACTGATCCTGCATTGCTTTGTGCTGAGGAGGATTTCCAGGTAACTGGAAATCATTGAAACATTCCACCCCGAGGATCAGCCTCACAGAGGATCCAAATCATTGCAGTGTAAATCTCCATGGAGCTGCAGAGACTTGTTTGGGAGCAGGTAACAAATCCACTGGTATTCAAATATTCCATGCACAGTGAATGCAGCACACAGAAATTTCCTGGAGGATTTCCTGGAGATTTCTCCTGTGCTTTGCATTTTGAGGGGAATTTTCTTCCCCATTTAGCATTGCTGCCAATAGTATATGACTTCTCACAGTCCTGCCTTTCCTCATTTACACTCATTAGTGCCAAAGAACAGGGGACAAGGGGAATTGGGCAAGAGGCAAATCATTCTTACTAGTCAAGCATAATGAAAATATCCTCCATGTAAATATTTCTCCTCTCTCCTACCCTCTGGAAAGTCTAAACATTTCAGACCCCCATGAGCTCAGTTACAACACCCAAGAACTGCTGTGTGTGGAACACTCCATATTCCATTGATACAGGCAGCAGCTCCAGCTATTCCAGATGAGCTGAGCCAGGGGAAGTTCACAAGGTCCCACTTGCCACATGCACATTTCCATTCCCAGCTTCCCTGAGCTGCACAGGGGGCAGATCCACAATCATCCGAGTTCACCGAGGCCGGGAGGGAGGGCGGAGGGGTTTGTGGTTACAGGAGCCACAGGGAGCTGTTTGCTGGGAGCTCCATGGGATCCAGTCAGGAGGAAAGGCAGGTGCTGTTTTTCCCCCAGGAAGAGCTGGAACTCTCCTGGAGCTGCAGGCACAGAAGAAAAGCTTCCCGAGATAGCAGGGAATGGCAATTCCCACCAGTCCTGCCACCACCACTGCTCTGGGAGCTGGGGGAGCCTCTGTGACAGACTGGAACCAGTCACACAGAGGGACTGGTGGTGGCTCAGAGAAGCCCCAGCCCAAAATGAGCTGCCCAGCCAGAGCTCCAGTGGTGACATAACCCTGCTATTTCCAGCCAAACCTGGCCTCCAGCCCACACCGGGTGCTGACTGGCCTCAGGTTGCTGGCAACTCTCTCCAAAACAATCCCAGGAAAAATGCCATCTGAAGTGAAACCCCAAAATAACACACACTGCCAGGACATGCTGCAAAGCCCTCATTTACTTAATGAACTACCCATAAGGGGAACACAGTGAGGCACAGAGTGGCACCAGCACAGAATTTCCACAGCTGCTGGAAACAACTGAATGGGATGAGCTGAAATGTTTTCAGTTGGGTTTGTCTTACTTATCTTCACTGAGGGTCAGGATGAGAAATAAATCCCAAAATATTTTGGACACTGCCTCTGGATAAGCAGAAAAATAGTGGAAGAGAGTCATGTCAATATTAATCCAAATTCACAACTGCTCTGTGAAGAAACATCATCAAAATTCATGATGCGGGAGGATTTGTGTGGAGGACAATAATAAGAACTATAAAATCACACACATTGTACAAACAGTAATTCAGCCAGACAGGAGTTAGTCCTTACCCTGTGTGCTGACAGTGCAGTCCCTGGAGCAATCCTCTTGGGAATTATGGCTGGACTTGATGATCTTCAAGGTCTTTTCCCACCTTAACTAATCTGTGACTCTATTCCCCAGTTCTGCCCTTTGGAGAGGGGTGTTCCTGCAGGCATCTGCAGTTGGCCAAGTCCTGGTTCCTTCACACACACAAATGGAAATGAAAAGCATTTTGACATTCCTGAAATGGGAAAATGAAACCACTAACACAGCTCCAGCACCAGAAACAGCAGATGTTTTCCCTGGCAGATCCTAAACTAGCTGGGCTGTGGGTGTGCTGTCTTACAGCAGGGTTTGTATCTCCTTAATTAGTTCCTATTTTATATTTTTGATCATTATACATTTTCCCTTAGAATACAAATTCTAAGGGGAAGAAACCAAACCCAGCAAGACTTTATCTCCTGATGAGTATCTCCAGGGCACAGTTTCCCTTGGAGGCTGGATTTTCAGCCCAGTGAACCAGCCAGGTTTTTGTGCCATTACATAATTGGATGTCTCAAAAAGCAGAAAAGCATTTGAACAATTTCTAAATTATTTGCCTCTGCTTCGAGTCATATGTCTTGGCAAGACATAACATGATGTGATGTCTCCTTCCCAATCATCTGAGTTCACTTTGAAGAAAGCAGGAGTTTCTCCAGATTCTTTCTCCCAAGATGTTCATTGTTTTGGTGAAAATTTTCCGGATTAAACTCTGTTCTGACCTGAGTAGTTCAACCCAAAATATTTCTTAAATTGTCTTCAATTCCCACTGGTAACTACAAATAATTTGAGTTTCTAGAGGCCTTTTGAGGGAAAGGACCATGGGACACCATTTTAATCTGGTCTCTTTCCCCTCACCACTAACCAGCACATTTAATGTCACTTCGTTCCTATTATTTCTTAATTTCTTCCTATTTTTTTAATTGTAAGAGTATGTTGGAAGTGAGGCAAAGTGACAAGCCACGACAACAACATTGGAAAACACTCCTGATTTCACCCTGGAAATGGAGATGACTAGGAAGGAGACTTGGGCAGCCTGCTGTGGGCATGGCCTGCTCCAGGAACCTCCCCATTCTAGAGGAGCTACAACTATAATTTATGTGGGCACAGGCCACTGTCCATCCCAAAGGGCTGCCATGGCATCTGTGTCATGGAACATTTTTCCTTGGCTGACACCAGATAACTCCTCCAGGCTCCCAGCTGTGCAGAGCTGGAGCCTGTTTTAGGGAACTCAGTGTTTTAATCCACATTTAATCCAAGAAGATGCACCTTGGTGGCACCTTCTGTGTGGGCACTGAGGGAGAGCTCACAAATCCCTGCAGGGTGGAGCTCCTGCCTCAATGCCAGTGCTCCAGGAAGACCTTAGAGCCCCTTCCAGTGTCGAAAGGGGCTCCAGGAGAGCTGGAGAGGGACTTGGGACAAGGGATGGAGAGACAGGACAAGCGGGAATGGACAGGGAAACAGAAGATGGGATATTGGGAAGGAATTCCTGGCTGGGAGGGTGGGGAGGCCCTGGCACAGGGTGCCCAGAGAAGCTGTGGCTGCCCCTGGATCCCTGGAAGTGTCCAAGGCCAGGCTGGAGCCACCTGGGATAGTGGAAGGTGTCCCTGCCCATGGCAGGGGTGGCACTGGATGGACTTTAAGGTCCCTTCCAATCCAAACCAGTCTGGCATTCCATAACTTGATGAAGTTATGAATTTCCAGGAATCCTTAGAAAGCCCTGCAGAGCAGAGGTGGAACAGCTGTAAATTGAGCTGGTAAATGCTCTTGTAGAAAGAAAAAAAAATCTTATTGGCAAGAAATAATGTTTACTTTCTGTAAACTTAACAAGAAAAGGGACTAATGAATAAACCTAACTAAATTTTAGTGCCCAAAGATTTGGTTTATGTAAGAAAGCATTACGCTGAAACTCAGCAAAACCTGCTTCGGTTTCTTTATCCAGTTTAATGTCCTGGAAGTGCTGGAAAATTACAAATTATAGCATTTGCAGCTTTGAGCTGCACCACAAAAGAACGTGAGGCTGGAAGACAGATTTCCCTAAAAGTTAAGCAGGAAGGAATTAAAAGAAAATTCCAGTCTCCACAACACGGACCGGAATATTTAGAAATCTCTCTGAGGAGGGATTTTCTGTGGAGGTTTCCCACAGAAAGATAGTGTTTTGATATCCAAGCCTTACTATAAATGGCAGAGCAGAAGCAATTACCCTGCTGTGAGTTAGAGCCAATGACAAAAAGCAGATAAAATGTCAGCTGACGCTTCTTTATGTAAGGGAGTTACAAAATCTCCTGACGTCTTTTCAGAGCTAACTGTGATCAAATGTCTGCATAGGAAATACAAAGCATATGGAGGCTGCTGGGGGAAAAACAGGGGCTCTGCTAAAACATCCCAGAATCACAACAGCGGAGAAGTTCACGGTTGCAATTTGGTAACAATTGCCAAAAAACAATTGCCAATAAAGGAAACTTGGTTTTCTTCGTTCAAGGGACGGGGAAAAGAATTTTCCATTCTAATAGGTACAGTTTAAATTGGAAAAAACCCACCCAGAGATGAGTGTATCCAAGTAAGATCTCTAAAAGTTATTTGAAATTTTTAAAAAATCCACAGATTGGCTGCCAAAAGCTTATGTTTATATAATAGCTTATGTTTATGGTCTTCTCCTTTAAATTCACCATAAAAAAGAATTTTTTAAGTGAAAAAGTCTTGTGACCTAAAAAAACAAGAGTGGTAGCTAGGATGAAATTTTCAGTCAGCCTCTGGGATAAAAATGTTGTGCTTCATACTCCATTCATCTCCACTCCTTGGAAAAAGCTCATCCTACAGTGCTTGGAGCTGAGTTTAAGTCATTTAGGGCTTGTTTGGCAGGAACTAGTTAGGCAGGACTGAATTTGTGACTACCAAGAGTGCAAATGAGGAAAAGAATCAACTTGTCTCATCTATGTCATCTGAAAAACAAAACACAGCTCTGGAAGCCATTTCTGCAGGGGCTTCATTCATTCACTTTGATTTAAAATAACATGAATTCAGTGTCAAGTCACCTCCCAAAGAAAGAGCTCAGCCTTGCTTTGCATCAAGTGGAGAGTCACATTTAAGCTGAGCAAAAAGGAGCCATTCTTGTGTTCTTTTTCTCTCTGGTCTATATTCATCCACAGCAATGAAGTGTACAGGTGTCTCATTTCACACCTCATCCCAACAGGTAAATTTGATGTAAAGACACTCTTTTTTTACTTTAGTTTCACTCATAGGACCACAGACTGGTTGGGGTTGGAAGGGAACTTAAAGCTCAACCAGTCCCACCCCTGCCATGGGCAGGGACACCTCCCACTAGCCCAGGTTGGTCCATCCTGGCCTTGGACACTTCCAGGGATCCAGGGGCAGCCACAGCTTCTCTGGGCACCCTGTGCCAGGACCTCCCCACCCTCCCAGCAGGAATTCCTTCCCAATATCTAATCTAAATCCACCCTCCTTCATCTCAAAGCCATTCCTCCTTATCTTGTCACTTCATGTCCTTGTAAATAATTTCTCTCCATCTTCCATGCAGGCTCTCTTCGGGTACTGGAAGGATTTGTGCTCCAGCCTTTGACTCATAACTCAATCTGTCAAGAATGTCAGAGGATTAAAACAAGAACTCAGAGACATTATTGAAAGCAAAAGCATGGAAAGATGTTGGCCTGAGTTTTCTCTATGCAGATGTTAATGATAAAAAAGTAATCTTTCATATTGGAAAGCATTCCTCAAAACTCTCACTGGCTTGCAAATAAATCACAAGCTGTGGTTTATGTGTCTTTTCCAGCAGCTTCTTTGAAAAGAAAAAAAAAAATGGGGGTCAAGCTTGCTCAGGTCTTGCCTAAATCAGACGTAGCTTTTTGTGCCATCTGCCTATTTTTTTTTTTTTTTACACTGGGTTTTTTTTTTAATAATTCCAGGAGGAAAAAAACCAAACAAGCCAATCCAGACCGATTTGAATAACAAGGTATACTGCATTTTCCTGTGCAATGATCCATGTCCACAGTTACCCACAGGACCTCCCACCTCACCCTCCTGCTCCCTGGAAAAGGTGTGTGCAGGCAGCCTTAGCCAGTGCACAAACATTCCTTGCCAATCACTGTCCATGGTAGTTTTCCCAGTCCAGCTCCCAGCTCTCCCATCCTCTATATTCATACATATTTTTGCCTGGAACAGATTTCTTCTGTGTTCCAGACAATTCCAAAATTGCAGTGGTCTGAAAACTCCATAAACGAGGCACTTTTTTACTGTGATTTTCCTGGAAAATAAGTAAACGTTGTTTTAAAACCAGGTAAGGAGCACTTTTGTTTCCAGCACAACCAAAAATGAGATGCCAAAAAAACCCTGGGACCCCACCAACCAGAGCATTCCATGAGAGCATGGAATGAAGAGCTGCCTGCTCAGACAAACCAGAGGGTGATCACACGAAAGCTCAAAGCTCAGACCCTTCTGTTGGCACATTTCTGATTAGCAGAAGGCAGAAACGTGAGCTTAAAGACATCGACTTCCTCTGAAGGTCCTTGGATTTTCAAGAACATCTTGGAACATCCAGACTTGTTATGATATCTGTGTCCCCATCAGCCTTGGAGGGGGTTTGCTTTGGGTGCTTCATGTCGAAACCGTGATAACAAACCAGATGGAGCTCCTTTTGCAATAAAAAAAAGCACAGACTGAAGAAATAAAACTGGTTTGCCTGCCAGGAAACTACTACACTGTAAAACATGATGGGATTGCCACAGTCACAAAGGAGGGGAAAATATTTGAAAGGTATTAAAAAGGCTGGAGGATAAATTCAGTGCTAGTTGAGCTGCGTTTCTGTGACTCAGTGTAAAATGGAGCAGCAGCAGTGCTGGGGGACAACATTTTCCCTGCTGCCACTCCATGTCCCCTTCTTTTGGTGGCACTACTGAAGCACGTCAATGCTGAGGGAGCACTGGATCTCCCTTGCCTTAAAGAGGTGTGAATTTATGTAACCTTTCAGTCCAGTTAAACACAAGAGAAACAGGAACAGCTTCAGAGAATTGCTTCCTCCAGAAATGTCGGTGAACGCAAAAACGCTGAGGTTGGTGGAGGTTCCCTGTTCCACGGGCTGCTTTCAGCTGCACCAAGGGTGCTCCAAGGAACTGAAACGAAAATAATAGGAATTGTTTTGCAAAGATGGTTTAAATGCTAGAAACCAAAACAGCACTCGATGTGTGACGTCTCCACCAGGTGGTGAATCCTGCAAACTATTTCGAAGAAAAAAATCCCCTTTGCAACATACAGACACCATTGGTTAATTACAATTACGAATCACAATTATCGGCTCTCTGTATCTCCAGGGTCCTCCAAATCATAGCAGAGTTTGTGTTGTCATTTTAGGGGTGTTTCTCTGGCTGCACACAATTAGTTCAGTTTTCCCCTTAATGTTACTGGCTTTACACCCTAGAAACATTTTCTGGATTTACAGTTTCCTTTGCACCTTATTAAAGCAAAAGATCTCACTTGCCTGGTGTTTTCAATGAAATCTTGTTATCCATCATCAATAAACTCTATAAGATGGAATAAAAACAGTGTAAGATGGACATATAAAATGTACAAAGCCAGACCCTCGATCTACAGTGTTGTGTGTACCATGCACTACACCCTGACCCGGACATCACCAGAGTGCCATAATTAATCAGTTTGCCTTATGACACCTTGGAATGCAGGGATAAAACATCCCCTTTTCAGACTTTTAAGACTGAGGAAGATGTGGATGTAGCCACAACCACAATCCTCTGCTTTGAGCGTGTGACCACAGCCAGTGGTTTAAGCATGAAAATATATAAATAAATGATATATGCCTTTTCCTGTGCCAGAAGAATAATGTGATCACAGCCTTCCGTGCACCATTCCCTAAAACATCCAGGATGACCTGCTGCTGATGTATACAAATTATTCACTCACCATAATACACTTCTTTGGGACCAAAAATAAGACGTTGTTTAAACTGGCTAGAATCCACTTTCTGTCATCGATTTGCAATTTAAACACCACCAGCATCAAAAGCCTCACACGATATTTTAATTGAAAGGTTTTTTTGGTGTTTAATGCTGACCTCGAGGGTGAAAGTGCGAGCCATGGAGGGCAGCCCCCAGCAGCTGCCTGACATCCTCCTGGTTTCATCACTTTCCACACGCAACGGAGATTAAAAATAGTGGTAGAGTTTCCTGATTAATACCAAAAAATTATGACCAAGAGATAAAGTATGCTCAAATGGCAAAAGCTCCGCAGCACTCGAGGGAAATAAGAAAAAATTTGTTTATAGAGCGATTATATGGAGCCGGGGGGGGGGGGGGCATTTTAAAGGAAAAGAGCTGGGGAAAAATCACTGTTTGCTCCAAATAGCGGGATTTGGTCTCGTCAGAAACACAAATATATAGAAATAAAACTAAATGCCCTCAGTATTATTACATTCCTACAGTGCGTTGTGCTCTGCAGCAAGCGTGTGATCACAGCCCTCCCAACGCCTGCTTAACGAGAACATTAAAATTAAATCATTAATAAGCTGAACCCCACATTCCCAAGAGTTCGGGGGGCACAGAGTGGGCAAAATCAGCGGCATCGTAGTGCTGCCCGTTTAGCGTCCGCAGTCGGGGGACAGCGCCCGTCGCGCTTTTCCCACCTCAAAAGCGCGTTTACTCCGCCGGTTTTAAAGCACCACTTGGAAAAGGAGCAGTTTGGGGGCTCTGAAAGATTTTTCAAAATGTTTGAAAAAAGCGGGGCTGAAGAAGGGGGGGGGCGAAAAACGGGTCAGAACGAAGTCGGGGTGAGCACTGAGCAGAGGACGAGGAGCCGGGCCCGCCGCCCGGCCCTGCCCTGAGGGACCGGCGGG
>WEIV01021137.1:4248-18771 GCA_013390005.1 Calyptomena viridis
CCCTTTTGTCCATGCCCCATCACAAATAACACTACTAACTTAGAATCCTGCAGTCGAACAGCTTAAGCTAGTGTGTGAGAGGTAGGTGCTAATTTTACCATATGTAAAATGAGGATGTTAATATTTAGCCATAACACAGTTTTATAATGATGAAACAAAGAGTACTTGAAATGTTTTTAAAAGAGATAAAGCAGCTTATAAAAGTATTCATTGCTGGTATTAAACAAGCACTCTGAGGTGAGCAACTCCCATATGCATTATGTCAAAAACATTTAGCAACAACTCACCTAGGTTAGCTGGAAGAGTATGATTTGTAAAGAAGGCATAGAAATACTTACTATGGCTAGCTAACAGGGGCTCTAGAAAGGTGTTTTTCTTTGGGAAGAACCACAAAACACCAGTGACAAAAGAGATCTTTTAAGTTGTCAAGAAAGGCCGTAATGGCATTGTAGAAAAATAAGAACCATCCTGGAAATTGTTCAAAAAAGAGAATGTGGAATCTCCCACCTGTGAAGGGACGAACAAAGCAAGCAGTGAAAAAATGAGAGCTGACATCTGTGTCATATATGAAGAAGACAGAGTGGATAACAAGAACTGACATGTGGGAAGATGTCTTTGTCAAATTGCCAGAAGTTTCAGAGCTGGGGACACCTTGCTGAAGGCAGATGAGGTTGGGAAAGGTGAATGCACCATCCCACCTTTCAAAGGTCAAGACTTTGCAACAAGAAACACTGCCACAGCTGCCACACAATCCACGTAAAGAAAGAAAGCTATCATTCCTTCCTGCAACACAAAAATTGAAGGGAAATCTAATAATTAGCCTATTACAGGATAGTCAGTCATTTAACTACTGAAAATCAGGGGAGACACATTCTAATCTCATTTCACTTGAGAAATCCTGTTGCCTTTATTGGCAGGATTTGTGCCACTGATGGGAAATCTCTCATTCTGACTTCAAGAGCAGTTGTTCTCTTGCGGCCTGATTCATTAAGTTAATGGGACACTTTTTCTTGAGTCCTCTGAGAATAAGATCCGTGCACTGATAAATCTCAGCAGTTTCAAAAGTTCATCTAATCAAAGGTGATCTGAATGTCTTCCATCCAATTACTATGCCAAAGACAATCAGTTTCTTAATACTTCCAGATACTGCTTTTTTCAGCTGGGCCCCATCAAGACAGGAAAACCAGTTCCTTGCACTTTATTGTACATCTGTATCCTTGCCTGTAGGTCTTGCCAACCCAAGGAGAAAAAGAGCATGAAGGCAGGGAAGGGGAGGAGTAGAACAGTATCCGTTATGCCAGCATGAAGAAGTGGGTTTAAGAATTTAGGAAAGATTCAGGTTTTGATGTCATTTTGTTTAAATCACTACAACCATTCCTTGATTTTGAACTGCTAAGTGCATAATCCCTTTCTGTGAAAATTCAGTATTTTCTTCTTTTCCAAGGTATCTTCCACCTAGACATTGGTCTGGTGCTTCCTTGTCGATCTTTCCTCACGATTTTCACCTTATTGCTCATGCCCATTTGTGTTTCCCAAATAACTAATATATGGGGCAATTTCTTCTGTTCGTTAATTTTTTTCCATTATCAGGGATGCTGTCTCTTTTATCCATTTACACCACCCATGACTGCCAGATTTAGACAGCTACACATATCTGAGGCACCCTCTCTTGATTGTATAAATGTCAAAGTGGTCTTTGCTTGTAATACATAATAGTTCATTGTCCTTACATTCCAAACTATGACCAAGACACTACATTTTGCTATGTATTTTATTATGTTTAATGTACTCACGTGATATTCAGGAAAGGTCTTGCAATAAAAGCAGTAATCCCCATTTTAGCAATGGAATTTAAATCAGGAAAACCCACCTGCTTTGTACTTTCCTAGCACTGGTGATTAGATTACATTATGTACATGGCAGCGTAGGGGAAAATACATTAGTTAAAACTGATATCTAAGCAGTCTCACTGTTTGTAGGAACTAAGTGCAGACTTCATGGTTCTTTGTCATGCTGCCTCTGATTGTATGTCTTTATCTGCAGCACTGAGCTGCTCTGATTTTCTTGAGAAGTGCTGAAAGCCAGGCACTGCACACTGGAAACTAGGTATTGCAAAAAAACAAAGGGAAGGTGCCTAGCTAGTCAAATGTGGCTGTTCTGATTGCAGTCTTGGATGTACAAAATATAAGATAAAACCCCATCATATCACATTGGTCTCCTTCAGCACTGACTGCTGCTATTCTTTCACATTTCAGTGCACCTAACGGAGAGGAGAGATGGAACAGCTAAGCTAGTCTGTTACAAGGGGTAACCTCACTGGGGTCATGTGTTTGGTCTGAGTAATTGTCAACGTATTAACAAGGCCTGAGTTTAAAGGAACAGAGAACAAAAAGGGTAACAAGCCAAAATTTATCTGCCTATATCCTCCATTCTTACCAGGAACCAACTAAAGCAAGTGTTCCTAATTCCATCAAGGGCATTTCTTCCATTTAATGAGCACATAGGAAAGAGAGACATTGTTCAAGTACAAGGGTTCAGTTTGCAGCAAGCCACAAATCACATTTCATTTATCAGGCCTACAGATGACAGGATATCATCAAATCCCTGGAGAGTCATATTCATTAAAAAGAAATCTTAAGTAATTACAACAATTAATTGACTTGAAACAGTTTCGGGTGGAGAAGGTTTACATAATTCATTTGCCAGACAAAACAAGCCTTATGAAGTCAGGGCAACATATTATTTAGAAGCATCTTCCCCTTCCTGTCATCTTGAAAAGCACAGGATAACACCAAACACCTGGAGACTGAATGAGCAAACAAACACATGAAAGGCAGGAAAAGCACCTCGACTTTTGTCACTTTATAAAAGGAATAATGCTTCACTGGCCTGCTCATATCATTATTTAGAAATCTGAAAATAAAGCATTCTCCCATTTCTCCTTGTTTATTCTAAATAGGCAGAGGATTTCTAAGGATTAATTATGTAATAGCAAATTTTGTAAAATAGGCAGATTACGCCAACTTCACTCAGCCTCTGTACAATGGAAACATTAGGTATGTCTGGTTGCAAATTCATCCTGAAGTTTTCTCTACATTGTGAAGTGTGCAGACTTATTTTGTTACTTCCTGTTGACTGATCCTGAATTTACAGGTATTAGAATGCCATTTTCATTCCTGTACTAGCAGTGGAAAGAAATATTCCTCAAATGAATCCCATTATGTTACCCAATAATTTCTTGTGTTCCCTAACCTGCATGTTTCTCAGTTTTACTTCTTGCCTCATGTTCATTTTACAAATTGAGACAGAGGTTTTTCTGTTTCATCGCTGTTTGGTCTCTAATACAGTATGGTATTAATCCATGAGTAGGACTTCTAGGTATTACAGAAAACAGGTATAGCACTGAGATTTCCACAGTAGCTCCAACTTCTGAGAAAGTTGTCTAAGTGCTCAGACTGTTTTTTAATATGTCAGTGTTTCCATTGGTGGCACTAAGTTGACTTCCACTTCTCCATACAGAAGTATCAATATCTTTGGGGAAATAAAGGAAAAGAATAGTCATGCTTCACAAAATGTATTTACCAGAAAAACAGTCATGGAAAAGTAAATGCCAGAAATACTCTGGGATGTTTATGAAAGCATTGATTCAATGTGTAGGTATAAAATTCATTTATCATATAGTTTCACTTGAAGAATAAGGCAAATATTATTATGAGACTTAAAAACTAGTTTCCTACATCATTAACTAAGACAAATCTGCAACTCAATCTAAAAATAAGGAAATGCCCGATTCAAATTATTAATGATATGCAGTGTCAGCGAACAGTTTGACAAAAATCAGTGCTGATATTTGACAAGGAACAATGTCATTTTTTAAAACTTGACAGTTAAAAATCATCTCTGTTCTCGAGTTTCTGGCCTCTATTATCTGCCTTCTATGTCCTGTCGCTAACAGAGATCCTTGTCTCATTTCAAAGCTCTCCCTATGATGTCTGCAGAAAGAAAAAAAAAATTCCTTATTTTTGGTAATGCCATACAGTGAGAGAATAAATAATGAATTTTCCATGTTTTCTGGCTATCTATAATTTCAGAAGAAAAATTTCAGATATATTCTGTCTAATTTCCAGATATTCTGAATATTTTTCAAGTCATCATTGCCTTCCTTTGGAAAGGGTAGTTTGAGCTGCTTGCCGTAGTGGAAAACCCACATATTTTTGAGTTTTAATATGACATGTTTTCCTTATGGACAAACATATAAACACCCTGTCTTACATGAATTCCATTCCTCTGAAGAAGTGTAAGGAGTGCAAGCCATCTTGTTTTTCTTAGCTTGTCAATCAGTTAGTCTTTATCCATCAAAATAAGGTCACATAGATGGATTACACTGAGATGCTTCAAATATTTATATGCATCATAGCTTTAATCTGCAATTCATGACAGAGTCCAATTTTGGTTGTACTGGTAGGACCAAGGGAGTGTTTCCTATACAAACATTGTGTTTCCCTCTGATTCTGGCTATAGTAGGCAGTGTAAATATAAGAACAGAATATTCAAAAGCACTGTGCATGTTATTTCTGAGCATTTCATAAAAGACTGAGGCAATCAACCCACCACTAATAAGGCATCACCACTGCAGCAATGATTAATGAGATGCTAAGTGCAAGTAGAAAATATTATTTTCTGCCTAAGCATACAGTCAGGTCATTCTGTACATTTTTTTTCAATAGTGCATAGAGTTCACATGTGCTGGAGCCTACATAGTGGAAGGGATTCATTTAAGTAGTATAGAAAATCCACATACTAAGTTTCTGACAAATGCAGACATTGCAAATGCAGACAACCAAAACCCAAAACCTACTAAATCCTTGATCACTCAAGAAAACACAGTAAAAATCTTACCAACACAAGAAAACTGGAGCTTGGTGGCTGATTACAAATTGTGACCGGGGTTGGGGCTGATTTCTGCCACTTATCCCACTGAAGCAGGTCCCACTGGGAACAGCAAGGTGCACTTCAGCATAGAGCCATGCCCTGAACTTTTGCTTGCCAGAACCTACTTCGAAAAGAGAAACTCTGTCCTATGCCCTTAAACTATCTCATTTTGAGAGCCTACATCCAGATACTCCTTGGAGGGGAGGAAAGGCTGAACACTTGTGTTTCCCATCGATCCACACTGAAGCAGTGTCCCCACTGTGACTCCTAGAGATACTCTCAAGATGGAGAGCCACCAAAGGGGAATGCTACATTCCTCACAGCTCCCTGAGAGGAAGTGCTCTCAGGCACCTGCAGGAAACAGGAGTGTGGCTCAGGGAGATGTGACTGCACCCCAAATATTCCTTATTACAGGTTTATTTCCCCAAGGCAGCCTCAGTGCCCATGGCACTACCCTGCACACTACAGCTGACCCTAGGTATGGATCATGTGATGCCCCCACAGTTCTAAGGAGGCTGTTATGGAGATCGAGTCCTGCCAGCACAAGTGCCAAGAGCAGAGAACTGCACCACTGCACAACCCTCCTCCCATAATATTTTTTTGCCTTTTTTGTTAGAAACAATTTAAGCGGGGGGTGCATTTAGGTCCAAAGCTCCCAGTGACTGTTGAGTCTCGCCCTTTCCTTACTCTGCAGACAGCCACCTCTCACTGCTGCTGGTTCTTCACAAGCCTCCACTGCTGGCAGTGCTGGCTGTTGACAAGATTCATGGCAGCAGCCAGGTTTGGACTGGCTTGGGTGGTGGGACAGAGCTCTTTCCCACAGCTGCCACCATACTTCTCCCCTCACAAATATCTGCAGGAGCCTGGGCAGGCTGCAGCTCTCTGAGTCATTTCTTCCCTCCCTGGCCTGCTGCCTTGCTGCTCCCATGAGCACAGCCACAAGTGCCTGTTGTTATACATTTCCTTGTGAACTTGGGAAGAATTTGTGAGTGTGGCTGTGAGGCCATGAATGGACTTACTGTCCCTTTATTACTGTCTTAGTTTATTCCAATTTCTGCTTTTTTTTTTCCCTCTTAAATATCTGCAGTATCAATGAGATAGAAGGAACATTATTAAAGAACTACTGTGTTTTAAAATGCAGTTTGCTTTGTTTTACAAAATAAAGGGGAAGTATCCTACCTGGTCTGATCCAACTTATTCAGTCATACAGGTGCAAACCACATGAAATTCAGAGCAGCAAAGGCCTTTGCTTTGTCTAATTAAGTATTGCTGGATGATGCTGCTGGTACATGTTTATCTACACTTTCTGTGGAAGGGATAAAATCCATTTTGTGTCTGTATAATTGCTTTGATTGAATACTGTTCGACCTTAGGTGATGTTCCCTCTATAACCTTCTCAACTTCTTTTTCTTCTCAGTCACATTTATGATTTTTGAGCTGTTAAGACACTCGCAAACTAAAATGAAGGAAACCAGAACACCACTCTTCTTTGGAGGCTTTAATTTTAAAACAAAATGAAAGAGAACAAAGGCCTGGAACAGAAAGCATCCTTTTTTTTGGAGAGAAAATACTGGATCAGAAGTCATTTCAGAAGGTTTCTGGGAAAACATAGAAATACGAATTCTAGATTGTGGGTTCAGTAGTTTAACTCTCACTGAAATGGTGTTGGACATACTCCTCCCTTGTTGAGGAGACAAAGAGGTTTTAGAATTGTATGTAAGCTAAATAACACAGCAAATCAAAGTAATATAAAAAGAGAAAAAGAACTCCTTGCTATGATTCACCTTCACCAAGTGTATAACCCTGACAGAAGGGGCAGTTTTTCAGGTGGTGTAAATCATTGTCACTCCATTGACCTCAGTAAAGTGGTTCTATCAGGGAATATAACCCTCTTCGTATTTCTTCACAAGGCACAACAATAATGACTAAAGATGTAAAAAATTACCTAGGGATATTTTAGTATTGTGTTTCATTATTCCAAAATCCATTGAACTCAATAGGAGATTTTAATCAAATCTATAAGTTTTGGATTACCATGTTCAAACTAAGCATGGGTCTACAGCCATGTTACAAACTCTAAAAAATGGTGTTTGTAATGAAATTGCTGACAGATCCTTAACCATAGCGGTGCTAGCAGGAGTCACTATAATATTGTAAATAAGGTGAATAGGCTCTTCTTATCTCATTTCACAGCTGAGCAGTGTATTGCCAGATAAATCAAATCAGGGTAAACGGTTTCATCTAATAAACTAGGTCAACATATAATGTATTTTCAGGTTTGCACTTTCATTGATTCTCATTTGATTTAAGAAGAGATATTTCAGTTTGTGTTTACAACATTTTAAAATACCTCTTTTGCCCCTTCTCTAGAGAACAAGAAAGCAAGAGAGAGACCACGCAAGCTGGTAGCATCACAAAAATGTCAAGTTTTCTGCTTTCCGTAAGTTCTGCTTTCCATTTTTATGCATCTGGGAGAGAGTAGGGGTGGGGAATGATGGAGTTACTATCTCATATCTGCATTTTCTCAATAATGTTTTAGTGATGTTTGCTAATGTATCATTCATTAACCATCAGCCACTATAAAAAACATAATCTATCTCACAAAGTGGACATTATTATCGCATTAAATCATTTCACAATATACCTGAACGGTTCCACATGAGGGGCCTGGCCTGACTGAGCTCAAATGCCTTGGGGGCAAACTCTTCAGTAGTAATGAGATACGAGGTCTGTCTGTGATGAATATGATATTACTCGTGTCAGTGGCTGTGGACTGCACCCAGAATATTTCTTCTTACAGCGGTTTTTTTTTTTCCCTATTGCAAAGGAACTCAGGCAAAGCACTATTAACCCAGTAAATGAAGCTCTAAAGATCACAGAGTGTGCCCATTAGTCGACAAGATTGTGACTAATCCAATTTTTCTTGCAGGGAGCAATTCTAATGCTTCTGTAACATCTGGGGATGGCAGGGCCTGCATTACTGATGAAGCTGGATATTTTTTCTTCTACCTTTTTCTTCATTGAAGTACAATTACTACACTCACTTATTTCATTGCTTCTCCTCTCTCCCCTACATTTTTCCCCTGATTCCTTCTGCCCTGATGACCTTTTTTGAAGATGGTTAAAATAATATTCCAGGCTGACAGAAGAGCAGGAAAGGGTGAGGACTATGAAGGAGGCTAAAAAAAGACACTTCTTGTGTTTATTGGAACACGAGTAGAAAATGTGTTTGCTCAATATAGAAGTATTAGATTCCCCCCAAAAAAGAAGAAAAAATACTTTGAACATGTTATTATCAGTTACTGTTAATGTCATACTCTCTTAAATTGTCCCAGAGTTAGAAGAGAATGCCATGTTGCTTCTGCTTACTCTGGTAAAAGCATTGTGTATTATTCTTTGTGTGGCAGCATTACACATCAGGAACAAAAGAATTCTATAATTTATTTTTTGCCAATTATGGAATTTTATTCTAATATAAAGTGCCACTAAGGACAGACTGGGGCAATTTAATTTAGATAGAACTACATAAAAGATTTTCCAATACAAAAAAAGCATATCAAATTCTGATGGTTAACGTATGTAGCTTTTACAGGTTGGTTTTTCTGTGTTCAGAAGCCAATCCTACATTCATCCATTCAAATATGCAAAAGATGCTAAATATCAACAGAGTTCTGTTATTATGGGTAGGGAATGCTGCAATAAGTTATAGGAAGAATGGATTAAATCCAGTTTGCTGTGACTTCATTTGCAATGTTAAAATATGGAAAGAAGTTTAGGGATAGAAAATAAGTCAGGGAATTCTGCATATGGTTGCTTAGATCTTTGCGTGAAGGAAGTTGTTGTTCTCATAAATCAGCTGCAAGTCTGTGAATTTTAGTAGTGGTTATATTCATGTTTCATGCTTAATCTCTCTTGTATATCTCTCCTGCAAAATTATTTAATTGGGTTCCACACTGTGAATTAAAGTTTGTCCAACATTCAGAACATCTGAATTAGAGCATTACCTCTCTCAACAACTGCTATTTAATTTTTATCACTTCATTGTTTTATCTCACACTGTGGCAATATCTCTACAGGAAATATTTTCTGTTCAACGTATTACAGGTAGTCTGGATTCCGGAAGCAGAAACACCTTTTTCATAACTTATTTGTATTTCTTCTTGCAAGTGCAACCAAAATAGAGAGTTGTATATGAACAAGAAAGAAAGAGAGAACACTTCTGCAGTGGGTCACAAGTTTGTCATGAAATATCTGGAGAATGTCACCAGGTGACTTCAGCAAGAGTCCTTGAAGAGCTGGTACTAATCAATATAAGGAAGAGTCATAAAAGAAATGATAGACTAAGACCAACATTTGCTAATGTTTGTAACAGTATAAATGTAGCAAGTAGAAGGGAAGAGGGTAGCAGATGTGAAGGTATTTTAACCACCTAGATGGCTGGGCCATTAAATAGAAATACATGTTAATTTACAGAAATAGAAAAAAGTCAGAGATGAGGAGAATTTGAGAGAAAGTCAGAGATTCAGACATGGGAGTGTTTATTATATAGAACAGTCAAGACAAAGGAAAGGTTCAAGGCATGAAATAACTGATGCTATCAGTTCAGCTGAAATACTAAAACCTGGCAATCCAGACAATGGCTTTCATCAACAGGAAATGGAGAGAAAAGCAACACAAAGAGGAAATGCCATTAGTGCTCTTAAGAAGCTCTAGTTTAGTTTCACAGGGAACAATCATGTTTAATTTGAGGCACTATTTATCATTCAACAAGAAAGCAAACCACAAACTCTGCAGTGTTTTGTTATGCAGTTAAGAAAGAATGTAGCAAAAACATGCATTTTATTACAAATCCACTTGTCAGAGCTTAGCGTAAGTAAATTAGATCTTTTTTTTAACTCTTCTTTAATTATCTATGTAGACTGGAAAATCTGTTTCTCTGGTTTGAGATTACAGGGAGGTTTAAACTAGGTATTACTGAGATGCATACATTATGCATAACAAATACCAATATCTGAAGTTATTGAATGAAACCCTCCAAGTCCACTCCAAGTCAGCAACAAAACTGCAACTGGACCCACTGAGCCAGGATTTTATGGTCAGATTCATTTTGACATCTTTAAATCACAGACTTGGCTAGGATGGAAAAAACCTCTGAGATCATCAAGTTCAACCTTTGACCTAACACTGCCTTGTCAACCAGACCATGGCACTCAGTGCCACATCCATTCTCTTCTTAAACACCTCCAGGGATGGTGACTCCACCACCTCCCTGGGCAGCCCATTCCAATGCCCAATCACTCTCTCTGTAAAGAACTTCTTCCTTATGTCTAACCTAAACCTCCCCTGGCACAGTTTAAGACTGTGCCCTCCTGTCCTACTGCTGGTTCCCTGGGAGAAGAGACCAACACTCACCTGGCTACAACCTCCTCTCAGGGAGTTGTAGAGAGAAATGCATCCATCTGATTCTATTGCTCTTGGACATTCAACTAGAAGAGAATCCACCCAGTGATGTCAGGGGATGATATGCAGAATCAGAACATTGCCATGCCCTTTTCCAGACCAGATTAGGTAGGAACTTGGCCATATGTGTTTTACACGCCTTTCCTGACAGATGTATGCATGTAGTATTGAAAAAGAGTCTGCAAGGCAGAAAACACTTGTGGTTGTGACTGAAATGATTAAATATGCAGGTGTTTGTTGGATTAGGCCCTTAAAGTGGATCTTGCCTAACGGCCATAAATGTTATGGATGTAAGTCATGAATCAAATGGAATTAGTTGATGTATGATAATGTTACATCACTGGGAGTAGAGAGGTACTTATTTTTGCCTTTGAAGTGATAACAAATACTATAAATTTCAATGTCAGATTTCGGTATTATTATCTCAGCAATTTAATTTTACTTAAATTGTTTCATCTTTTTTGGTTATTTGTCAAAAACCACCTTTGACTTTCTTTCAAATAGCCAAATCTGATAAGCTGTCAGCTGGTTTGTGTGAAACTGCAGCAAAACTGGTGTTGACTTCAATGGTATCGGGTTTTCACTCAGAGCTTCCAGCATGGTTTGACCTGACATGCAAATCCAAATTCAACTGTAAGATGACAGAGAAAGGATTTTTTTCACCCTACAGATTGCTAAACTGCCCGAAGCGTGCTACTTTCTTCCATACAACATGTCTGTAGAAATGTCTGAGAACCCTTCGTTGTGCCTGAGTAACTCCACCAGTGATAGAATCTGAGACTAGTCCTTGCAGAAAGTGTTTGTTACAATACATGTAATTGAAAATCACAGCCTTGAAAGGTGTTTTGGTGGTGGGTTGTCAAAACTTGCCCAATGGTACAACTCAATAACTGTGAAATGAATTTTTTTCCTCTGATGTTTAACATCATACTTGATCATTGATACCTGATACACTTTTGCTGTGTCAAAACAAATTCAGTTTTCTCTCTTAAATTCCAAGAGAATTATTGCAATTCCCTTTAATATCAACTCCAAAGCCTAATTTTACATTTTACATGTCCAAGCCTTGAAATATTTTACTGATAGTTCAATTGGCCTCAAAATCCAGCCACTGCTGGACTCACAGAGTCCTGAACAGAACCTAAGGGGTGCTGCACTACTAGTTATGTTTAAATACTGAACTAGTACATATTGAACCATACTGGTAGGCAGTTTACTACTGAAGAATGTTGTTTTAATGCTTCTAAAAAAGTCACAGGTATTTGGTGATAACCTGCATCATCTAGATACAAAAGTATTCCTAAAATGGTTCTTAATCAAACTTGGTAGCGTGTGGCTGGGAATAAAAGCTGGGCAGCACTAAGGCTGACTAGCTTCATCTGCCACCATGTATTTCTACTAACATTTGTCAGGGCACCTATCAAAGAAATAAAGCACTGCATGTGCAATCAGAGCTTTTTAGTCTTTCTTGAATTGGCCTGGTGAAAGAGTAGGTGAAGTTATTGCTATAGGTAAGTAAGTGGATGTGCAGAATTGCTGTGCTTTAGGCTCAGCAGTGTTAAGCAACTTATTTCAGAAGCCACACTTGAAAAGTACAAAACTAGGATATTTCCCACTTGACTTCAGTTGGAATATTTTTTTTTCCCCCTGAAAAATACACACTGTATTTTTTTGCCTAATCTTAAAATAGATACTTCAGTTCTGTTAGAGGCATTGAAAGTTGGAACAGAAGTCACAGGACAGCAGCTGGAAGGGAATATTTATAAAGGGTGTTACCTGGATTTACAGGCAAATGGATTTTCAGATGTTATGGCCATCAGTGTAAAGCAGCAATCCACTTGAATATGATCATAAAGGAAGAGTATGTAAGAGTATGTAAGGTAGGTGAGAGGTATGCAGTCAAACTTATGCTAACTAATGGGACCTTCATTCCTTTGTCCAGGAATAACTACAGTTCTCTTGGTGTCATCTCAAAAAATGATTGAGTGAAGTTTGTACCTCATTCTGACAGGACTAATGGGAAAAAAGGCGAACAACATATTTTTAAATGATAGTACAGTAAGTGGAAGTGGATCTGCTCATGTAGTAATGCTCTATTAATTAAGATCATCAGGAGGCATTAGGAAGGAGCAGTGGAAGAGACGGAAATGTTTAAAAAAATTATTCAAGCTATTATTTATGAGCTCTATTTCTAGGACTGCAGCTAGTGTGGTACCTCTCTCAAAAATAAATCATGGAGACCGATGCTGCATAATGGGAGAATTTACAAATAGAAATGAAGGAAATGTTTCTAATTTTGACCTAGTGACTCCAGTAAGATCAGTCCTTTACTGGTTTAATATTGTTTCAGAGTTTGTGCTGTTAAATCAAAAGGTTATCTATAATACATCTGGCACTATTAATGCAAAGGACCAGGGGTATTCAACAGACATTTATTCATTATTAATATAGATAATAAAGGATCATTTATGAGGTTACAGATGAGATTTTTATCATCAAAAGCTTAAAAAGGGAAATGTATTTTTGCTGTAGGACAGAGATGAAAAGAGTCAGTAATGGGAAATGTAAAAGTCAACACGAAATTGTCAAATTCATTCTTTTCCTGAAGACAGCTAGGACTTTATAGCAATTAATGAAAACCAAAATAAAATTAAATGATTTTGCTGTAAAACCACTTTATTGATAGGGATGGGCTTTCAGTTGCAGTGTGGTTTGCTCTGTTTTTCTCCTTCAGCAAAACGGTTGTCAATGTTTTCCCCTCATGCAATGGCTTTTAAGATGACCTAGAGTGGGAGAACATACCTGTGTCTCAAGAACTTCTGGGAGCTTTTTGAAATTGAACTTGACAAGAGTGAAAGTCAGCTCTAGGGACACTTCATTACTGGGTGCAGACATCACACTCATATATTTTGTGGTTTAGGTATGTTACTCTGTGCCATTGGTCGGTACAAGTGCAATTAGTAGAAGCATATGCACATGTAAAACAAAAGTAACAAGAGTAAAATAATGAGGTTTTTTCATGTCTCTGTGGTATTTACAGAAGGAAAACAAATCCCTAGTGCTACTTAGGATGCTTATGAAGTGGCAGACCTTGATTCGTCGACCCAGTGGAGATTTCTTAGTACCACAGGACCCAGAATATTTCTTAAGACTGCCTCCTGCATTCCCAAGATTGCAGTCACCTAGCGAAGTATTGCCTGTAAGTATGGTGAATGCCAGGATATTCAGATTTAAGACTAAAATTCTTTCCTTGTTTCACCTATCAGTCATATCTAGGGCAGTTGCCTGAATCAGCTTCTAGGGTTCTCAGAACATTCAATTATCTTGTTTCCCATATGATCTGCAATACCCAAGGGTGGATTTGGAATTTGATGAAGTTGTTTCTGATCTGAGGGTATGGACTGACCAGTCTGCTTGCGTTGACCTCAAATCCTCACTAGTAACAATGGTAGGAGTAAAATAGAAATAGTTGCATTGGAAAATTAATTTCATTACTTAAATGCTGTCTTTGCGTTGCCTAGAGTTTGTGTATAAGTCTGAAAATCCTCATTTGCAATGCCTTTTTTCCATTGTTTTCTTTGGCCTTTTTCATGTCAGAAAAATAGCCCATATTCCCCTCGCTCTTTGTGGGATCTTACAGAAATTGTGTAGCTTTTTCTCAGTCAAGTAGGTGAAATCTAGCAGACATTATAAAAATGAGCCAAGGGCAAATCTGAGTTATGTGATCTAAAGTTTTGTTGTTGTTTTTTTTTTAAGTTTCTGCCCTTTTGCTCATAATTTCATTGAAAAAAAAAAATATGTCAAGGACATGGAAAAACAGCCCTTTTTGAAACTTGATCCAGTAGAGAAAAACCCAGAGTCATATCTGGATGTGAAAAACTGAATCCCCTTTCCCTGTCTCCAAACTGAACAGGATTTGAATGTATTTGTGAATAACACTTGAATATAAAATAAATGTTTTATAGGCAAACAAATCAATTTTCCCTGAAGGTGAAGGAGGGAGAATGGACTCTGGATGGGCTTGAGAACTCAGATTCTTCATCACATGTCAGAATTTGTTGTAAAATGATGTATCACAGGGGGTCAATGAGAAACTGAGCAGAGCACACTGGGAATTCCTTTGTCACACTT
>WEIV01021141.1:5442-20571 GCA_013390005.1 Calyptomena viridis
CACAAAGTGATGGCTAGTGATTCACACACACACACATGGTTTCTTCAAAGTCATAACAAGGTGCTGGGCAGTAAGGATGCACAGTGTTGTTGTCAGGCATTCTAGGGAGGAACACTAAGCACCACAAAAGAAACCACACTGTTGTCTTTGCACAGGGCAGGAGGAAAGTGTGGAATTTATATAAAATTATATATTCTACTTTGTTCTTTGTACTGAAAACTAGCTCTAAGAACTCCCTGCTACACAGCATTCCAGGCTGCTACCTGTTTTTCAGACACCTAATTAAAAGTCAGTCTGACAGCCATCAAGGCTGTAAATCTGGAATTTTGACTGCATCTCAAACAATGACTTATTTCATGCAGTGAGTAGCACAAGAAGCTGGGGACACAGGTGGGAAAAAATTGTGATGGCAGCTTTGGAGTGTCTCATCTCGAGTAGAAATTCAGTCTGCGTTTAAGGGCAACATTTTGTTCTGACTAGGGAAATCAGTCAATATCACAAACAAATATTTGCAAGAAGGACTAGCAGGAGAGACTGGGCAAGAAACATGACCCAACACAAAATACTGCTGGGACACTGTCTCATTAGAAGGGTCAAGTTCAGATGAGCTATGAAAAAACTCAAAGTACTTACAAGAGCTGCAATTTGAGTACTTTTGAGTCCCTATGATATGATACTCTTTCTAAAACTGCAGTACTTGATTCTTCTGCGTTATGTTAATCTGCTTTGATTCCCAGTGGCTAAATCCTAGGACATCACAAGAGAATGGAATGCAAACATCTTGTGAGAGAAGGTGAAGAGGGAACGGAAGTAGCTCTCAAAACACAGCAGGCATCAATTTAATAAATTTATTAACACAGACTTAGTTGGGTTCACTGCATACCCATGACTCAACATAATTGATTGGTCTAGTCCAATAGGAGGGGGGCCTAGACAGTTTAAGGCCTTAAACTTTCTCAGAGCTGGAAAGGGGTAGAAACTCTACCAGAGCCTATTGGGTCCTGAAGCACACCACAGTCCCTAGAGACTGGTATTGGGAGTATTGCACTGCTTTATCAAGACCTTGTTTTTCTCAGCTTCCATGTTCAGTATCCCAAGCTCCAATGCTTTGCCTTGGGCCAGTTCTGATTATTCCCAATTCTGCTGCAGTCTACAGCAGGCACAAGTAAAGAACAGCATGAACTAGTGGAACCCAAAGTTAATGTCAGCCTGACAACACTTTCTAACACAAGTGCCTTAGTTCTATCTGCTAGCACAGAGATTTAAATTTACAGCTGCCTTCTCCCTCTCTGGATGAGGAAGAAGTATCCAAGAAGTAACGATGGCCTTAAAAAAAAAAAAAACAAACTCAAAAAAACCCCCACAAAACCACAAACCAAAAGGCTGAAACTCATCACACATGTCATTTAATTGTTGGTTTATCTACTTGCCTCATGTCCTTACACAGTTCACATTGACAGTTTTCTAGCACTCTATGGTTGTGTGACACAACCATCTCTTACCCTTCCATACATCTAGTGGGGTGGCAGGAGTGCCAACAGAAATGCATATGCATCTTGAATATGATTCACAGGTTGATGAGTGACAAGATTAGTCAAATAGTTTGGATGGTACTATAACATCACAAGGTGTTCCAGATTCATTTGAGATTTCTGACATTCACCAATTCCCCTTAACACCTATTTATTTTAATGGCAAGTAACATTTCATTAACAAGGACCATAAATTACCATATACCATAAATTGCCATTCCAGTTTATTATCAATATCAATAACTGATATTACCAATCTATATGTGACATTTTTACAGTTGTTATGCTGTTTTTTTGATAGCTTTCGCTATAATCTAGCCAGAAGTCTAATAATCTAAACATAAGAATACACAGAATATTAATAACCTCCTTGGTCTATAAAAGGTTGTTTTAACTATCAGAGTATGAAAGTGGACCAAAATTATAAATTTCTGCTTTGTAGGAAATTCGAAACAAAAAAATTTCCATTCCTCTGAATGCACAAAATAGCAGTTCTGAACAGAAAGCTGTACTGAACTTTCAGAATCTCCAATTATTTCTTCCACATTTGGCAAGGATTCTCATTATTTCACAATAAATATGTAGCATTCTATAATTATATATTACTATTATTCTTGCCAGTATATGGATATTCAACATTCTCTAGGGCAATTTGTAATTGGTACTGTTTGGAGAATTTCAATTTCTTTTTTTTCATTAAATTGTTTAACACAAAAGCATGTAAAATAATATTCCCATATCTGTAGCAGCTGAGATGATTTAAAAAATTAAAAAATGAATGCTTTAGAACTTGTCAATTTTTATTTGGGGAGTGTCGAGTTCAATTTTTTCCCCTCTTTAATTCATTATTAACAAAACTTTGTAAGAAAAATTAGTATCAACAAAATAAAATTCGTATGACCACATTTGTTTAGACAAGGCTAACACATAAATAAATCCAACAGCTGTATATACCAGTCAGCAAGCAAAGCTGAGGTGCAAGCCCAGCAAACACAAACAAGACAACTCAGCAGATGCCAAGAACCACTGGACAGAAGGAATTATCAAGCACTTTACAGGCAAGGAGGAAGATATCAGCTCCACACATTCCTGAATCTTTCAAGACCTCCCCTCCTTCCAGTAACCACTGGTGCAGCCAGACTCACCTCCAATATATGAAAAGAACATAGATTCCAAAAACAAACGTGTTTCACCTACTTAACTTATTTAAAAACACATTTACAGGAACAGTGTAACACATAAGCAGCAAAGGGATAAAAGCCCAGAGCTTTAGTCAAAGTTTCCATTTGATTTGTACAACAGCGGCTCAGCATGAACCAAAATCCCACACCTCTCCCTGGCTCCTGCTCTGCAAACGAGGCACAAAAAACAGAGGCAGTTAATGAATATACTGCATTACTTTTTTTCCCAGAATCAGCACAATGTTGCTTGGCACAGGTGCATGTTAACAATGATGAATCTGAAAAGTTCACATTGATTAATTACTCTGATTTTCACATTCACCACTTCACACAAAGAGAAGGTGGACCAAGATGTTGGAAATATTTCTCTCTCCATCCCCTTGATATTTTGTGCTACCTTTTTTTTTTTGTGTATAAGAAACAAACAAACAATAAAACCCTGTTTCTCAGCATCTATTTTTAGCTGTAACATTTTCAGGCTTAAAAGAAGAGTTGGATTATCTTAAAACACAGCTCTAAGGAAGGCAAAGAAGATTTAGGAAAGCTTCTGAAACAGTCAAGTAGTTGTTGAAAGAAATCCACTTATCTTGGGGAAATGTGACACCCACCCATCTCCATAATATCTAGGCATTTTCTACCTGATAGACAAAATTATTGCCAATGTTCTCAAAACTCTTCACAGAAAGAGACACTTCTCAGGTCTCAGGCCAGCAGTATGAGCAGTAGATGATAAAGCATTTATACTGGAAAAGTTATCAGAAGCAAGACTTAAATTGAGTCCTTAAAGGGCTCAGATTCAAGACAACTCCAGATCTGATCCAGCACCAGTTCACCAGACCCAGTGCCTAAGTGGTATCAAGAAAGTTCGAAATTGTAACATGTTCTGTCATAGTTGCCACAAAATAAGGTTTTCAGTACCTAAGCAAATAATTTTGAAACTGCTGTCAAAACTTAGACATGCAAATCCACAACCCTCATAAACACAGATGAGTCTAGAAATCAGACTTCAATTCAATTGTTTTTAAGTTCAAAGTCATCTATATCCATATAATGAAGAAACATTTTCCTCCTGCATAGAACAAAACACAACAATGGCTCCTCAATCACGAATCTCAAGTGCAAAATAAACAATCCACTAGAGTAAGAAAAATGTGATTTCAATTATAAATAAAAACGCAGACAGAAATGCTTAACATTACAAGTAAATATCCTTAATTAAATAAATGTAGTTTTCTCATACTTTGAGTCATCTGAGCCAGCAATAGCCATTCAACCACAGGAAGCTGATGAATCTGACAGCATCGCTTTTATTAGCAAAGTTACTTAACTACCAGTATCAGAGTATCCTTGCTTTTGTATCATGCCAAGTCCAATTAGACTTTTTGGAAGGGAATGTATTTTGATTTCCCCACCACCATCACCAAAAAGGAAAGCGAGCTAGACACAACTACATATTTTCACAAAATTGCAGGAAGGAAGTACATCATACATATGAAAACACATAGAGATTCCATATTCTTCTCTCTAATTAGCTTCTTTGCAGCAGATTGCTTTCAATAGACTCAAGAAAATTGAGCTTGATTCACTAGAGACAATCTGGGTTCAGTTATTAACCTTTTAGCCCTTAAACAAGGAAAGTTCTTTAAAGTGTACAACATTAATAAGTATACTTGTCAATAGAAATCAGGGCAGCATCAAGATGTGAATTTTATTTAAGTAAGAAAACAACTTAAAAGAAGAAAAAAGCAACATACTTTGTCACTGGCTAACAAACTCAGTTATAATCTACCTGAACAAGCCTGTAAGCAGAAATATTAAGTTCTAATGTGCTGTAACAGTAGCTAAATTTGGATAGAATTGACAATACTATTAAACAAGTGCAGATTTATCCCCAGGCCCCAGGGATATTGCTGGCCAGCACTTGGTGCAGGAGGGAGGTAAGAGAGACAGGCATCACATCCCCATGCCAGCTGATGTGATTAGGGCTGGTCAGCCTGCCCATTCCTGCAGAGGCTGCATCTGTTCTTGAGAACAGTTGTATTAACACATGGAGTCATATTCCTGCTTACCAACTCCAAGCTCCTTTCTATTTGAGGTGAGCCAAGTCCTGATAATTCTCAAGCATCTTCTGTTGCCTCAAATGACACTAGAAATGGAGAAAATATTCCTGTTCCAGAGAGGAGAGTACTGAAATAATCACATAGAATCATGTACCAATTTAATAAATTGTTTTAGCAGTTGCAGAATTGTGTTTCCATTTTCCTTTGAAATCAACTTTTACATTATAATGCAAGAAAAAAGTAAATGAGAAACCCAAAAGATCTGCTGACTCAGATGCATTTAGGAGGCTTTAAATTTCCCCTCAGGGAACTCTGGTCTTCTTCCTTAGTATCAGTTCAAAACTGATAGTATTAAAAAAAAACTGATAGAAAGGTATAAATACAAAGTTCTCAAAAGAATCAAAGCATTTCAAAATAAAACTTTAAGATACAGAGAACTATATTAAAGATAACATTAAAAAAACAAGTATCTAATGCAGCAAAGATTGATTTCCTTCTATACTTTGCAGTTTTCATCAGATTGAATTGACTTATATTTTGCTCTTCTGTGCTGAAATATCACAGCCCTTTTCAGTCTCCCAGAGTCCACACAGGGTATAATGGACTATTAAAATCAATTTTATGGTCATCTATTAGTCAGCTAATAACAGGCACAAGCAATTATCTGAGGTAAGGCACATAGCTCATAAAGGGGAAAGTGAAACCCCGTCTCTGATTAGATGGTAACAAGCTGAGGAGGAAAAAAAACACAACCAACCAACCAACAACCACTGCACCAAAACCACCACCACCACCAAAGCAAGAACCTTGGTATTTATGCTGGTTTTGGATGGGATAGGGGCGATTTTCTCCACAGTAGCCAGTATAGGGCTAAGTTTTATATTATTTTTGTGCTGGAAAGAGTGTTGATAACACAGAAATGGTTTTGTCATTGCTGAGCAGTGCTTACAGAGTCAAGGCCTTTTCTGCTTCTCACACTCATGCTCCTCCAATGAGTAGGCTGGGAGTACACAAGTAGTTGGGAGGGGACACTGCTGGGACAGCTGATTCCAGCTGGCATCATGCTCAGCATACACATGTTTTACTTCCCTGGTCGTTGCCATGCATGATGGAGCCCTGCGCTTCTGAGAATGGCTGAACCCCACAGAGGAAGGGAGGAATTAATTCCTTTTTTACTTTGCTTGCACACACGGTTTTTATTTTACCTATTGAGCTGTCTTTATCTGAGCCCATGCATTTTCTTACTTTTACTTTTCAATTCTCTCTCCCATCCCAACAGGGGAAATGAGCAAGCAGCTCTGCGAGGCTGAGTTGCCAGCTGGGGTTAAACCATGACAGTGTGGCTAGTAGAAGAAATACCATTACCTATGTTATTTATACATACAGAGATAAAAGACACTTAGAAGGAATATGCCTCTACTACTTTTCCTATTGACTATTATTCACAACTTTAATGCTTTTATAACTGTAGTGAAATAATTCACCTCATTAATCCAGGAGGAAACTAACTCAACAAATGCAATTACCATCTTTCTTCAGACTTAGTGTGTTCCATTAATTTATGGCAAAGGAATAGAACAGCTGGATCTGTTGCACAGACCACACAAGACTACAACAGGCAGGGCCCAAGGGACAGAAAGGGTGGAAAAGCACTAAAAAAGGAACAGTCTGCCCCACTTCAGTGGCTCCAACCCACTGCATTATCTCAGTTATACTGTTTTAGCACCCCTGCAATTCCATGCTCAACGAGCACAGAGCAAGAAGGACAGCTTTTTTGTGAAACACAAAAAGTATTGTGCAGTCCAAGAACCAGCCCAGATACTGTAGGGACCAGAAATCAATATTTGACAAAAGACTCACTGTTGAAGGTCCCATTGTGAGGATCAAGACACCCCTTTAATTCCTGTCCATAGTTGTCCTCCAGATCTGATACAATTGCATGATAATGCAGATGAAGAGAATGAATAAAAATTTTTTCACTTCAGTAGTTGAGCTAGTAGTTTGTCTAATGGAAATCCATGTATATCCTATATTAAAGTTGCAGTAGTTACTGAAGTGTAATGTTTTCATCATATTTTGGAGGATTGTGTGAGCCTATTCTTTACACATAAGGAAATCTCACCTTGGCATATGAGTAAGAAGGTACCACACAACAGTGGAAGCAAGAGACAAAATAGGCGAGTCATTTACAAGTGATTTAAATGGATTAGGAGTACCAGAGCACTACTCTCATGTAATCACCAAAACAGACCTCTCAATCAAGAGCTGTGACATGAGTCATAATCAGCATATAATCTGAAAAGCAAGGAGAAGGGGTTGCAGTAAAACAGTCTTTCAAAGCAGCAGCAACCTAGCCAGCTCTGGAAAGGAAGCAGATGTGCAGCTTCAAACAGCAAAGGAGAATGCAGTTAATCTAGTGTCTATATTGGAATTCTTTTCAATCCTGTAAAGTAAATTATCTTGATAATTTTTTCAAACATACTGGTGAGAGGAGGCTTCTGATAATTGACAGCTTGTCAACAGTAAAGTAATAGGAAATAGCAAGCACTAAAGATTCTTTCATCTTTTGGAAGGAGAAAGGAAGAGGGTTTGTGTCTTGTTTGGGAAGCAGCAAGTAGGGTTTGGTTTGGGGTTTTTTTATTTCTTGTTTTAAAGTTCCAGTTTTGGTGTTTTCAAGAATGCTTGATTCCTTCAGACAGCAATTTGGTTCCTAGAAGCACCACGTCTGTATTTCAGCCTGATTTGTCAAGCAGAAAGCATCCACATTTCAGTAAACTTAAGAAGGTAGATTCTTTAATAATCTATCCAAAGAAAAAAATCTAGAAAAGCAAAAGGCCTTGAAGTCACCTTTAAAACCAGAAAATTTTGGCTACACATAAGTAAATAAAAAATAAGGCCTCATTAACTCAATGTATGACGTGAATACATTTTATATTTGTCAGATCTTGTGCATTTCTACATTAAACAGTTCTTACCCCAGTAATCCAGAGAAATTATGTAAGTAGGTGAATTGATCTTATTATAAGACAGTTATCTTTTTCTCCTGACTTCTATTCACTTATGAAATTTTCATTCTGCATTAGTGTGAGCTTTCAGTTCAATATTTTGCCCATGAACACAGCCATGAATGAAACACTATCACCTCAGAGTAGATAGATGTCAAAGACCTTGATCCAAGCCCAGGCAGAGCACACTCCCAAAACAGGTAGAGCTTCAAATACATGAAAAACATTTAGATCTCTGATCCATACTTGTCTATGGGAGTGAAAGATACTAGAGCAGTTAACTATCACTGTAGGGACAGGCTGCCACCCTGCATAATCAGCAAGGGGGAACGTATTCTCGATTCTCCCTCTTGAGTGCAAAACCTGACGGCTTGCTTTACACTTCTGAGGGGCTGGAGCAAGGCTGCCAGACTCACTGCTGAGCAGCCTGAGGCTCACAGACACATTCTGTCTCTGAATCTCCTCACAGGAAGGACAGACACCTGGGAGAAGTAACTTCAACTGCTACAGCTCATCTGTCAACACCTTGGTGGGAAGACATGCACACTTATTCTACCTCGAAATGAGGATGGGCTAAGAGTATATGACTGCAACTTTGGTTGGATATTTTGTTAATTATCCAACTTGACCGTTGCTATACCCAAACAAAAAAATAAATCATATACAATAGTGTTCTACTTTGAGACAGTCAAGAATGATTGGGTGAAAAGCAAAGTTTTGAAGAACTTACTATTAGACCGTAGCTTACAGAAAACATTCTGTACAAAACATTTAGCCTGCCTTTAAAAAAAATTAACAACATTTATTCTCAAAAAACCCCCACTTTTAAGTGAGGTTGTCATGTTGAAAGCAGCTCAAGAACAATAGTGAGCAAGTCCTCTTTAGCCTAGGGGGCTAGTAAACTCTTGATACCTGACACAAACTTTAATTAAACTTTCATCTACAATAAAAAGTTATATGGCCATCTATGTAGGCTAGCCAGTGTTGAACATCACTGTATACCAATTGTAATGACTCCTAAAAAAAAAAGAAAATCCACCTAGAAGACAAACAGCATATTTGAACACAATGGAATTAGAAATACACCTCTATCAAGTACCACAAAGCACATTACTAGAAATGCAAACTTCCTCCTCAGGGAACGACTGTCTGGCAAACCATCAGGACCCTTCCAAAACTCAAGATATCTTTTTCCATCACTGACTGACAGTTTAGGGCAGCTACAGTAACCTATGTATCAATTCTTATTGATTTATTTTTCATTTGGCACAAAAGCTCCTTCTGCTTGACATTATGATGCTTTAGACCATACTTACATCCAGAAAAAAACTCATGCCTGTAGGTAACTTAACCGAAACTCAAAGTCCTAAAACTGCTTGTAGGCAACAGCACACGAAGTTAAATATGAGATATCTTTACAGAAATTAATATGGGATTTTGAAGCATTCCCTCCCACTCCCATAGTATTCTAGGAACCAGAAACAGAATTTGGTAGGAAACTGTGGAACAAGGAAGCTGACAGATTATGTGTTCACGCTTGGCAGGGTCCCTCATTCCAGTAGGAGTAACCACATAACATTGTGCACAGGTTTACAAGGCCTCAATCACCTGAGGAGTGCTTTGGGAATAAAGCAGTGCTATTCCCCAGGTATTTCTTCAGAGAGTGGTGTGACAAGGAAATGAAAGCCTCTTTCCCACTTTCATTTTCCTAGCAGGGATTGACTTGGCAGGTAAAGATTTTCATTACAATCCTGTGGCTCAATTTCCTGCATCTATACACGCTTTGACCTTATTTTCAAGAAAAGAGTGAAATCCAGTTCAGGTTTTTCTTATCAATTTGGACTCAAACACTAAACAAAACTAGTGAAAAGCAGAATTTGGGATGAGCCTGATAAAAGCATCAGTGAATTGCCTGGCTGCCATATGTGAACAAATAAAATAATTATTCATTGAACTACATAAAATTAAATATGTTGTTAGGTGATGTTCCCGTTTTTTTAAGAGCAATTCATTGACCTGCACTAATGCTGTAGGCTTAGTTGCCCAATCTGTTAACATCCCAGAAAGAACCTCTTGATTATTTCTGACTAACATTTCTGGCAGGCAGCAAGTGACAAAATATGAGGTGATTAATTCCAGCAAAAGTAGAAAGATACAGGTTTCTGTAGGTAAAAGTGAAATTCCAAGATAAAAAAACCCTTATAGCCCAAATAGATGATCTTTCAAATGGCATCCAAGAACATAGAGGACTAGAAGGCCTTCATAAACTGCAGTAGATTGGATCATGCATAGTACATTCAACTATGAACAAGCATCTGCATACAAATGCAAATAGGGTTCTTTCCTTCAAGGACAAGTACAAAACAGCATGCCCTGTAAGATTTGGACTCATTGCATTTGATTTCTGTCATATGAAATAATTTCCAGTTCTTTTAGTGGCAATCAATACTGCCTGTTTCAATTACTCTGAAGTTAAATCAAATTAGAAATAGTGACACTGGTGTAATGACTGACAACTGATCACTTCTATGTCCCTCTAATGCTCTACAGTGAAAACTAGATTTTAAAAAGCCAAAGGTTCCTTCATTCTTGTGTGGTTTGGGGGTTTTTTCATCACTCTTTCAGAGAAACTTTCTCTGAAATTAATTCTTTGAATAGAATTACATTCCTTACCTAAGAACAATCATTTAAATGTCATTCACAAGAACCAGAATAATGTCACGCAGAATAGACAAAATGAAAACATTATTTGAAATCCAAACACATCAGAGAAGCCACTAAAAAAGGAACTTCCTAGCAAAATCTCAAATTTTATTAAAAGCATAAAAACAGAGAGGTGCACAGCATCAAATATTGCATCTTCACAAGGTCATTTATCCTGTAGCACTTCAAATGACAAGATAAATGACAAGTGAGATGGAAGAAGGAAGTGTGTCCTTAAAAGTTTATCCTGTCTTGTAAGTTTCTCTCTTAGAGGGATTCAGGATGGTAGAAATAGAGGGTATCTCTGAAATTTTTTCAAACCAGAAAATTTTAAGTGTATTTTTATACCATTATTTATGTTTCAAGCTGTCATGGTTTCACCCCAGCCAGCAAACAAGCCCCACGCAGCCACTCACTCTCTCACTCCTCCACCAGCAGGATCAGGGAGAGAACTGAAAGGGTAAAAGCTTGAAAACTCGTGGTTGAGATACAAACACTTTAATAGGGAAAGCAAAAGCTGCGCACACAANTCAAAAGCAGCACACAAGCAGATCTCTGTTTAGTTTCTGACAACCAAAAGTAAGAGTATCCTTGCCATTCAAATACATATAAATTATTTTGGCTCTTAAAACATATGAGACATGCTAAAAAGAAAGAAAAATCCCTAAAGACTAAGGGCGACTTTATCATCTCCCCACCTTATTAATATGGGTGCATTCTATTTACATTTCAACAAAGAAAATAAAGGATGACAGCTTAAATCAATTTGGAATATCAGTAAAAAAAATCAACTATTTCAGTTTAAGGCAGTATTTGTTTCTTATTTTTAGATAATTTTTGGTGAAGTAAGAAAAATAAGTTTATGCATGTTTTAGATGTGTACTGTAGAATTTCTTCTTCTCAGACAAGTGAAAAATGATGGAAGACAGGTGAGATTACACATCTACAACTTGGGGATTTTTACTGTGTTTTAAAGAACAGGCATAAGATAGGTAGAAATAAGTCCTTCATGTTAAAAGGGAATATTCTTTTAGCTTTTTGCACAGGTTTCTATCCCAAATATCATAGCAGCCTGGTAAGGAGTTGGACATCTGCCAGCATAAGAAATAACCCTTGCCTGAAGGACCTTTGTCATCACAAGACACAGTAAGCAGCAAAAGACTTTGGGAGTGTTTGCTTTGTTTTAAGGGACCCAAGACACTTTTAGGAACTAATGTCTGAAAGGCCTGAAGGCCATCACACTTGTTGGCAAGTGTCTCCATGATGAACAGTTCCTCCAAAGGGCAACAGAATATAGCTCTGCTGGGAAAAGGTGCTCCCCAGTTGCATTAACAGCAGCAAAGCTCAGGTCTGTGAGAAGACAGAAAAGGAATTATCTCATGACAATCTCTGGGACTGAAGCTCTTTCTGATGCTGTATTAATTGGGCTTAAACTCGCATTCTCACAGACACAGCACAAGGAGAAATACAACTCCTGAAAAAAGAGAAATTTTTCAGTAAATCCCCTTTAGGATCCCTGCTGGTATAATTTTCTCCATTCCCTTCCCACCTCTCAAACAGAAAAATCTATTTATCATCTCATGTTGAATTTAATGAAAGAAAAAAATCCACCAGGCAAATTGAAGTGGTGGGTTCTTGTCCGTCTGTTGGGGAAGCTGTGGACAATTTCAATCTGAGAAGTGGCTTGCAGGCCATGGGACTATGGCTGGCTTGAGGGCAGATACACATATTCAGCATTAACAGAGCACAGACAGTGAAGGCATTCAGCCTCCATGACAACCGAGCCTTGTTTTTTTTCCCCTGGATTTTGTCTGCTGAGAGAAAATATTCACAAGGACAGTCTCCAAACAGGCAACCAAGCCAAAACATTTCATTTAAGGTTCTTTTGAAACTGAGTTCATGAAGCATTAAGTTTTGTCACAAAAGATTTTAGGTTTTACTTTGGATCTAGTGAAATCATGTGGAAAAATTCAGGGAAGAGCAACAAAAGTAATATAAAAATATTTGGTATGCTTGAAAAAAAAAAAATAAAAATATCAGTCTATTCAACTGAGAGAAGTAACTTCATGATGACTTCTAGCTACCTGCAAGAAACCTATAGTGAAAGGATCTCAATCCAGCAGACAAGGAAGTGTATATCAAGATCTAAAGCCAGGAAGAGTCAAAACCATTTCATACAAAGAATAAAACCCAAATATTAAGTGAGGATCATTTGCCATTGGGACAATTCACTAAAGTTTGCAAGTGCTTTAAGCCAAACGACTCTGGATATTTATGAATCACACATCACTGCTAGCCTGAAAAATCTTCCTCCTATTCATCTGGTATACAATTCCCAGGCTTCTTTGAACCTTGTCTGGAAAACTGTGGGGTGTAGTGTGTGGATAGATAGACCTCAGGACATCTCAAACCTAGTAGAGGTTTCCATTTATCACAACAAAGTTACAACACACAAAGCATCACCATGAATAAAGCTTTGGACAGAGAATACATTTGTAGACGTACACATCTCTAAGTATTTTTGAACAAGTTATCTATGGGGAAAGGCTAAATCTTTCTGCAAACTCTGACTGGAATTTTACGCCTGTGCACATCATCACAATCATTGACACAAGGGTCCACCCACACATTTCAGATTACAATAGCAGGGCTTCTGGTTTTGTCTAAATTCAACATGACTATACATCACTCCTCCTTTTGGCGCTAGGTTATTGTGTTTTTATTGTTGTGTATTTCTATACCCACTTCTGTCTGCTACTGTCCCTCAGCTTCTGGTGAAAAAACAGAACAACATACCTTCACTGACAAAGAAATGAAAATTTTCTCTCATTGAAACAGTTGTCATGACATTTTCTTTGGCATATTGCTGTGCCAAAGGAAAGCACACAGTTCAGGTAAATACAGAAAAGGATATTTTAACGGCTGGGTTTTGGGGTTTGGGGTTTTTTTTCCCGGTTTTGAATGTTCACCTCAAGCAGTGGTCTGGTGTTTGCATTTAGCATCAGGCACAGCAATTAACCTGAATGAAGATACCTTCCCTCTGGTAGAAGAGATGATGTGAATTGCTTCACGTCGATGGAACCAAACATTTGAAGAACAGTTTTTAATCAAGATCGATACCTATAATGAGAAAAGGGCTTAAAACCTAGCAAAGCAATAATGCACATATTAGTTTTTTGATTGAACATGATGATAATGTCACAAAAAAAACATTACACCAGTCAACCTGTAACATAATTGGACTGCCACTCTCATGGCGGGGGGTGTTTCAATCAGTCCCAAATCTTCACAAAGGCACCAAAATACTTGTGCACCCCCAGCTACATCACTTTCTTTTATGCAACATATTTCAGCAGAGGCTTAGTCTCAAATGACATTGCTAGAACTTTTATCTCCTCCTATTTTGAAGTATAATTGACTTTTCTAAACAATACACTGTTATGCTAACCACTTCATTTTGTAGGCAAGAGAATAACTATTGTGTTTTCATTTTAATGTATAATTTCAGCCCGATAATCCTACTGGGAAGGTTTTTAATAAGACATGAAATTTCAGAGGAAGAGAAAGTAGCATGAATGGCCTATTCTTATTCCTACTACAGTACTTGTTTTCAGTATCTGAGGTAAGAGACATTTTATGCCCTCTGGGTTTTATAATTTATTTTACAATTTCCTACTAATGAGTATCAAGGAATATAGCTATGTCCAGATATGGTGCTAATTAATAAGGCTACTTAAACAGATGAACTTGGTCTGGATCTCTGTGCAGTTCTACCTCCCAAAACATAATTCAGGTCTCAAACTCGGGATGGCTCTGCACTTTTGCAGGCAATTCCATTTTTTTCCCCTTGATTCCTTGGTCACAAATTTTTTACAGCTGAAAATCCCTCTTGGTTCAAACTGGGGAGAAAGGACACTATACGATTTTCTTGGCAAATCTGTCTTTTTGAGGTTCATACCATGAAGACATACAAGGAGAAACAAGGTGTTCAAACAATCTGCTGCCAAAAATTTTCAGTGAAATAAGCAATTTACCAGGAAATGTTTTGATTTTCTTAAGTGAAAAAAATATTTAGTTGGAAAATATGCAACCAGCTCTACTAAATTCCATGAAGATTGTTACAATATTGTTAATTTCTGCCAGCAGCAGAAATCAGCATCAAAGACACATACTCTGGGTGACTCAGCACTGACAATGAACCCCAAGGATATGACATCAGACATCCACACAATCAGTTGTGTAGATCACAACTCAAGTTCCCTTTTCTTTTCCACAGTCATTCTTGTATGCTTCAACTCTTTCAAGACTTTTGGAAGCTTAGTAAGTTTAAAGATGCAATGAAGACAGANTAAAGATGCAATGAAGACAGAGATGATGTTCACCTGGGAAGACCAGCTCAGCTGAGCTCTGTGAAGGCAGCAGATGTCCCAACAGCTCCCACATCCCCTAAACCCTCAAGAGGCAGCAGTAGCAGCTCTACATATTCAGATTTCATGGGGAGCAGGTACTAGAAGGATCTGACTCAGTGTTCAGTGCCAGAACAGAGGCATGAAATACTGTCCTCAGCACCTCAGCTCTGCTCGATCCAGTATCTGCATAGCAATCAAGGGGCTTAGGCCAGATTTTGACTCCATTAAATGTCCCTTTC
>WEIV01021143.1:3047-24852 GCA_013390005.1 Calyptomena viridis
TTTGTCTTTTAGTCTTTTAGATTTCCCTAGAAATATATCCCTAAATCCTAAATTGACTTTGAACAATAGTGGAAAGGAATGGCAAAATAAAAATAACTCACTTTAATAAAGCAAACATGGAGATAGAATGAATGAGCTTGATAGAATGAATGAGCTTTTGAAAAATAATGTCTTTATTTGATGTCTGTACAAAAATGAGACCAAAATTAGCAAGCTCTTGGTGTATTTAAAGAGAATAATTTTAAGGGGAAAGTCACAGTCTGAATTAATATGTTAGGATAATACAGGTGACAAAGTGAACAGAAAGCAGAAAATCAAAGATCAACCATTTAGTCACATTCTGCTCATTTTGTTCTTTAGTGGAAGCACTGAGCTGCTGAACTGATGACTGTTCATAAATATCTGCAATACAGTTCGTCTCAGCACTGAGTATGACAGCCTTCGATAAAACATTCATTGTGATGCTTTGAGGTCTTCAGAGGTACATAAAATAGTTCCCAAACTGCACATTACATGCAGTTTTTCATTACACACTGCACAAAATGTCCTTGACATTCAAGAGTTTGCCATACATATTTTAACATGCATCACTCCAGGGTGTGTTTGAAAATACCCTCCACTTGCCTTTAATAATAATGACTTGTCAAGAAGAATCCAGATCTTGGTTAATCTAACATAATACGGACTTGATGGTTTTTATTAACTGTCAAATGGAGCCCAATAGTAGTCAGAAACATTTTTCCCTTCTGTCAGGCATTTGTTCCCAGCATGTTTCATTTCTGTCCATTAATGTAAAAGGTTAATAAACTGCAGTATTAAATGTCATTAATATTCAATATGCATAGAAAGTGAATAATTTTGCAGATCTTTTGTTTAATGTGGCTATTCTGAATCATTGCAGAAGTGTACTGTGCTACATGCATTGGCTAATTCATCTGTGAAGAGTCTGTGAAGCATCTCTGCTACATTAGACTCTCAGAACCTTTATCAAAATTCACGTGACTGCTTCATAAATCTGAAAGGTTTATTTGGCTTCCAGTTCTATCTCCTTCCCTCCTATTTTTTTCTTCTTTCTATCACAAATACAATTAATCTAATATTCTTTCATAAGCATTTTATCCTGTATCAATCACAAAATGTCCATAGAAAACAAAGTGAAGGTCTGATTTTCAGGTATCTATTTGGGCCACTGCTAGTAAGAGGCTGGTTATCAATGCTTGTTTTTCTCCATATTGCTAAGCTTCTTAAACAAAGAAACCAAGTCAAATCTTGTTATAACTATAAAAAAATTGCCTTATCAATAGTCAGGCTTATTAAAAATTTGAAAAGTGAGAAGAACATAGATATAGCTGATGTAACTATCATGGATTTGTTGTGATAATGGCACAAAAATATTCTACGGAAAACTGTTCTGGCTTTATATTAGTAACACTGGCAAATTAAATTGATAAAAAAAACCTTAGAATGAGCTGTGAAACTAAGTTAATTAGCTGTAAGCTAAAGTAGAAATTATTAATCTGTTCTTCAAGCATACTTATTTTAAAATATATCTTCAGATTTTTTCAGTAGCTCTTAAGTTTCTGGGGTCTAAAACACCTCTACTAACAAGGACAAAAAGGATGTCATGTTCAACATATTTGGCTATTACTTGTATGTCTGCTTATATGCCTTCTTTACAAACCACATTTTGATTTTAGCCCAAACCAAACCAAAATATATTTTTTTACGTCTAAAATTAAACCATTTCATTTGAAATTCTTAAAATGACACAAAACTTTCTACTAGTCTAACTGGTATTAAAATGCATTCTTTGTAAACCTGAACATGTCGGACGAGAGCCTTAGTGTACGTCAATGTTACTACATACCATTTTCAGTTATCTCTTCTAACATTAACCACCACTAGAGAAAATAATTTTCCAGTTACCCAGTGTCCAATCTACACTAGTAGTCAGTGTTATTTCTTCTTCTGTAAGTCTACCTACTTGTACCTTTCTACTTTCAGAAATGTGAAAAGAACCATTTAAAATAGTAATTTTAAGATTGACCTACGAAAATAACTGTTGTATTCTGCTTATGACTAGAACTAATTATCAACATTACTGTGTCAATCATGCAAGAAACAGATAGATGAGATGTACTGATTCCTTTCACTGTACTATATGCTTACTTAGAATATTTATAAAATACTTGAGGTAAAATGGGCCTTTTATATCAGTAACATGCAACTGTTTCTCAGTCAAATAGAGAATATACTTATTGTTGATGTACCATTCTTTGTAACTACAAATAAAATTGTTTAAATAGAAAAAGGAAAAACAATATTTATCATGAGGGTTTTTTTAGTTCCATTTAAGATGAGGAGAAATTAATGATGACTACATTTTTAAGGACTATGTGAAATCAGTTTCACTTTAGACCATTTCTGAGCTACACAAAAATTTTTTTGGTTCTTGTGAAAGATTCTTAGAAGACAGAAGAAAAACGTCCATGTCTTTCATCTTCACTGGAAGGACATTTAATCATTTAAAAGTCCAGTGTATTAGTGGCTAAGTTAAAATTTAGCATTTATTTAACACTGGGTCAACCAATCAAAGTTGCACTATGAACGCAAGCTCACACTTCCAGCCCAGGTGATCATGAGCAAGCTCTTACCTTTGTGAAGTTCCTACTTCTATTTGCTATTGTGTCTGTGAGGATAAAATGAATTGTTTAACCCCTGAGAGTGCACAAACAACACGCAGATTTCAGGCCCTATGAAACCTTGGTACCACCAGTAGACATTGCTGGACTTCTACATTGTTTTCTACATTTTTATACTATTAATAAAAATTACACCTATCTCTCTTCAGTATCTCAGAAATAGCTCTTTATAGCAAACTAATAGCAATAATATATTCACATACATGAATTATTCATGAATAATAAAATTTACCTATTTCACATGGTCATTCAATCAGCTAATTATGTATGAAAACTTATTTGCTCCTTGAATTACCATTTGCCAAAGAGCACTTTTGGCAGAGGTAGCATCTCAACACTGCCAATTACTTTCTTTCATATACCATATGGAAAATAAAATCCTGAAATAATGTTTGGAAAAGATGCAATAATTACTTTGTTACAAGTTGGAGTGGTTGCATTGTATCATATCCTATTGTGTTGTTAATTGGTTTTCACAAGCATAAAGAAATCTAATCATAAAATATGCTCCAAATGCAGGATAGTCCATTTGGTCCTGTATTATGACAGAAATTGACTTTTGATAATAATATACACAGAACATGTTGCCAGTTTGTATTATTAGGACCTGTCTCAGTGCTAACATGTACTCTTCAAAATTAAGAATAAGTCAGAAATTCTTTCACTGGATACTAATCATGTTAAAAATGACATCAGGAAAAGAGCAACAGTAACTAAAAGAACAATAATTAGTACAGAGCTTGTAAGAATGGATGAAAGACATTTAAAGTTTTACTAAAGATTTTGAGGTTTGATATAGTATGATTTGTCTGTCCATCTACATAATTAATGTACATTAAATTTATGGTTTTAGTAAAGCAAGTCTGTATTTTAAAATAAAATATAAGGGTTTTGCTAAAAAATACTCTGGACATTATGTCTTTTACTGTTATTAAATGTCAATCTTCATTTTTCTCCCAGGGTGGCAGGATCACAGTACTGTTGGGTCAAAGCTGATCAGAGTGAGTGGGTATGGTGGGAGCCTGTGTGCGATACACGTTATGGGAGCTTGTTTATGGTTCCACTATGCAACACACATGAAATCTCCAACAGGTGAAGAGACAAGGAACAGGTAAATGCTCTGCAAAATTATTATATACATATTATATAACAGTCATTAGGACAGAATACTCTGTTACTTGAATACCTTGAGCAGTTCCTTGAGGTAAAGGCACTTATCCCTTGCTGTACTGCAAGTGATTTACTCACTATTTACAGCAGCAAAACAGGAAAAATAATCTGTTTAGAACTCGGGATTTTCAGCTTCCAAGATTAATCTAAATTTTTTTAATCGCTACTCTTTTTTTTTTTTTCATATTTGTGATAATTCTGCATATCAACCTTTCAGAAAAGAGCTGAAAGTTGCTGGCAGAGTTGAAAAGAAAAAAACTCAATTTATTCCCTTCCCCTACTGCCAGTTATTTCATTGTAATGGGTCATTGTGCAGGGTGAGCTGAAATCCTCCCTTGATAAATAAATGTATAGTCTTTAAAAAAATAGAATAAATGGGAAACATTTTAAAATAAAACTGTATTTCTGCACACCTTTCATTAACAATAAAAACATTTTTAAAATAGTAACATTTTTACAGTGGTTATAAGACACTCCAAAATGAACACTCAGTGGAGGTAATTCATGACTAGTTGCATTGATGGTGACTTATCCTTTAGCCTTTTGGCTAGCAGTAGCACACTAACTATGAATTAAAGCAGTACACTTTACGCCCTACGATACCTTATTGCTTAACTAAAATTAACCAGTTTATTAGAATAAAGAGATGCAGCTTCACCCCCTACATGCCTGAATGAGTCGTTGAGCAGCATAAAAGTCGCTTTAAACTTTCTTCATTTCAAGCTACTCACAGGTACTATTCACATCGAGATTTGTTGACTGTTCTTGAATACAGTCACTGATTTCATGCAGTGGCAATCCATGTATTTGCAGGACAATAAGTTGCAAGAATGCCTACATTCTGTACCTCTACCTTTCCTCTTAGATGTTACCTTGCCATAATAAAACTAGTTTCTGGAAATTCAATCTAAATAACTACTTCTGAAACAGCAATATAGTTTACTTTCAGTAGTTTGAATGCAACAACACTGTCAAAGACAGTGCTCACAGAGTCAAGACTTTCAAAAGAAACATTTTCCTCACAGAACTGCTAAGGTAATGTTCATTTGAAGCTGGAAGAGAAAATCTACATGTGGCAATAATGTTAATGCGTTTGCTACAGAATTATTCTGAATCTCTTATGAGGTGAGTTGATAAGAGAAAATGGCAGACTTGAAGTAAAATTAATATTTCTAATGGGGTTCAGAGATAAGTTCTTGTAATTAATACAGATATAACTCACTGCTAGTGACATGGCTTTGTCAAGTTTAATAATTTTAGAAGCTTATATGGGCTATAATTACATTATTCCAACCTTGATTCATTGATCATTTTGGTTTTGTTCCACTTACATTTAAATAATTATTTTTCTTAAATTATGGGATTTTTTCCACACACCTCTGTTTTAAGATATTACTTTATATAAGCTACGTTTCCTATCCTATCCTATCCTATCCTATCCTATCCTATCCTATCCTATCCTATCCTATCCTATCCTTTTTCTTTAGTGCTTTTTGGCTCAGCCCCCTAGAAACCAAAAAGGAAAAGTTTGGTGGAGTGCTGTCTACAGTCTGTGAAACTGGTCACAGTATTCATTAATGCTTATATAGTTCCATTCTTCATAAGTTACTCAATTCTTTGAATGAAATTTTTTGCTTAATTTGCAGCTAATTAGCCACAGTTAACTTGCTAGTAACTGAACACTACGGACAGCAGGGTTGGAGAAAGGTGTTCGTCCCAATGAGGTTATTACCAAAGTAGAAAGGCAGTTTTCATTTTAATCTAGTAAAATTACAGATTTTTCAGTAAAAATATAATTTTCCAATTACATCTTCCTTCTATGAAAGGGTTATTCACTTCAACAAGATCTCAAGATGGCAATTCATTTCTGTTATTTTTTTCTCCAGTAGGAAACTTATCACTACTTTTTTAAAATTGTAGACTGTCCTCGTTTGGGACAAATATATTCAGAGAGACAAATATTCTCTGATAAAAAAGAAAAAGAAAAACAAAAACAAACAAACAAACAAATAAAACCAAAACAAAAACAAGAAAACCAAACCAAAAAACCACACTCACCCTTTCCCACTAGGCTCGAGGAAAGAAATATTTCTTTGAAGGAAAGTGAAAGAAAAAAACCCTATTTATTTAATCAATACCTAAGGAAAATAACACCAAACACCAAATAATGTATATAACAATAAACAATGGAGTCTCTCACTGGAAGAGTGGAAGACTCTCCAGCGTCCCAGGCTGATCATGGGGGGCCCCCCCCAGGCCAGACTGGTGGAAAAGGCTTCCCAGTGAGGTCTCCACACTCCGATGTCCCAACAAGTCCAGGAGAGAAGAAGAAGAAATCAAAAGTCCAGGAAAATACAAAAGTCCAAGTCTCTTCTTTACGAAGAAAATAGGCAGAACTCCCTCTGGGAAAGCTAGCAACCCCATGTCTTCCTCCCCCCCTTGCAGCCAGGCCACCGGAAAAAAAAAACAAAACCCAAACTGCACAGCAGCAGAGCAAAATTGACCTTGAGACAGTAGAACTGTTTTGAAAAGATTTCTCTAGCTAGTTTTTTTTTTCCTCTCCGCTCTTGGGGCTCAGTTTTACAAGCACAAGATTCATTTTTTTTCCCTAGCATAGCGAAGACAAATATGGGATATATCATAAAGTCACCCCAAGACATAGACTCTGTTCCTCTATTTTTATCCTTCTGAATGTCCATTTCTGTCACTAAATAATGCTGTGAGTGCATTATCAAACCTTTTTGTAATGATTTATGCAGAGATATGTTTTTTCATTTGCCTAATCAATTTTCAATTTTCCTAGATCATTACCCTCATCATGTGTCAGAATACTTTTGGAGCCTATGAATTTAGTTAACAATTTTTTAAAAATGGAAAATTTTAGTTGCCAGCAAATTATTCTTTTCATGGCCAAAATATTCACTGAAATATGGGGACAGGCATTTGATATTATGAATGGCTTTTCTTAATACATATTTCAGCCCTGGCTAATATAGGAGTGCTCAGAATAGAACACTCAGTCATATTTGTGTGTATGTGAAGGACACAGTATGGAAATAATTGGATTTGAAAAAAGGTGTCTAGAAGGTCATGTAGATCCTGATGGTGCTTCATATAAAATTTGCATGCTACAAATTGTAATTATAGTTGGGGCAGATACTAACATGTAAAGTAGAGACTAACACTGTCTGATGATTCCTATTCTAAAGCTGTTTTCAACTTGTTGATATTTTTGCCAAACTTCTGGCATTTAGAGTGAATTCTGCATGCTGTACCACCTTGATTACAAATTTTGACATAAAAAGGATTCACAATCTTCAAAAATGTGTGTAGATGAAAAGAGAGGAAAAACAAGATGAGGAAAAAAGAAGAAAAAAAAATGGGGTTTTGTGTAAAATAGAGGGGTTATGAATGCCTTCTCTTAAGAGACAGTCGCATGTCTATAATTTGAATGAGGTCTTTGAAGCAGTCCTTTTCAGATCTGTATTTAGATAAGGGTGTCAGTAAACAGCTTTTAAACTTACCATCACTTCTGTTTATTAAAAAAGAAATGTCACTCTACAGTTCCATCATGTGCTTCAAATCCAATGACATTATTGACATGCATTCAGGAGAGACTTGTTAAAGATTTGCTGCTGAACTCTGAAGCTGGGTTGCACATCATCCAAAGAGGATGCACAGTTTCTGTTTCCTGAATGACTCTGAGCCCCCAAAGAAGTAATCAGCCATAGCCAGAACAGGTCTGAACTTGTATTCTTTCATTGGATGGACTAATGAGCACAGGGCTGAAAAATGATACATATATTTCTTCTGGATTTATTCCCTTTCCTGAAAGCTTCCGGATAGCGACAAGTGAATGAAGACACAGACGACAGAATTTGTGGGACAAATAAAAGTGTGGTAATAAGAGATAGGTGTAAAGAGGAGTGTGTTATCGAAGAGAGAAGCGGAATGACTGAATCAGTAGGGAGAAAAGCTATTTGCCGATAGGGAATACAGAGATGCATTGTTGTTGGACAAGAGAATAGTTATTTTCCAAGGGGTTCAAGAGAATGATAGGTATTGAGAAGAAGGTATTGAGGAAAAATAGGAAACAAGAAAAGTAGAAGCAGAATTTTTTTTTTTTTCATTTGGCATATTCTCAACTACAGTTGCAACTGATTGCAAAGTTGTGAGTCTACATTAATTTTATGCCAGAGAAGGTTCTCAAATAAAATACGCTCTTCACTGAGTACCATTTCCAAATAAATATCATTCTCTGGTATGATTTCATCATTTATTGTAAAGGTTTTTAGTTTTAAAGGAAATTGCACCCAAGAATCATGTAAATAACTTTAAAATTGACCTTGAATTGTATAATATTATCAAAAACATTTTCAGCACTGCATTATTGCTGGAAACCTTCTCCAATTATGTATTATTAACATAGTTTGAAAGACAGAGAAGCTCTCTTCTCAAAGGTCACAGCTTCTCAACTAAAAAGAAACCGGGGGGGAAAAATCTAAACCGAAAGAATAGTGATAAAAAAACCACAGATGAAAAGGCAGGGACATAAAGAGCAGAAGATAATCTTTAGGTAAGAAAAAGAGAATTAAATTTGTACTGAAATCTTGAGCTCTTTTTAGAGTGGTTTAAGTGTTATTTGGTCTACTGACAATGTTATAGAAAAAAAAAGAGCTTCATTTCTAGTTCATGTAAGCAAGGCATTTCAACAAAATGGCTGAGCATGCTTTTGACTTTCAATGATTACATTCATTCAGGGGCAATCTTTGTTTTTAAAAAGTCTATTGCACATTAATAAGTAATGTCTTACAGAGTGAAGTGCTTTAGATTTGAAACATATAGGATAAATCAATTAGTGAGCGTAGATCTCATAGTTCATTCTTTTTCGTGTGACTGAAGCTGTGGCAATTTGTAGAAATACTTCTGTTTCCTTTTCAGTTGTTCATCAAGCTAAGGAATGGGTAGACTCCAGATATCTAACTATTTTTTATGTTGTTTATAACATAGGTTTGCAAAAATGAAAGAACTGTGGTGTTTCTCTGAAAAAGTTAAAAAACACTGCCTTTTAGCAATCTTCAAGTATTCCTCCAGCAGCGGAAACAAGTGTGTGTTGCAGTTAACTGTCCTAGAAGATATTTCAAGCTTGGCATCACCATCCAGGCACTCAGCCAATCACTTTGTAACCTGAAGGTATAAACAGACAGAATATAGAGGGGATTTACAGACGTACTTGAACTTCAATAGAGTAGGTGACAAGAGAGAACACAGATATACAGGACAAAGGGAAAGCTGCTGCTGATTATCTGTCTCAAGAAAAGAATGTTATAGATCAGTGGTTCCTTTCACTGTTCCATTTTTTTTTGTAATTATTATGCATCATTAGGGAAAAAAAGAAATAGTGCATTCTTAAATATTCCTTTATTGTATAGTTCATAGAGAGGATTTCTTACAGCATTTGGAAGAGCATTTCCTTCATACAATGAAAAAGATGAATGATAAACTGTGATTAGAATAAAAATTATGTTCTCTAACGATTTTGAAGTCAAGTAGCTAATAAGAAAAGTGACTGGTAATTCATTATGATTTTCGTATCTATCAATAAAATACCTGAACCAAGAGAATCTCATAAAATTATGTAGCCACCTTTGTTTCAACAACTGAATTTGCTTTGTGGATAATTATGTAAAAGACAATGAGTCTTTTACTACACTGATTTTCCTAGTAGACTATAAAAAATGAGGTACAAGTTTATTTTCAGATGAAAAACATTCATTGAGCTTTTTTCCTCCTTGAATATTGTTAACTATGCTATGAGTTTGAAATGCAGAAGGCGGAATTCAATTGTTCTGCTGAAAACATACTAAATGTGAATTTCTAGCAATGTGTAAGATTAGTTCATGGGAAGAAGAGTCATTCAGGGTATCCTACAGCTGGTAGTCCTAGTACTGAGAGTTTTCATACAGATGTCTTATTTTACAGGGAAGACATATTTGACTGATCTCAAGCTTCATTATCCATGTTTATACTATGATATTGTTGTGGGTTGACCTTGTCTGACTGTCACAGATGGCCATTGTATTGGGTTTTCTGTGGCCAGGTTTTGGCAGTGGCATGGGGGCTATAGTGGAGGCTTCTTTGAGAAGCTGCTGGAAGCTTTCCTCATGTCCAGCAGAGCCAATGACACCTGGCTCCAGGCTGGACCCACTGCTGGGCTGTTGCAATGTGTGATTAGCATGTATTTCTCACTGTATATTATTGTTCTGTTACATGGTATGTTCTGTTATAATGTCCTCTACCCCTCACTCCAGATGGTTTGTCCCTTCCCTTGTCCTCCCTTCCCATTGGCTGGAGCTCCTATAAGAACCAGGGGCCAGAAATGGGAAGGGCTCTTCCTTGGTTATTCCCCATAAGCTTGGACCCTCCAGGTGACCTGTTGCCTCTGGAGTGAATAAACTTATATTATATGTAACTATGGAGAGCCGCCAGCACCTTCTTCGTCCTCCGTTTCCCTCAGCCATCCCCCAGGGAGTGCAGGGGCACACTCACCCCTCGGCAAACCCTGACAGGGGAAGGCTACACTGGGCAAGTCCAGGCCAATCAGGAATGATAGTAATGCCTCTGTGATAACATATTTAAGAAGAGAGAAAATAAAGGTTCAGAGTTAGATGAAGATGGGAGCCAGAGAAGAGCAGAGTGAGAACATGCGAACAACCATGCAGACACAAAGGTCAGTGGAGAAGGAGGGGGAGGAGGTGCTCCAGGCGACAGAGCTGAGGTTCCCCTGCAGCCTGTGGTGAAGACCATAGTGGAGCAGCTGTGCCCCTGCAGCCCACAGAGGACCAGAGGGGTGCAGAGATCCACCTGCAGCATGGGGAGAAGACCATGCCAGAGCTGGTGGGTGCTGGAAGAAGGCTGTGACCCTGTGAGAGACTCATGTTGGAGCCCACGCTGGAGCAGAATTTTCCTGGTAAGACTTGTGGCCTGTGGGGGACCCACACTGGAGCAGCCTGTGCCTGAAGGACTGCACCCTGTGGAAAAGTGACCCACATGGCAGCAGTGTCTGAAGAACTGCTGCCCGTGGGATGGACTCACACTGGAGCAGTTTGTGAAGGACTGTCTCCTGTGGGAGGGGTCCCATGGGAAGAAGGGGAAGGACTTCTCTCTCTGACTAGTGGCAGAAAACAACTGACTGTAACCTCCATTCCCCATCTCTCTGCACCATTGGGGGAGAGAAGGTAGAATTTGGAAGGAGAGAGGTGGGGGGAAAAAGGTATCTTTAAGATTTATTTTGCTTCTCATTCTTAAAATCTGATCCTGTTAGTAATGAATTCAGTTAATATCCCCACTTGGAATCTGTTTTGTCTGTTTTGTCCATGACGGTGATCAGTAAGAGATCTCTCATGGTCCTTATCTCAACTCATAAAATCCTTTTTTATATTTTTCTCTCCCTTGTCCATTTGCAGGGGAAAGTGAGAGTGGTTTTACTGGGTCCCTGGCATCCAGCCAGGTCAAACCATTACAGCCATTCTCTCAATTTCTTTCCTCAGCTGAGCTCATGAGCTGAGACAAAGATGGGGAAATCACTCACCATTTATCACCAGGGGATTTTTCACCCTATTGGATATGCACTTTCTCAGAGGCCACCACCCATGGCTGCAAGGCTCAGCTGTACCCTGTGGTGGGTGGCTTGGACCTAGCTGGAACTGACTTTGTAAAGTTCAGGGCAGCCTCAGTCTCTCCTCACAAAGGGAGCCCTGCAGTCCCATGACTGCCAGTGCCTGGGCACCTGCAAACTCACTGAGATATTTTCTGTACCATTTTGAAAGTAATAAATAAAATCATGTATCTTTACTTAGTACACTAATAAATATTTATTGTAATAAATTGTAGATAACCAACAGAATAGCATACGTGAGAAAGGACATCTTGTTATAGCTTTATACAGAATCGGTAAAGAAAGTTTGAACAAAAGTCATTACATTCATAGTTAGTAAGAATTTTAAATATTTAAAAGAGGTAGTTTAAGATTATAATTTATCCTTAGCAGGGAATAGCTTGATACATTAATTTAAAACCAAGAAAGAGGATACAGAATACTAGAGAACAATTTTCTTTGGAAAATCTCTTTTCACTCGTTTCACAGCTTAGCACAGTAGCTGTAGAGAAAATGCTCTTTGACATGAAAGGTTTGGTAAATACCAAATTCACCACATCTTGGTTGATGAGAAGGAAAAAAATATAATTTACAAGCAAGGAATGAGAAACTATAAGAGGTACCATGGAATGAGCAAGGGCCATTAGGTTGTCAGTAACATCTAGATGAAAATTAATATGAGCTCTCTTATTGTGAACTAAACTTGCGAGCCCTATGTAATCTGCAAACAGAGGTCTGCAAAATAGTTTAGGGCATGCAGAGCTCAGAAGTAGATGAACACTAACAGTACTAAAACACTAGCAAAAAATACTTTTTCCTTTAAATATTGGTTTTATTCTACTATTTCAAACAGTCAGAGATTTCAAGGAGGCCAATGAATCTAACCATTAACCTATACTTGGCATCTTTCAAAAATTTCCTTTTCCTACAATAATATCCTGTTCCTTTTTGTGTATTTATTTTTCTTTAATGCACAAAATAGTAATCATAAATTACAATTTTTACTTGAAATTGTCAGCATGCTTGTTATTTTTTTATTGGAAGATATTCCTAAGACCCACACTGAGCAATGTGCATGCTTTTCCCGAAAGAACTAATACCTTCTCTACTTGTTATTAATTTACAAGTCACTCACTTTGATTATGTAAATGTACCTGTCCTTCCTTTTCAGAACCTAGATGGGTGGCATTTTCAGTTCAAGATACTGTTTTTATTCAGTCTGTTATTGCTTTCCACGTCTATGAAATTTATGTCTTTTTATTTAGCAAGCTGCATTAATTAGGTAAAATATGCCTATCAGGAACAATAAACTTTTTTCTCATGAAACTATATTTATCTTGCCATGAATATTTTCAGAATAGAAATTCCAGGCCTTGAGAGGATGAAAATTCTGAATATTGATAGAAGACTGGATAATTTAAAAAAAAGCAGGGGTTTAGTTGAATAAGAATTGCAAAAATACAAGACCATCCCCATGCAATGGAAATTAGGAAAAAATGTGACTTTATAGTAATAAAATATGCAAGAAATATTTAAAGAAATCTGAACTATCTTAAGTAATGGAAACCTATTATCTTAAATATTATTGAATTGAGTTGTATTATATTATTTACATGTTCTGAATGCAACCCATCTTTACAAATGTTTTAACTTTCAGGTATTCATGCAGAATATACGTCATATTTCAGATAGTTGGTCCATTTCACCATGACGTTAAAAAAATTGAGATTAGAAATTCAAAAGAAGATCCATAAATATTGCTGAAATTTTTACTTTTTTTCTCCTGTCATGTGGATTGTGGAACAATAATTATATTATTGGGTTACTTTTTTTCCTTTAAAATTCCTTGGTTTTGAGCAGTACAAAAAATTAATTTTGGTAAAAGAATGATTACCTGTCCAGATGCCTATGAACATACCTTCTTTTCAGACCCAATGTGTCAAAGCTGAGGAACATAGTTTTAACACATATTTCATCTTATCATGGAAGTCACACAATTCTTCCACTTTATGATGTCTGTGTCTATAACTAATTAGATACAGTAGGTACTGCTGTTAAACACTTTTTTTCCCAGTTAAAATATATTTAACAAAAAAAATGTTTTCTGAAAACAGGTTTAGAATTTAGCAGATATCAAATTTCCTAAGGTAAGTTAATATAATGGAAGTATATTTAGAGATAGATATTGATATCTAAGAATTATATGAAATACTCATAAGTATTATGGGATTAATAGAATAATCATTAAAAAGTGGCATTCTGATTTTAAAGTAAGCCAAATTTATACTTTTTGTGCAGAAACTCTTTTCTTTATTCCTTTAGTGAAGATTTTGAACCAACACTTCTGTTTGTTGTTGGGGTTTTTTTGAAAGTTTATTTTCTGTTAGCTTATTACTGTACAAAATGCAACAGGAGTAATCAGCTGCTATATCTGCAAGACAAAAACACTTTATGTATGAAGTTGTATCAACCAACATAGCTGAATGATATTGAGCTTATGATACTATACACTTTGATGAATTAGTGAACCTGTGTGTTATTGATAAAGGAACAGTTTTGTGGGGAAATATTGCTTTACATAAAATATGAGTGCATTGCTTGAACATCAGAGAAGCGGTTAGATTTACTCACACGTTTACAGATAATGAAGCTATAATAAAGTTGAGATCAAATTAAAACATGAGATTAAAATATTCATTACTACTTCGTATTTTGCAGATTAGTTTTTCTGCTATCTTGTAATCTTAAGTATCAAGGTCTAAAGCATGGGTTATAATAAATGTAACAGCATTAATTTTTCAGGGTGCTGTAATGCATTTTGTTTTCCTAAATGTCTTTGAGGGGTTGCAAAATAAAACTACCAAACAAAACCACAACAAAAACCTACCAGATTGTCTTGGAGTGACTTTATAATATGTCTCATATGCTTATTTTATGCCAGAAAAATGAATGTTATGCCTTTAAAACTGAACTAGAGAGGAAAGAGAAAAAACCCAGCTAGAAAAAACTTTTTCAGAACAGTCGTGTGTTTGAAGGTCATAGACTTCATGGGTCTTGTTTTCTTCTGAGCCGCCAGCGCCGAGTTTTTTTCTTCTGCCTGGGAGTTTTTCCTGGGCTTGGGGACTTTTTTTCCCCTTGGGAAGGAAACAGAGCATTGGGCTTTCTGCTTTTTTTCCCAGGATTTCTTTTGTTTGTTTGTTTTCTTTTTTCCTTTGTTTTTTTTCATTTTTTTTTCTTCTCTGCTGGACTCTGCTCGAACACCTGGCTGTCAAGGCCTCACTGGACTACTCCACCAGCCTGGACCCCTGGTGGGCCCCCCCCACAGCAACCCAAATACAAAGAGGAGAGAGGGACAGAAGAACTTTTTTAATGCAATCCTTGGTTATATTTCAGGTTTTTTCTCTCCACTGAGAGATTTTCATTTTCCTTTTCTCATTGGCTTAGTCATTCTTGTATAGTATATTTGTCAATAAATAATTTTTTTTCCTTCACTCCCCTTTGAGGAATTTTCTTCCCTTTTTCTTTTGATTCGGTGGGAGAGGATGAAATTAAAATTTGTATTAAACTTATACACAGATCATCTGAGATGACTTTATGGCTATGGAAAAAATAATTCTTAATTATATGGACAACCACAAATTAAAATAATTCCATTTGGTAGTAAACATCAATGAATAAAATATATCCTTCTTCAGAGATTGCTAAGACTCTTCTGCATATATGGATTTTATAATCAATGCATAAAATAAATTTATTGACAAAAATACTTTATTCTTTCTCTGATGATAATGTATTTATGGCCTTGATTTTCAAGCATGTGTATGTCATGAAATGTCCACTGCACTGTTACCATGTTTGTTGAGTTCTTGTACTAAATATATGGTTATAAGTCCATAAGTTTACAACTGACTGCACAAGGTGAAATGAAAACCTACATCTAAGTAAAAAAGTTCTGCTATTGTGTAGTTATTATTTTTTGCAGCCATGAGTTTGATCACAATTTAATATTATAATACTTTGTGTTGCTGAGCCGTGTAGCAACACTGATAAAATAATATTCAGATGCAAATCACCTTGAAAAATATTACTAGAACAACTATAAAAAAGAGTCAAGCTAGAAATTATTTCTTAACATATTTTTCTGTTTTTTCAGCCCATGGACCATTAGAAGTTTAAACATTAGACTTGCAATTATAATGATCTGTAACGTTTTGTAATTGAATTCAGTGAATTGAACCCTTGAAAAATAGTCTATTTTCGAGTAATGCTTAAGTATGGATTGTATCCATTTACTGGAAAGCTTTTCTATATTCTTTATTCAATATTGTACCTACAGAATTTGATTATGATTCTGCAGTGCTGAGCTACATAAAATCAGAATCTTGAAATATATTTGCATTTTTCCTTTTTTTTTTTTTAATTTTATTTTCACCACTTACTTTCTCAGTGAATCTGTTTCTAAACACAAGCATATTTTTCCTAAATTCTAAGAGAAACTAAGACATGGGAAAAATTTATTAATTAAATCTTTTGAATTTCAAAATTCTCAAGTAAAATGCATATTGATTTACAACTAATGCATTATCCAATGTTGGTTTAAAATTGCTATCACACTTCTATTTAAAGTGAGAGAATTGAAAGCTTGTAACACTTTTCTGCAGAGATACAAAGTCTCCAGGAAACATCTTTCCTGACTTTCAGAAGTTTCTCCTTAAAAGGAAGTGATGAACCCATTTCTGTTCATTATTTAAGATTTGAGTGGAAAAAAATAAGTTTATTAGACCTCTATATAAGAGATTGTATGATACAGAAAATAAATGCCTTTGAGTAACTGATGAAGCGTCATTCCTGTAATGGAAAGAACTACCAAAATCATAATGCTCTGCATACAAAATAGCATACCACTCTATGATTTACTTCAAAATAAATGTCTTTAAACAAGACTTTTTGAAACAAGTCATATCTTTTAAACATTTCTTGCATATTTGCTGACACAGCATACTGTAAATCATGCAAAATCAAAGTACCTTGTTACCATTAGGTACATTAGATAAGAGGCAGGATTATTTACAATGGGTTAAACACTGTGAGCGTTTCAACATATAATTTTTTTATAAGAGCTTGCTTGCATCTGCCAACTTGGAATTAATGTGTAGAGATATACAAAACACTTTGTAATACACTAGTAGAATCACTTGGGTTGTTGGCTATGCTCTGTATCTAGCTCTTATATAGGCCTTTTTTGAGCACCGGCTTAAAGAGTATTCGACCCTCCCTAATTAAACATTCAGCTTCAATGAAGGATCCAATCACCCTGGTTTGAGGTCAGCTGACTGAGTTTGTTAGGAATTGCTAGAGCTCCCTCAGGCTCACAACCTTGTAGGTGTCCCTACCTCACCTTTGTCCTGAATCATCAGGGACCCTCTCAGGTTTCCAGGTATACCCCAATGATCCTGGACCTTGTCCCACAGTGTTCAGAAACCCCCAAAGCAGAAACCAAAGACTGTTGCACAAATGACTGTATGTGTTGGCTTCTCTGTAAGCTTCCCTCTGCTCTAAGACCATTCAATTAGTCTTCACCAATGTTAAATATTCAAATTCACAATTTTTTGACAGTTCTCCAATATGACAAAGTTGCCCTTCTCTATGGTACCCACAAAGCATTCTCAGTTTGCAGCTTTACCAGCATTCATAGGATAATTCTAAAGCTATCAAATAACTACTCAAGCACTTAGACATCAACAACTTATTAGACTTTTAATTTAATAGATATTTAAATAAAAATCTGGAATGGTAGGAAAACATTAACAATAATGTTGCTTCTTTGTTGCTGGTGTCTTATGGTGAAGGGCATAAGCGAGAAATAAAGCAAAGGAACTGAAAGAAACTAGATATTGATTCAAACCCCATGCTTTTGGAAACTACAATCTTAATTACGTAAATGCCTGGTTAAACTAAATTGACAAAATTTTTCTTCTTTCTTTTAATACATATGGTACCCTCCAGTTGCTGGTGTATTAGTCTATCATTAGCTGAATATACTTTCTGACTTGCTATTTTAAATTATTACCACAACTGCAATAAAATAGTATATCTTGTCAGAAATACAGTTGTTGATTAAACTCTGATCCAATCTTCTTTTCTTCTGCATAGAGACACGTTTGATAAGTGCTTACAGGAAGGGGAAGATTCCAGATTTTGTTCCTCAGGTCTGTTTATGAGTTAGGGTAAAGTAACAACATTCCATTGGGATTTAACTACTGCTACTACAGTGGAATATTATACATTCATCTCATGTAGTAGCACAATACTTACTTCGTCTTACAGAAGTAATTTTCAAGGATTATATCTTTAATATAATTTTTCACTTAAATTTCAGTTTCTGCCTTGTGTATTTAAAAAAATTTTCAGGGAGATTAATGTCTTGGTAGAAGTCTATCGGTATAATACAATTGCAGGAACCTATAGTTGAGGTAGGAGGTTTTTTGGCAGAAAAAGTGAAGATATTTTAACAAAAATTTGATATGTTTTGTACGGGTATAATTTTCTTCATATTCAGAAATCACTAGACAAACACAATCCTACATGCATATGCATGTTATTTACAATGCTTATAAATCTTTTCAATTAAAGCAAAGGTTGCTTTATCAAGCAAAATTATAAGTAGGGCAATAGGACTTCTAAAGGTTACAGAAGATAAACTCATTGCAGGAGTCATTGAGCTGAGTCAATAACACAGTGACAATCAACAGATCGTGCCGCCTCGCCTCCCTTCCGCTCCCCTCTCCGTTGCTTTGAGTTTCCCAAATATATTTCAAGGATTATACTGTGTTGTTCTGATGCACAAACTATTTCAATACAGTTGCTTATGAAAAAAACATTTAATGAAATAAAAGAAAATGTGTGAAGAAATACTCTAAACATATTTCTAAAACCTAGATTAGAATGTGCATTGAGTACTTAAGTCCAAAACCTCTGTATCTCATTAGCACTCTGTGAGCCATTCAAATTTTTATAATTAATATCTTTAGGGAAAAAATTAATTACTATGAAACTGTTGGCTCTGCAGCTGATCAGTTTTGTTCTTAATGTGTACTGATGTCAACCACTTGCAAGAAAGCAAAGGACAACACAAAGACCAGTTGCCAAACAATTTGCACTCCCTGTAGTGAGACAATTATTCCCTTGGAGGCTCTTATCATCTTTGTAGCATGAATTCTGCTCAAGTTTCAAATGTATTTAGAGCTTTCCACTGCATTACTGGCACTGTAGGTAACACTAGGGATAGACATTACAGAAGAGAGATGAAAAAAGTCTGTATCACTGACATGAAAATTAATAGACCACCCTTCTAATGTCAAATTCTTGGTTCTGAGAAAAGTTGAAACTTTACAAATGTAAATATGTCCCTACAGGAAGCAGGTGTGGGGACACTATATATACATAAGAACAAATTATTTCAAATATAATAATGGATATTTGAAAAAAAAATTATCAAGAAGCAAAAAGTTACAGTCAAAGATCATAGTATTAAATGAGGAAACACAATCTCCTAGAAGGAAATATTACCATTCTGATCTTGTTAAACATATTTCAGAAAGCAGAAGATCACTTTAATGTCATTGCTTTTTCTTGTTCGGATGCAATCAGTGTGGCACATCAGCAATCGCAGTTACATAACTTGACGTTTAAGAGTACAAATATAAGAATTTTTTCATGTCTCTGGTCTGAACATTATATCCACATATTCCTAGGAGATGAATATGAATAAATCACACTAAACATAGCAAAATGTGATGAACTGTTCTCAGCTTACTACTTATCAGGACAGAAAAGCACAAGGACTTTGTGTTTTTAGTTTATGAAATTAACTTATTTTAGTAATTTCCTTTTTTCTTTACATTTTTAAGAGTGAAAACTATGTGATTTAATACAATTTATCCAGTTGTACGTATTCCTATACTTTAGAGAAGCTGGAGTTTATATGAGATTTTTTCTTCTTGCATTTTTGAATCCAGTGTAAATTGGATGGTTTATTGGTTCAGACAGTACATAATTTGTGAGTAACACCTAATCACTACAATTGTACAAGTGTGCTCAGACAAACAGCTGTCCATATATTTCATCCAAATACACTCATATAGTTTCATTGCAGTGACTTCAGTGACAGAAATGTAACAGAAATAAGATTTCACTTACCATATGATAGAGATTTATTCTTGTCAATGAGTATTTGCAGACTTGGAAGGCATAATTTTAAACAGTATCTTGCTGACTATTAAGCTTTATGTGTTAATTTTTCCTTTTTACCTATACTGCACTTCGACTTTAAGCATGGCCTCACATAAGTACCTGAAATTAAAGATACAATGCCATGGATGTTGAATTTTGTCTCAACAGCCCATCCTGGGTTGTAACTCAAAAGTTACTGAAACTAGAAACATTAGCACTGTGAAATGAAATGCACGACCACTTTAACATCTGGCTACTGGCCTTCTTTTTCCAGAACTGAGAGCAACAGAGCTAGAAAGTGCTAGAGAGTGATAGTCAGTGTAGAAGTATAAACAGGAACATTTAAGCATGAGATAAAAAATTCTGTGCAACTCAAGCTATACAGCTTATGAACTTTCATTAACAGCTTATTAACTTTCATTACTACATATATGCTGGATCCAAGTCTGCCGCTGTTTTCCATTGAATGCTATAGACACATCTGGTAAAAGCCTGTTTTCTACAATGCAATTTGGAGATCTTGGTCAAGTATCAGTTTACATTAAGACAATGTTTAAAATATTAAAAGTTTAAGGCTTGAGATTTCTCAACAATGCATGGTGCAATGTATGCCAAAGCATATTCTTCTCTTTCTCTCTTCTAATCTTTTTCAAACATTCAGACTAACATTTTCCAGTTCTGTATTCCAAACTTATACTCATAAAAAAATTCTCATTCCCTGAGTCCTCTTACCTTTTCTTCTTCCTTGTAGAACTGTATGCCCTCCCTCACTAGGCTAAAATACAGTAATTTAATAAACCAAGAAATCCTAAAATATAAAATATTTTATTTCCTAAATGACATGTGACAATTACAAGAGGATTAAGGGAGAAAGTGGAGGCTGTTAAATTATCAATAGTCACATGAAGTCAAAATACATGTACAGCAGTATTGGGAAAGTACATCAAGGCAGATATATCAACGACCTTTAAGCAATTCAACCAGAGAAAGTCAGTTCCCCAGGGTCCTAAAGTACCACTATGAAAAATCTGGAAAAACATTTTTATATGACACATCCTTATTGTCAGCGATTCTTTTAAACATTGAATAATGCTTATAGAATTTTATATATTTTTACTTAATCATAACTGTACTTGAATCAATTTATACCAGCCTCTCATATTTTATAACAAAAAATGCTAAAGTAAAATATAAATTTGTGTCTGCAAAATCATCAACAACTAAGATACAAATTAGCTAAAAAATTATCTCTGTAAAAGAGAATATATATAGATGAAGGAGACTTTTGTATCATTCAGTGCTCTATTATGTAAAGAGTTAAGAAAATGGAAACTAAAGACTGCTGGTAGATGGGCAGGGGAGTTACACCTCGTCTGAAATAAAATAACATTTTTATTAATATGCTCAGGAGAACATAGCATATTCTAGTAATACCTTGCTTCCTCATTCCTCCTTTCCCTTTCTATCCCTAACTTTTTATGATATCCAAAATAAAATATAATGAAGAAATAAATGTGTAATTCTAGTTACTTAAATCAGTAATTTACAGATGAAAAATTAAAGCTTGCTTGTAGGCAATTTTATATTGTATATTGTATAATATTGCATATAATTTTGTATAGTATTTTGTAAAATAAAATTGGTTCCTTGTTGTGTGAGAGTCTGCAAAAACTCCTCTATGCGCAATTTTTCCTACAGCATGTCTGATTAAGTCCTCTAGGTCTTTTTGCTTCATGGTAATCAATGTATTCATATACATTAGATGTGTCCTTAAGGTTTGGCTTNTTTGGCTCTACAAACGAATAAGATACATCAAAATGGGACCAGGAATTGGGTTTGCAATGAATTCCTGGTCATCTGGAGTTCTAAACATCTGTCATTCTGGCTCTGATTTAGCAATTCTGCCAGCTGTTGCACTTAAGTTTACTCTTTCTTTGGTCTGTTGCATCATCCTCCTTCTATCTCACTTCTGATATCTTATCTATACACTTTGAAGCCATCAGTCTGGAGACAGTTTATTCCAAATTGAATATGCAAAACACTG
>WEIV01021149.1:5191-45373 GCA_013390005.1 Calyptomena viridis
CTAATACATCCAAGCCTCCATTCTTTCTAGCAGATTTCGTTGGAATTAGCTTGCAGTATTCGAAGTCTTAGAGACTCAGACACAAACACAAAGGAGGAATTGTGATTGCCTCAGTCTAAAAGAATGTACTGTGTTTGTACAACTAGAACCAGGAGCAATTTGTAAAGAAATATTAATTACATAAACCTTAGTTTCCATCAGCGTTTTACTTTATCTTTTCTACAGTGTTGGTGTGTCATAAACTGTGGGCACAAAGCTGGAATGAAATGATGGTAACTGACTGCTTTCCTTGCAAATTCCCATTGCAAAATCCAGTATGATGCCATTTATTTTGGCTACAAGCTTAGGTATGAACTGTAGTGATTTTCACAATTTTGATTTATTCATTGATTAGGGCATTTCCTTCTTTTACTTTCTCCTGTCTGTCTCTACTTATGTCATGCAGAGCTTCAATCTTATCCTCAGCTGGTCTGAGTTGACACAGCTTTAACATTAAGTTTAACAGTTATTTACATAAACTAAGGATATATATATGGGATCAGCATGAGTCTAGGAAATGACAGCCTACTTGAAGGGAAGTATCCAGGCCAGAGGACTTGAAGTCAATAATTAGCCCTGTTAATACAATATTTTTGCTCCAAATAGTCTCCTTGTGAGTAGTTCAAATAAAGTTGCTGAATTTATTTTTACTAAGGTCTAGTAAGATATTTTACCCTAGTCTCCTTGTAAGCCAGCATATGGTCTTCAAGTTCTCCCAGGGCAGCAAGGTACATACTATCCCTGCAGCCTGACCTTGTACTGTTTGGTCCCTCAAAGTATAGAGGCAGGTGAGCTACATGAAAGAGGAATGCAGGGGTCATCACACATCTGGAATTTAGGCATGGTCTGGACAGACTATATTCACAACTCAGACCTTGCCTGGATCTGATATTTTAATAGCCCTTGTCTAGGATATACATTTAGAAATCATTGCTTACGTACTAGGCAATAATAGCTTGAATACAGAAGATTTATTCCTCTGGATTGCAGGAAACATGATTTTGTCCGGCTGAACACTGATTAATCTTTTCTTTGTCAAAACTGGCTTCCCAGATGTCTTATGTGTCTACCTATAGCACCTTCCTCCCTAGCAAGGTGAAAGATACCTGACAAAAAGAAATTGCAATCAGATAAACCCTAGTCCCTCTGCTGTTGTAGGCAGAAACTATGAAAATGTTGTGCCACTTGGACACCCTAAAAGTCCAGAGACTCCTGAGTTAATGCTTTTTCTGTCTTCTACTAGATTTCTGTGGGCAGTGCCTTTTGTTCTCCTTATGCAAACATCTAAACTAAATGAGATCTGTCTTTTTACTGGGCTTCAGTATTTGTCCCCCATTTTGTTAATGTGCTGTGTGGGGTTTTTTTGTTTGTTTGGGGTTTTGTTTGTTTGTTTTGTTGTTGTTGTTTTTTGGGGGTTTTTTTTGTGATTTTTGGTGGTGCTTATCTTTTCTTGCCAGGAAACTTCAGATAACAAAAGCCTCAGACAAGGAAAGACTAGGTTTACTTTAACTGTAGAGTTGACAGCTATTGGAGTGACTGTAATCATGCACATTAGCTGCTAAAATGCCTATCAGGGGTTTCAATTAGAAAGAGAATTCTGGCAATAGTGTGGTGAAGGTGAGATCCCAAGGAGTCCCAAGCGTAGTGAAGAAGCTACTAGTAATTACATTTTAGACCTGAAAGAAGTTGTCAGACAAACAAATATGTTTCATAGAAATCATATCTGCTTTCTGTGGGAAGAAGAAATAAGTTGAGACAAAGCCGTTTGACAATCATGAACTGCCAGCTGTGGCCAAGATCATATGAATTACAACTTGCTATAGCTTGCTATGCATGGATATAATTTAACGAGAACCAGTCTTCATTTGTTTTCCTTTTGATATACAGCTGCAAGTTTGAGGTAGGCTTGACTGCATAGGACACCCTATATCCAACAATGCTCTAGAAATGACTACAGAGCAGTGAACCACAAGCTGTCCCAACTTCAAAATGAGCACTCTGCCAAGAGTGAGGTGTATATTCCTTTTCAATGACATGAAAATGTGTCTGGAAATTTCATTCTCTGGGAATCTGTGTTATGCCTTACCCCTTTTCCCCATCGATCAGTCACAATGCATGTGTGTTTGTGTGACACTGGAGCAATATGAAAGCAGGCAACTTGGAAATGTGCTTAACATTTCAATTCTCCCGAAAGTCTTTCAGAGTTTCTTCACCCATTTATGCTGATTCTTGAGTGATACTTAGAGTCACTATGTGGAGGACATGGCAAGATTTTACATGTGCTGGCTACCTTGGGTCCACTCAGTCAGATGTTGAGTGTGTTGTCTGTAGCAGTGAATCCTTAGCATGGCACTGTCATTGTCCTCACTGAAGCTGAGGTGTGAGTAATACAGACATTTCTGACTTGGCATGCTGTTCCTTTCCAACATCTGTCTGCTCTGCAGTAGTAAGGTTTCAGTCTCACTAGCAAAGGTCCTTGAGGAAGATTAGAGGCTCCTAGAGTTACTGTGCTTGTGAAATTTGAAGGCTGGAATGCTGTGGGAAAGAAGATCCTGAGGAACAGTAAAAAGATAGCTGATTTGAATTTTCAAGGCCATCTCCTTTCTGAATAAGAAATGCTCATGTCAGTCACTGGGCTGATCTTCCCAATATACACTGTTGTGTGTGCACTGCCTACTTGGGTTTTACCTTAAAGAGAAAGGATCACCACAATGGAGAATTACAAATGTCCTCACATAAGAATGCAAGGGAGGCCTATAAGCCTGATTCTAAGTACCTTTCATCCCTCCACTCCACAACATGTCTGGTAGTTAAATCTTTATGTAACCTTCTACCATCTGGTCTGTTTAATCTTCCAGCCCTTACAGGCATTTTGTATAATGAGTGGCCCCTTCAGCCTTCTTCTGAATGGCTTTCTCTATCCCAATACCTGTTTCACATGATTTTCCTGTTGCTCCTTGGGGTTTTCCTCTGAAAATGAGTTTTTGAGTTGAGGGAGTGAAATGGATGAGAGGGAGTTGAAAACTTAAATTATTTTTTTTCTTTTTTTAAGTGAAATAACAATTACTTTCCACTAATAAGGTCTATCAGGCAATAAATTCTTAGACCAATTTCTTAGTATGATAGCTCGATACTAATTTGTAGCCAATAGTTATTTCTCGTATGCTCATTGTGAAAGTATTTTGCATACTATTTCTCAAAAAAACTTCCATCACCCTAGATCTGCTACCTCTTGATCTGGTGTGCAATGACAAAAAATAGGTATGATTTACTATCATTATGCAATGAAAAGATAGAAATTACTTGAAAGTGAGGTGAACTAAGATTTGGATTTTACAGGTTTCTGGATTTTAAAGGATTCTGAATGTCTTTTTATTCTGTGTGCATTATAGCAAATGCTCTTGACTGGAGACGCAAATTATGTGTAAAGTTGGGGCTATGCTTCCTGGTTTGCCAACAAAAGCAATGGGTACATTTAGAAATTCAGTAATTTAACCTCTGGATTACTTCACCTCTGTTTACTCATTGCTTTATGATGCAGATGTTGTTATAGATTTGGTGCTAAGAAAAGAATCTTTTGTCACTACCTGCTGTACACAGTATGAATGGTATGACACAGTGGGAAAAGCGTATCAGGTTTCACTACAGAAAGGTTGGGACAGTGACACTGCTTTTAATGTGGGAGAATCAGATCATGGTCATCTTACATTCAGTAGCAGTTTTACTGAGTTAAATCATTCCAGGATTGGGCCTGAAGTGACCTGTTCCCCTTGTTTCTTTGAAATTTCGAATAGTAAACAGTCTTCCCAACACTGTGCTATTATGGGAGCTTATGTATATATACCCTTATATTTTCCACCTGCAGCTCAAGTAAAATTAATTTGTATTTTAAGCCAAAGTAAAGAGACATGTTTCACAACATCATAAAAATAATCATGCACTAACATTTTTTTTTCACTGCCACTGCATTTTATCTCACGTGCAAGTTTTTTTCCTTGCTCCTTGACTTCAGTTTGCAATGTCTATTTGGCTACCAGCATTTGGGGCAAATTATGTCTTCTGTAGGTTTAAAACACACGACATTATCTACAGACACACCATACGTACAACTGTATCCAGAAATGCCTGCTGAAGTTATGACTCTGTTTGGAATTAGGTTTTATTTACATTAAATTTAAAATAGCCAACCTCTGCCCTATGGAGTTGGAATTGATCAATAAAGAATGGAAGGAAGACTATAATATTCAGATAAGAAGGGAGCAGTAGCAGGGAGAGTGTCAGCACGTGCAAGGAAGTGAAGCAGTCACTGTAGTCCAGCCACATGGATGCATGGGAGTGAATGGCCATGTGCGCCTGCACCTTATATTTCAGCCCTCAGGGTAGACAGCAGGAGTATTCTGGTCAATCTTAACTGCCTAGTCACAGTCCATCAAGTTAGCTGTAAAAACTTCTCTTTCAATTAAATATAAGCTCATTGTATTTTCACACAACAGTTAATAAAATAAAACTCATTAGGAATACAGCATTTAGACTAGAGTGAGTGATATTTTTTTAAATGTCACACTGAAAACTGTGTTTCCTTTAATCAGCATCTGCTCTGTGTTAGACTGCCTATAAAATCTGGTGCACTGTTGACAATAGAGGAAGATGAAAATAAACAAACAGGAAAACTACAAAAGAGTCTGTATTAACATCAAAGTATGTTAATCCTTTCCTTTCCTTAACATTGAAAAGTGATTTTACTTTTTACCCTAAACAATTTAACTTTATTTCCACCCAGTTTGAATTTGGAAAATGCAGGTGGAGGGGTAATAGAAAGAAAGTTGGGCATTTTGTGTGAATGTCGTGAAAAATTTAAAAAGGGCCAAAAAGGGGAAAGGATAATATACCAGCCTAAATAAAGAAAAAGGTGGTTTTTTTTTAAAGCAAATTGGCTCCATCTTTTTGGAACACTCTACAGAAAAGCTTACCGTGACAGAAGTAGTGACATCTCCATGTAGTTTCTACTTGTACAAATATTAGTGTTTCTGTAGGAACTTAAAGATAAGCATTTAATGTGAAGAAATATATGAGAAAATTGTGAGAGCACACCATGAAAAGAAGAAATAATAGGCACTGTGTGAGGTTTTTTCTTATCTAAATATGTAACTGTAGTTTATTCTGTAAATATTAAATGTTGAGATGAAACTTGTGTAGATGACTGAGTACAACAATAGGCTAAATGCAAATGACCGTGAATCTATTGTATTTAGGCAGTAAACTGCTAAATATCTGGGGTGAATGAAGGGAGGCAACTTCCTTAATCATTAAACTAGTCCCTTCAATACGGAGAATAATCACATCATCTCTAATCCCATTCATAAACACATCATGGTCCAAGATTAAAATCATTGTGGTTTTGTTTTCCTCTATTCCTATTAGGAAATATTTCACTGCTCTGATGGTTAGAAATCATCTTGTAATTTCCAGTATAATTGTGACTGGTATATACCTATTTGTTTTGTGTCAGGGCTGTCCTTCTATGTGAATAGCTTCCTTCCTCCCTGCTGCTTACACCCTGATACATTTATAGACAGCAATCACAGCACCTCTTAGCTTTTGTTCTGCTCTGTTAAACATGCAGTGCACTGTTGGTCTCCTCTAATAAAATAAGTGTTCCCTTCCTTCACTTGTTTCTGTTCAGTACCTACTCTTTAAACTAATCAATCCTAAACATGTTTGACCACAGTGGGGTCTGTATGAGTCCCCCTGCACAAATGGTTAAACAGGGGCTGTTGATTATTTTTCTACTTCTGGAAATACTGACTCTGATGCAGCCTGAGATAATCCTGCTTTCAAGCATCCAATGCTGATCAGCAGTTGCTGCAGCTGTTTCTTTCTGCTCCTTCATCTCCTCCACCTGAGGATCCCACAGTTTAAGGGAAGAATCATCAGTATTTTCTAAAGGACAGCAAAACCATATTTCCTGATACAAATTCAGCATTAAGTAGCAGGCCAGGCCTGGTGCCCAGGTTCCTGTCTTGGAATGGAATGACTTGTCATCTGGAGGTGCCCATTGCATCGCTTTCTGTGTTGGCTGAGGTACTAAACTTTCAGATATCTGTCAGTAAGGTGGGGTGAGTGCTGTGAAGGTGTCCATTTGAGCTGTTATCACATTTATACTGGTCATTGCTATCAAAGTCTATTTTTGTGTGACCACCTCTTCTGTGACAACCATTACCTCTGGACAGTGTTATCAGAAGATTCATTAACATTTTCCTAATTACTGATTATTGCAGATGCTGAAGGTTCTGCACGAAATACAGGTCTTATATAATAAGATGTACAATTTCAACCCTAAGATAAAGCCTATGAAGTTGATAAAAAGATTGTAAAAGATAAAAGTTGATAAAAGCAGGCTGTTTTGATTTTTCAGACAGCACTGCAAAACATTAGACTTTATTAAAAAAACTTTCTATTGTTAGCTTTTTATTTTGATGATGTGTCTACTAGGATTTTAACAAGAAATTCTCACAAAAATCTCGTGTGTTCTACAGGTGAAAAGCCTTTTTGAGAACAAGAATTAAGAACTAATGCATCTTTCTGGTCTTTCTTTTTCTTTTTTTCTATTTTAAACCCAAATGGGTTACAGTAGAGGCCACAGAACTTGGCAAACAAATCTATATATATTTAATACATTTGTTTGAAATGTTTGTGCTAGTTTTCCCTAAAATAAATCTTGTCTATTGGTGTTAGGATGTTCACATTGTGTAATGTGAAGTAAGAGATAAGAACAAAAGCTTTCAAGCAGGCTGTAGGAGAAAAAAAACCCCTTTAATTTCCCATTATTTTAATCTATTGTATTTATATTACTGTTAAGATGCTGTTGTTAAGTGAGAAGTCATTGCTAGCTATTCCACATTTACAGGGAATACAAATCAGGTAGCAGAGGATGTTTCTGAGTTTCACATGACCACTTGTGGCACTGTGTGGTAGATGATTGTGTCTGTATTAGTACCTTGCTACTGCCCACTACATCTGCTGTCCAGGTGGTAATACTACTTTGATTAGACTTTTTATTTTGTTTACTATAAGGGGCATAGAAAAGTGCTTGAGAGCTCTTAAGAGCATTCTTAAAGTGGCTGCAAGTGCCATGTGAATGCTCACCTGCAATAGTTCACACATCATTGTGTGTTTAAGGAGTATGAATGCTCACAGGCCTGCACATACCACTTGTCTTGGTATGCCTGGTGGCACGCAAGGACCTGTCCCCCCGTCACATCTCGGGCTCTGCCTGCGTGTTCTCTGTATAAACAGCAAATCTGACCTGAAAAAAGGTGTTGCTTTGGGTGGAGTTTGGGCCAGATGCCCTCCAGAATTCCCTTACAGACTGAATTATATAATTCGATACATCTGTTTAGTGCTAGAATTTTTTTATCTTCCTCTGCAGCACCTTAATGTTGTTTACTAAGGCAGAATATTGGACTAAATAGGTTTGAAATATCATCTATCCTGGCAAGTCCTGTATTTCCATGTGCAAACAGGATTTATTAGAAACTCAATACATATCGAATGTAGGTCTTCAGGGATCTCTTATTTACTTTGGGCAGGTAAATATTGAATTGTTGTGAAAGGTATTTGACTCTATTTTGGAACATAAAGCAGAGGAGGTTAATGGAACAAAGAGAAGAAATCAACACCAGTGGTAAATGGTAACACACATTACTGTATATCCCCTTCTGACTTTGCAAGTGCTGAATGTTTTGCACAGTTATACAAAATGAACTTTGTAGTATCACAAACCTCAAAGAAGCGAATAGGAGTTGGGAGGATCATTTTGTATTTGTAAGTTCCTCTCCCTTGCCAGTTGTTTATTTTTCTTTTCTTTTTGGAAAAAGTCTGCTATGTTGGCCTCCATTTTTTTCCTCAGTTACACACGAGACAAAATCCCGACTGTTGCAAATTTTCATTACCAATGTAAGATGTCATGGGGAAGCTGATGCACTCTTCAGGGTTTCCCACAAACTGCTCCAATATGAAGAGCAAAGAACAGGACTGTAAGGGATGTCAAGAATTGCGGCAGCCCCATACCACAGCCAAAGCCAGTGGAACAAAGATTTCATCCTGGTGCTCCAATGAGTTGCCATTTTTACCACTGGAAACACATTAATAACATGTTCCTGGGAACATCAGTGATTATATGTGTGAATGATTGGCTGAAGCAGCGTTTATAAGATAGATGTTTTCAAAATGAGATGATTTCTTCATGATTGTTTTTCTAAAACTTAATCCATTAGTTTTGGGGACTTTTTGAGGGTAAAAAAGGGGTTTAAGTTTTACTTCCCCTCACGTAAGTTTTAGTAACTTAGTGTAACATAGTACACTCCAGTGCTCTATGTGATATAAATATCTCTCTGAAAATACCTATTATTGCTGGTAATATCATCAAAGGACTAGAACAGCCTCTCACAAACTTTCTTCAATTAGTACTTCCATTTTGTTTCAATATAATGCATGCTGCAATTGCTGAAGATTTCAAGGTTTTATTGCATCTAAAATAGATAAAGAGAAAATGGAAATTTTTTGATACAGTGAGAAATGTTCTTTCTACAAGTCTGTAAATCAGCAGAAATTAGTATAGGAAGAATTACAACTCATATTTCTTTCAGACCTTGAGATTTGCAAGCAAGTTCATACATTGTTACCATCCCATGCAATAAGTAAGATTATTTAAGTCAGAAACTAATGGTACTATTGCTGATAAGATAAATAATGCTCTTTATGAAACTGTACATATCAATTGGCCTGTGGTCTTTGTTTTTTATCAAAACTTTTTTTTTTTGTTAAATGAACACTACTAATTTAAAAATGTTCACAGGGAGGAAATACTTGTTTTTACTGATTAAAATGTGTAGGCTGTCTTTTTAGCCTCCTTGCCAGTGCCATTCTTTGTGCTCTCAACACAAAGAAACACTGTTATTTACCCTGGGAAACAGGTGACTGAACTTATAAAAATCACTGCAGGACAAGATGTATTGAGGCCTGGCACAGAATGACAAATTCTGGCGGGGTTTGCCAAGAAGAGACATATTGATTTTTAAATGATTAATAAGGAGAATATAATTGTATTTCATTAAGATGGATGGGATTTCATTTAGTCTGTCTTCTCCTTTTCCACTTCAGATGCGAAAGGAAATCAAGTCATCATCAATGGCACCTTGTGTTAGCCTGCCATGGAAACGAGGTCATTGATTGAGTAAAAGAAGTTTCTGAGAGGCTAGCCTAGTCTTTAATGGAGTTACTCGTATAGATAACGTGGCAAAGATAACAGCACTCACTTTCTTTCATTATTTTAAAAACAATCAAGACAAGGAAGGTGTTGATAACATCTTTGTTCTGGATTTTGATGCTTTTCAAGTTGGATATCATCTCAAATAAATAGAGTTGAGCATACAAATACACAAGATTTTGCATCTGTTCTTATAAATTGAAGTCATTCCATTGTGTAAGCCTGAGAGATCGATAGGCTGAAAAAAGGAGGAGATAATAATCCTGTAATCAGTATTTCTTCTTGTCATTCTTATCAAGAAAATCTGTATATTTTTAATCGTAAGTATGTAACCAACTTTTCTGTGGATTTCTACATATTTTAGGATTGTGGTTAAATCAAACCTCTACTTCCACTGCCACCTGAGACTGAGGGGTTTGTGAAGCAATAAGCAATAGCTTAACAAACAAAAGATGAAGGACTTTCCTCTCTTGTTATCCAGCAGATGTGCCCAGGATGCTAACCACATTACTTTTGACTGACTTTTGCTTTTACTTTTCCAGAAGTTTTTATTCTAGTTACAGGGATTATTCAACTGCTCACATGGCAGTGACTAAACTGCCTCTGAGTGTGGCATGTTAAATAAAGTGATTTGCATTGCAATGCCAGTTTCTGTGTCTCAGCCTACCAGTAGTTCTTGTGTCATCAATTACATTGTTCCTGCAGTTGGACAGTTTTTAGTCAGAGCCTCCAGATAAAATACTGAAACGGTTTTAGCAATGGGTGAGCCTAAATGAGAGATATTGGGTATTAATTAATGAAAGAATATAGCAGTTAAAAGAATAGCAGAAAAGAATATAGCAGTTAAAGAATCAACAGAAAATGGAAAGAAGAACACTTAAAGATGATAATCATTTTCATACTAGGAATGCATGTTCTTACTAAGTTACAAGTATATTACAGTGCAACATGAAATCATCATATTTTTCTGGATTCAGTTAAAGACATGAAAGACATCCCTCTACTTCTGCAGTTAGAAAAAGCTGGGTTTTTCAGTTCAATCAACATGGGGATGGATGGAGATGGAGGGGTCCAGACATGGATGACTAATTAAAAACTGATAAAACAAAAAACTAGTCTTGGACTGAACACATTTTCAGGTATCATAGATGAGTTAATTATATTACCTCACAGCAACTACTCATGCATTCAGGCAATACAAATTGTAGTTTAAAATGACAGTTGAAAACATGCAGCATATTATCAAGCCCATTTTTCAGAGCAGAAAACTGAGACAATGAGGTGGAGTGGATTATATTCTGAGGCAGGTTATGAAGGATTCATGAGTTGGTTCCTTGAGCTAGACATTCATTTACCGTAAGACTTTGAACAAATCATTTAGAAGCTATGCTAGAATGGAGATGTTGATATCTAGTTACATGCTTCCTGTGAGAATTAAACAAAGATTTCTGTAGAGTTTCCTGTAAGAGTCAGTTACCTCTGCAATGTGGAGGCACAAAAATATGCATATATACATAACAGATAATAGATTTTGAGGGAAACTTGTTTTGCGTATGCTAGGCTTCTTGCTTACATGGAGGCTAAGGAGAGCAATTCATGAGATATGCAAATAAGGGAGAAAGGTAGGAATCAGGGATGTAAAATGCAGACCACAAAAGTTTTCGAGATCTATGTCAATACTGATTTTGAAAGTAAGTGAGAAAACTGTATTAATGAAGCTCTCAGCTGCTGCTCGGAGAAATTCCATAATGGTCTCATTCTCTCAGTTTAAATATTTACTCTCCCTGAAACCACAGTTTCAAAGGTAGACAAAGTTACCTCTGAGCTTGTGTTGATTCCTCCAGATTGCTTGGTGGAGCTGACAGCCCAGGCCCATACAACAGAAGCTGTCTTCAATGAGTGCAGGTGTAAAATCAACTGCATTTTGTGGGACAAAAAGTTTCAGCCTCACACCCCTGCACTGCTGTGTTCATCTGCTTGTGTTAAGTACCTAGGAGATGACTTTACTGATATAGAATGTGCTATGATTCTCTGCTGGGGGCATTTGATAACTGATGTTCTGCTACATAAGAGGAACTATACACATTTTTAAAGTTACTATAGAATGTCCTAATTCACTAAGGCACAACTTATCCTGACAAGTTTCTAATGAAACATCAGAAAAGGAACAAGTCATGGGAACTAGAGATAGGAATGATAGTGTGTTTTTGATCCTGGAGTTGAACTGTAATGACTACAGCAGAAAAGAATTTTTCTAACAAAGATGTCCTTCAGAAGGAAAATGTGGGTTAACAACACCCTCAAATTTGGGTGTTTGTTTGCAAGTGTCTTGTTTTAAGCAGAAGTTCTACTAACAAAGAGATATGTTCACTCTAAGATAATGCAAAAACTGTCTATTAAGTGCACTCTAGGATGCAACGAGGTTTGTATCTGTTTACTGAATCAAGCAGGAAAAGTCCTGGAATTTGTGACTCCTGTCTTCCAGATTAGTAGCTATTATGATTCAGTGAAGATAATTTCTCACTTATCTTTCAAGAATTTTTGGTAGACTTGAAAAATTTGAAATATTTCATTCAAAAAAAGGATGGAACAATTTTGAAGACTCAAAACCTTCAGTGGTATGGGAAAAACATGTAAGACCTGGCTTTATTAAGGGTATAATATCTGATTTTGCCTCAGACGTTTTGTGATGTTCAGCTTGTCATCTGTGACTCTATTAATTCTTTTCCCAAGAAAGATCTAGAANTTTAGGTTGGGTATTAGAAAATGGTTCTTCACCCAGAGGGTGGTTGGGTGCTGGAACAGGCTCCCCAGGGAAGTGGTCACAGCCCCAAGCCTGACAGAGTTCAAGAAGCACTTGGCTGATGCTCAGGCACAGGATGTGATTCTTGGGGATGGTCCTGTGCAAGGCTGAGAGTTGGATTTTATGATCCTTGTGGGTCTTTTTCAACTCAGCGTATTCTGTGATTCCATTTTTGTTGTTTGGTTAAATCCTTTATTCCAGCTTTTTTTCTTTTTCCTTTTTTTCCTTATGAAGTCTATGAATATGCATTCTGGTCTTCTCTGTTTTGTTTTGAGATGCCTTGGTAGTGTCCGAGATGATTTCTCATGGGCTCTAACATCAAAACTGAAAGGATGAAGAAATTAGATATTTAACAAAGTCTTCATTTGTTCTGTGAAGTTAATTAGTCACTCTTGACCGTCAGATTAGATTAAAATTAAATATGGGTCAATTAACACTTGTTACTTTTGTTAGCTTCATTTCTGACCAGTCACACTAAAATTATCACTGAAAGTCACAAGTTTATTTAAGTGGAAATTAAGATGCAGAATTAACTTTCTCATTTTTCCCAAAATCACTTTTTTTTTCCCAGAGCTTAAATCTGTTAATCCTTTTTTAAATGTGATCAAGTAATGTCTAAATAGAATACAGAAATTTAGTAAGTATTGAGGAAGAATCACACCTTTTTTATCTTATAGTATATATTAATAGATTTTTTCCTAAGAATTTCTTATCCTTAATGGTTAATAGCCTTCCCTGAGTAAACTTTATTGTTTGCACAAATCACATGCGTTAGCACTTAGGATTGTACTGCAACAATTTTTGAGTTTTGGAACTAAATTTTGAAATCGGTCCTTAACCGTAAGTCAGCTTTGTGCTGTACCTTAACAAAACAAGATCACATCCTTGGTTTTTGCTTGTAACCAACAAGTAAGATCTCTACCTTCTTTCTAGGTGACCACCAGATGACTTATATTTATCAGCTCATTCACTGTACAGTTTATACCAAACAAACCTCTCAGGTCTGGAGTTTTCCTTCCTAATATTTCTGCCAAGCTAAAAGTCAGGATAAGATCTCATTTCACTTTATTAGGAAAACACAGTGTAACATCTAACATTTGCCAATTTGATTATCACTTTCTCTCTTTTTACCTTCAGAGCTTATAGGATATTGTCATTATTGCCCTGGTTATCATGGAGCCCACTGATTAAAGCAGGCTTTCAACTTGTTAATGTAATTTAAAGACAAACAAACAGAACACAAACTAAACAAACCCACTCTTTCCGGTTAGAAATTATTTTCAATGTTTATGTTACATTTTTTCTTTGAATTTTGCTTTGGTTTCCCCACCATTTTTTCCATTCCTCCCTTTCAGTCCATAATTTATTTTTATTGGTTACAGTAAGACTGCAGGCTTTTCTACAGCTGAGCACAGCTGCTAATGTTTTGCTATTGATTCCACATGTTAGCTCAAAAGGGTATAATAATCTGTTTTAATCGTTGCCTTTGGCTTTTCCTCTTCCCACTCTGAGAAGTGCCCTCTGCCTCTGGCCTGGCACAGCCATAACCAGAAACTGATCCTAATTACATCAAACCACTCTCTGCCAAAATGCCCAAATATCCGTAACGTGTTTGAGTAACAACTATTGGGAGACATAACTCCATCCAGCTCCCTGGAAAATGCTTCAAATTATCAACTATAGATGTGCTGACAGAAAGAAAATCTTGTGGGCATGGCAGTAGGCTAAGCTACCTCTGGCCCGAAAGGGAATACCTCAGCAGTACAAATGTATTGCTATTTGAGTTGTCCCCCCCCGCCTTCAAATCCCTGCAGCTCTGAGGAAGCTCCAAATTATAACGGGGCTCCTAAGGGAATGGCACATAATCAGCCCAGCTGAAAACATGTTGAATAGTGCTAAATAAATCCCAGGTCTAATTATGTTACTGAAACTGCACGGGGACTGCACATCTGGAAGTCCCCCCAGAAAGTCCTGTGGTAGTTGCGGTGAAGCACAGTCAGCTGCTCCGGCATCCATGGTAGCTCAGCAGGCATCTCCAGGAAGGAGCTGTGAGAGTCCCCTCACAGCCCACATTAAATCACTGCTTATTTAATCTGTCAAACTTCTCTCCTTCAGTCTAGGGGGCATCTGCTTGGGATAGTGTGAGAACCAGAGCTGTGGCACTGGGAGGGAATGGCTCACCCGCTGCTACTGTGGTGCAGAGCTCTTTGCTCCCCAAAACAAAGCCAATCTTTTCCCAAGGGTATGATATGTAGAAATGATAGAAGCAACTTAGGGTTTCATCTGCAAATAAAGAGGGTGGTGTTTTGTTGATGTAAAGGAGAGCTTTGCCACTGCCTTCTCTGGGACTGTTTCGACTGCAGTGTCTCATGACACCAGCAAACACTGGGACAATTTGCCCCAAATGTTCAGCACCCTGCACAATCTCTTCTAGAGAAAATGACTGGTATTTTTACCTCAGGAGATATGGTTCCTTATCCTGATTTGAGTGGCACCTTTCTGATAAACGCTCGCAGCTACCGTCATGATTTTTAGGTGAAAACACATACTACTTTGAACAGATCTTGCTGTTGGGAGCCAACTGACTATTTGGCAGGTGTGAGAATAAAGACCAGGACCCTGAATTTTCTTATGCTTTCTATGTTTTTCATCAGTGATTCTGAAGAAAATTGTCAATGGACATGTATCACCAAGAACTAGAGAAAGCTATTTAAAAGTATTTGCATTGCTCTCTATTTTTGTTATATTATGCTCCTGTTATTTGATTAGTTGGCTGTCAGAAAAGATGACATGCTAATTACTTTTGTAATTGTTATACTAGTATTGTGTTGATAGTCAATATTACTGTGGTCTGCAGTCAGATTTCTGTATTGTTACATATTATTATGCATCAGTGATTCTTGATGATAGATGAAGTGAATATTACTGGGTTTTCCAACTTCCTAAGGAGGCCTGGAAGCACCCTGAGAATGCGAGTGCTAATTATACAGACCACAGAGACAGATTTTTTCCTCTTTGCTCCATTAGAAAACAGTAGAAACCAGAAAATTTTGGATGGTCAATACTAGCTCTCTTTAGTGTTTAGAAGAGTTTGTAGAAAATATTTTGTATTCTAAAACTTGTGGGGGAAAAAAATATTTAAATTTCTCTGTTCTGTGGGATATATATAGCTATTCTTTGATAAAATGCTCCTTTAACGTTGTGCGTAAGAAATCAGGTCTTTCCTTTGAAGTCAGAAGGAAAAAGTATGGAATTAAATTTCCTGTTCTCTGATTACCCCCAAATTGAGATAATTTATCTTACAACTTTATTAAGAAGAGTATTTTATTTTCTCAGGTTTTCTTTTTCCATGTGCATGTTTTTTGTGGTTCATTGAATCTAAATGTATTCCTGTTTCTTTCCTCTAATCTGTAATCTTACCCCCAGTATTAAGACTAATTTTTGTTTCAAAACTTCAAACCTCAGCAAGACTACATAGATAAATTTCTGTGAAAAAATAACTCAGATGTCTTCCTTCTCCTGACACAACTTTAAATGATGTTATACTGGTAGGTTTTCGATTATAAAAAAGATAAAGTCTGCTTGTCGAACTCCCAATCACCCAAATATGGTCAATGCCACTCTTCATTAATTAATTCTAATTGCATGTTTCACACATTAATATAAACCACAGACATCACAGATCACCAAAAGCTGCTTGATTTATATTCTGTATTGTAAACAAAAATTGCACTGCACAAAAAGCAACTTTTCTTTCACCTGTGGAGTGGTGGTACCATGTCATGTTCTTCTCCTCTTTGCAGCAGTTTCTGGGCAACCAGAGGAAAAAAGAGCTGGACCTTTTGAGTCTCACCTCTCCCAAACTTCACTCCAATCCATTGACACCTGCAATGCTTTTGCTGTCAATGTTTGCTGCACTGCTGTTTGAAGTGTGTGCCTGACTGAACAAAACTGCTGAGTACTCAGAAATGAAATTTCCAAGTGGAAATCTCTGAGGCCTTCACAATTTCTTTCATGGTTGGCTTTACTGATGAAAGCTGTGGTGATTACTGTGGTGCAGGAGCTCACTGGGACACACCCTCCCCCCGAGATCAGAGTCGCTGTGTGATAGTCACTGCTCAGATACCCTCTGAGGACAGTAACTCAAGTGAAACTAGATGTGCACAGCAGCATCCAAATCTTTCACAACACTGCTATGACAGTCACAATATAATCAAGTATTGCATGCTTTTAAACCTTTCAAAGAAAGGATGGGTAGTGTTTGAGGGCTGTAACTGCTCATCTGTCTTTCCTTGTCCTTCCTGATGCCCTAGGTCACACCCAAACAGAACCAAGGGAAAACCATAGGACTGCACTTGTGGGTCATCTCCTCAGAAACCCAGATGGAGACACTGAAACTGTCCTCCTCCTTTATCTCAGTGGGGCATGAGTTCTTTATCTCTCCAGGCTTCTACAGAACTGATATGTTGGACATCACACACCATTTCTCTCCTGGTATCTAAAAAGAGTAAGGGGTTGCTGACAAGGGTATGGAGCCACTTCTGCCCAAGGAACACTGAGGTATAGGCTAAGGCGTTTCAGCCCATGATGGAGAGGGGAGAGACGAGGGTAAATACAGATCTGCCTAACTTGTAGAAGATTTAGGAGGTATCATAGGAAGCCAGAGTGGCTGCTTAAGAAAACAAGAATAAAAAAAATCCATGTTTCTTCACAAAAGACACAGCAATGCACTAAAGCTGCCTGTTGCAGGGAGCTGTGAACACTAATGTTAGCATGGGTTCAAAAACAGGGTAACTTCATAGATGAAAAGCGTGGTGATTATGGCAAGCACAGAAACCTGTTGGAATTGCAGACTGGTAAAAGCTGGGAGAGCATTTTGGAAAAGTACCTGTATATACAGCTTTTTCAGTTACATGCTTTTCTCAGCATCCACTTTTGGTCATTGTCAGATATGGGGTGCTGGGCTAAAACAGACCTGTGGCCTGATCCAGTCCAGCTGCTCTTAGACTCCTGTGTTACTAGGCTTTTGTACAAATATGTCAAATCAAAGAAGGCCCAAAGGATATCTGTGAAGTTGCTTTAAGGAGGAAACTACAGTGTTTCTTTTCAAAACCAATCTGCTCACTAGTGTGGCTTGTGCCATAAACTAGTCATTTTCCCAGGCTGACAACTTCTCATAATTTGCAATGCTCTTACCAGGGCCCAGGCTATCAGGAAGGGCCTCATGCTGCTATCCACTTTGTTAAACAGAAGTTGGTTTTATATTTAGTGGTGCATGGAGTGTACAGATGAAACAAATCACTCCTATAGACTCAGCAAGATGAATAGGGCCTGTTGAAAACTAGCAAGGAAGGCTGAATGCAAGATTAATATGCAGTCCTAAGTTATGCTTCCCACAATTTTATTGATTATTTGGAAAGTAAAAAAACCCCATGATTCCTTGTATAATTCAGACTGAAATTCTTGTGCAATTGTTCTTAAAAGAAGAAAATAATTTGTCTGGGAGGAGAGCTTTGTGACTGTTTAGTGTTTGAGGGGCAAGAGGTCCAAAAGCATCCAGTCATTAGTTCAATGTTGTTTTCCAACAAATTCTCAAAATAAGCACAGAATTCACAAGTAGAATAGTTGTGCTGCTTAGAGGCTTCTCCATGCTAGAAGGTTACCCTGGGCAATAGGAAAGGACCTGTGAACTATTGGTTTCTCCCACCTTTGACCTTGACTTGCAACTATGAACAGGTGACTTTTACTGTGCTTATTTATTATAAAGGCAAAAAAATAGACATCTGTGTTCTGAGAATTTGATAGGCAGTTGGCATCAAGAGATGTTTCAAAGTTCAGTGACTGGGTGAGGAATAAACTGCAAGCATGTGGTGTGTTGTCTGATGTTTTGATGTTTGAAGATCATCCATGTGATGGGTTAGACCTTATCAACCCTTCTGTCCCCTTCTTCTGTATTTAGAGGAAAAGTGACTATCTAATCCTACATTATTTCCTCAGCCGCTTTGTAGATGACCGTGTTGAAGAGATGTGCTTTCTGCATTAGGGAGGCTTCTTTCTATCAGAAATCTTACAATAGGATGTAAATTGTCTAATTTACACAGAATAGGGAGCCACAATGTCTTCTCTCATTTCCCAGTCATTAAGAGATGCAGTTATCATTCATTCGCTAGGCTTAATATGCTTTTTTCTTTTATTGTTACGAGTGCTTTCAAAAGCATTAATGCCTGGTTACAAAGGGAAAGTCCTGACCAAAATATGAATCTATAGCATGCCATCTAAAGGATGTGAAAAATTATATCCTATAAGGTCCAGTGCTTTTTATTGATCTTACAGAAGAGACAAATCTCATGGGTCAAAGTTGAAGTGATATGGACAAGAAAAATCAATAATAATTTTAAAAATAGACATTTTTTCCTTTTCTTTTACTAATTCATGAAAAAAAAAACAAGAGCACTGTAATACTCCACATTATTGATGTTTTACAGATTACTACTGTTTTTGTTTTAATTAATTATGTTTTGGAAAATATTCTGTGCCAGTTGGCAAAAATGTATTTTCAAAGCTGAAATCAAGCACTCCTGTCAAAATAAATCTGGCTTCTCTTGTGCATGGCTAGTACAAGGTTTTTTGATACCTTGAACACATGAAAAATTACAGCCTTCCTTCTTTCTTCAGTAACAGACAAAATTGCCTGTGACAGGAGAGAAGGACCTCTGACATCCTGTGATGAATTTTACTGGGTGGTTTCTGACTTCAGCTGTTCCTGTCTCCCTGTTCTCTGAAGGCAAACCCAGGAGGTAACAAGTGACTGTGCTCCAGCTGACTCATTCTCAGTCTGGGATAACAGCACAGTCCCATCTTCATCACCATGTTAAGTAAAATAAACTGAAGAAACTGGGCAAATATAGCCTTTTCTGCTGGTGTTCCTGGGACAGTAAGCACCAGTGGAGAAGGAGTCTACCTGTCCAGGTAGGCTTCTGGAGGTAGTAACCCTTTAGGCAGTAACCTCCAGAACTTTTCTAAGATGATGTCTATGAAAAATGATTTTTGGTGCCACAGCCCTGCCCATATTTTCTGGATGCTTGTGCTGACTTGTGTTTAGTGAGTCTTAGTCTTTTTAGATGTGGAAAAATCTAGATTTTTCTTTGTTTTATGCAAATAAAAGCAGATCCTCTGAGTTGGAATTTTTTGAAAGCTTTCTGTCACTGAATAAAAGGGTAGCAGATTTAGAGTAAAGCTGATTGCTTTGGAAACCTTGCAGTCACTGGGGCTCTTGATCAGGTGTCTGGCCACAGGGTATGGAATAGGAGGCATATTGTCCTATCTGCCCTTAAACAGAGTCAAAATCTAGGAGAAATCTTCTTGGTTGAAAGTATTCCAGAGCTTCCCTGACTCCTGGAGGCTAGTTTGGATTTGATCTAACATTATTTCAGGTTTCGGCAGGAAAATTTCATGCAGCTTTGCCCTGTTACCCCCTCTTTGCCAACAAACAGAAATTTAGTTGAGAGCTGCTTAGCTTTTTCCTTTTTCTCTTAGGAAAATCAAGCTGTTGTGGATTTCTGCCATGTACAAATAAACCTCCTCTACAAATTAAAGAGGTCTCCCAGTAGTGATTTCCATGACACCCACTCATCAGTGTCCACCTTCTTGAATACCTATGTGCTGGCATGATCACATTAGTGTCTTTGTTGATGACTAAAATGGAGGCTATCATTCTACAACATATGCCAGAAATAAATTTCTGTTGGCAGGCACCATGGAGACAGATTATTCATTTCATAAAAAAAAAAAAAAAATTATAAATCCGATTTGAATTATTTTGTTAAAGAGCTCAGGAAAATGCTTCTTATCCATGTTCCCCCTTTCAGTAAGTACTCCCAGTATTTTGCTTTTTCCTATGTTATGTGGTGGCCTCTTGCTCAAAGAGAATCAAAATAGACATAAATTACATCAAGATGACTTTTTTCACTGGCAAAAGTTTTGCTTGATATTAAATATATTTATTATTTAAAGTCCTCAAAATGTGTTCAGTTAAGCGTAGACCAGTGCTAGAAATGTCCCCCATAAGGAGTGTTTTTGTCTTCTACTAAGAGCCTACGAAGGTACAAAGAGCATGTGTTGTACCTTTGTATAGGATAACTTGCCAACCATAGACCATGTGTGTGGGAGCTGGGAACAGAGTAGGAGAATCCCACACAACTAATTATAGTCTTTAATATCGCACAGCATTTATCAACCATTAAATAAACAATTGTTTAATTTCAAAGCTCTTCTAATTGAACATTAGTCACACACTCTCCCTTGCCCTCGTTTTGGTATGTTAAAAATCACAACCCTAAATGCACTTACTCAAAATATTTCATGATTAAGCAGCCACTTACTATGGGACCATCAAAATTCTTTCTCAGAGACAGCAGACATGCCTTCAGGTGAAGGATTACAACAGTGTAGCCAGTAACAGAATCCAGTTAAAAGTATATAGAATAGTAGAATCCTTCAGTTGGAAAAGACTTTTAAGATCAAGTCCAACTGTTAACCCGGCACTGTCAAGTCCACCACTAAACTACGTCTACCCATTTTTGAACATTTCCAGAGGTAGTAATTACACCACTTCACTGGGCAGGCTGTTCCAATACTTGACAACACTTTCAATGAAGAAATTTTTCAAAATATCCAATCTAAATCTACTCGATTCAACTTGAGGCCATTTCATCTTCCATCACTTGTTACCTGGGAGAAGAGACAGACCCCCACCTGGCTACAACCTCCTTTCAGGTAGTTGTAGAGAGTGATGAGGTCCACCCTCAGCCTTCTTCTCTCCATGCTTAACACCAACTTCTCAGCTGCTCCTCATCACACTTGTGCTCCAGACCCTTCACCAGCTCTGCTGCCCTTCTCTGGACATACTCCAGCACCTCAATGTCTTTCTTGTTGTGAGGGTCCCAAAACTGAACACAGGACTTGAGGTGTGGTCCCACCAGCAATGAGTACAGGGGGATGATCTGCTGGCCACACTATTTCTGATAAAAGCCAGGATGCCATTGGCCTTCTTGGCCACCTGGGCACAGTGCTGGCTCATGTTCAGCCAGTTATTGACCAATACCCCCAGGTACTTTTCTGCTGGGCAGTTTTCCAGCCACTATTCCCCAAGCCTGAAGGATTTAAAAAGTGCAGTGGGAAGTGGATGGAAGGAGTATAACAGAGCAGATTGAAGTGGAGAAAGAAAAACAATAGGTACAAATTTCTACCAGTTTCCTCAGGCATCCATAGCAGCTGCTTAATGATACATGTATCATTATATCTTGAAGTAGTTGGAGGGCAGAAGCAGACTTGATTACACTACAGACAATTGTTTCACAATAATTCTGGACCATTTTTCATTAGCTGTCTCCCCTCACAGCAAAACAAGGGATAATTTTTTTCTTAAAAAATCTTATACCTCTAGAAGGTTGTCCAACAGTTAAAGATTTTTAATAATTCATCATGCGAAACATCTTGAGCTAAATACTAAATTTCCCAGCAATAACAACAAAAGATGAATGAAAGGAGCTGAGGTTAACTTGCTCTGATAGAAACAAAAGGGTAAATAAAAAGAATGATAGTATCACTTTTCAATGATTTATCAGTACATTTTTATTACACTCTCCGCTTTGACACGTTTTGTCACTCAGTCTGTTGAGCCAAACCAGTTCATTCCAAGGAAGCTGATTAAGTAACTGATTAAAATGAAGCAGCGGATTTGTCTGCCTATAATCATTTACCATCACACAAGAAATAGGTGGCAGGCCTTATTAGTGAGTGCAGCTGCAGACATTACCTTTCAAGAAAGATGAGGACTTTTGGTTTTGGTCACTTGTCCTAGCTCATCAGGTCATAAGTGATATAATTGTAGTGATGTGAGCAACAGCTTTTATGGACATTCTTTTGCTTTCTTGCTTTTGAGCCACCTTTAAAAAGAGGTATCTTATTCATGGTAACATTTAAATGTGAGATTCTGATTGCATTAGATGGACTTAATGTACCCAGCTACAAGCAAGGAGAAATTTGTAGGAAAAGAAGCCTTGGTACATCTTTTAGGTCTGCTTCCCAAGACACACATTGTGACTGCTCCACCTTGGCTTTCCAGCATGGGTAAAGGAGGTGACAGTGGTAGTCTGTATAATTTAGCATTTGTTCCTAAAATTTGTTTTGGATGCCTGAGGATGCAGCTAGACACCTAGAATTTACCAAAGCACATTAGAAAAGTGAAATGAATGGAACTGAAACTGAGAGACTTAAACCAACATCCGTGGCTTTCAACATGCAATGAGGTCTATCTGCCTGCCTGTCATGGTTTGTGCTTAGTCACAACAGGCTCTTCCTACAAGATGTTTTGAATATGGCTGTGATTAGTTAATGCACTGCCTACACTTGGGAAGCCAAAACAAGAGACCACTGCTGTTCGGGATCTCAGTGTGGGACAGCCTTGTAGGCAATGATGTGTCCCAGGAGCTGTCTTTCCAAGACCCGGTCTTGTGAGCAGAACAATATGAAGCAGCTGTTGCAAATGGCAAAAATGATAAATTCTGATTCTTTGTCTGCAAGCAGAAAATACATTTTTCCTCTCCTAAAAGGATCACGAATTTTTGAATTACAGAAAAAAAACCTTGTAGCCTTGAAATATTGAGCCTTTAAAATATTGAAATGAGATTATAGGCACTAAATGCATCCACATTCCCTACTTCATTCTGCTTATCGATAAAATTAAAATCCCTTACAAAAATATTTAAGTATATAACCATATGTGAGCTGGATGTGAGGTCCAGTAGAGTCAGTATGTTTTTATTTTCTATTTTCAGGCAGCCACATATAGTAGAGGTTAAAACATTCTCTATTTGGTAATTCTGTCCATTTTCTTATAGGGCTCTGTAGAACCTTGTTAATATATATTCTTCTTCCTGTGTTACTTTCCATTGCTTCTCGATCTGTGGTCTCTTAGGGCCATGTTTTCACGTCATATTTGTGAGTGAATATATCTTGGTTCATCAGAGGAATCATTCATTTACCCTTATTACCAAATATCAATATGTGAATTAGTAAATACTAACAAAATTGAGCCTTAATTTTCCAGAAAACAGAATTATTTCTGGTTCTGCTCAGGAAAACTATTCTCAGAATTGCTCTGAGTGAGAAAACAAAGAGAAGACAGAAAAGAGATGTAGCATGGAGATGATGATGCGTGTGTTACTTTCAGTCTACTTGCGATTCGCAGCGAATTGCTCACAGTACAAAACTGGTGGGAGCGTCTGCTACACCTGAAGGCTGTGCTGCCATTCAGAGGGACCCTGAAAGGCTGGAGAGTTGGGCAGAGAGAAACCTAGTGAGAGTCAACAAGGGCAAGTGTAGGGTCCTGCACCTGGGGAGGAATAACCCCAAGTATCAGTACAGGTTGGGGGCTGACCTGCTAGAGAGCAGCTCTTTAGAGAAGAGTAGACTGAGAGGGGATCTCAGTAATACACATAAATATGTCAAAAGCAGGTACCAGCAGGATGGTGCCAGATCTTTTCAGTGTGTGACAGCACAAGGAGCAATGGACATAAACTAAAACACAGGAAATTCCACCTCAACATGAGAAAGAACTTCTCTATGTTGAGGTTGACAGAGCACTGGAACAGACTGCCCAGAAAGGTGGTGGAGTCTCCCTCTCTGGACAAAACCCACCTGGATGTGTTCCTGTGTCACCTGTTCTAGGGGACTGCCTTGGCAGGGGAGTTGGACTAGATGATCTCCAGAGGTCCTTTCCAATCCTACCAATCCTATGGTTCTGGGAATTCGGATATACTTCTTAAAATTGATGGTTTAGCAAGTGATTCTGAAATCAGATGTTTTTTGAAAGGCTGCATCATACACTGGTCACTGCATTGCAAGCCAGACACTTGTCTAATCTTACTGAACTCATCATTGTCTTGTTTGAAGATTGTAATTTAAGTAAGTTTTCAGATAAAAAGAAGATAGCAGCTAACTACAGAACACAGCAAACTGTAAAACGTCTTGCCATGTTCAGTTTTCCATTGTTCTAGCAATTGGTGCTGTTGCTTCTCTTGCCCTATGAGTTATTACTTTAGTAAAGCATTGCCAGATTCAAGTCAGCACGTCTCTGCTGGCACTGCAGAATGACAATTCTTATCTATTTTCTATAGCCTGACATTTTCAGTAAGGCCTGGAAGGTTTGGTTAATAGGGTTTGTCAAAGGAGAACTACAATATAAAATGTTGAAATATGGAATAAGAGCAAAGTAGAGAACCTGTGTCACATTAAATGTTACTAAGGCAATTTCTAGGAGACTAATTATTCACAATAGATAACTAAATTGTAAATCTCTATTACAAGTGGGGGATTGAATGTGAGTTTCCTTGGAAAGCAGTTCTGAAGTCTGCTCCTTTAATAGCTAATACATAAGGAAAATGGTATATGTGCCAGAGGCTTTTGGAGATGAGAGGTCAAAGGATTGAATGGACAATAACTCCTGGATTCATTCCCTCCATAAGTCTTAAAAAGACATATTTGCGTTATAAAATGCCTGAAAGACCTTTTTTTATAATAGTTTGATATCAAAAGCATTCTGATATAATGATTCTTTATGACTATTGATAAGAATCAAAGGATGAAGGGACAGACATCAGAAGAGGAGCCTCTATATATGTTTGAGGGTTCATGACTGGATTTTAAAAGAACAGTGATAATCAAGTACTTCCTAAAATTCCATGTCCTGCCTTTTGGGCGCAAAGTTCCTTCTAGAATGGCAATTGCACTTGCAAATGTCCGTGTGTCCTATGTCCTATTACCTGAAATAGCACATAATGGGTAATCTGTCTACTAAAGCAGTATTTGTTCACATCCTTTCCATTATGAGGCATTTTGTGAGAGGAGAGGAAAAGTCAGTGAACAGTGCGTACAAGAAGAGGCTTTCTGAAATATTCTTATGTGGTAATTCATACAACAGTTCTTATTTCTGTTCTCTAGATTGCTGCTCAGCCTTATGGAACCCTTTGGATGTTTTTATTTATTACTAAGTAGTTTTTATTACGTAGACAATGCATTGTGGCAGAAACTGTATGTCTGACTGTAGTTTTCCTGTTATTACCTCTGCTCTCCTTCTTTGTTATTGCTTCTGCTAGCATTTGCCATGTAAATATATGGAGATTTACCAACACAAAACAATATGCTATGCAACTAAAAGTGTATTCTTAAGAAATAGAGACGTAACTATACTCCAGGTTGGCTGAACAATTTTTTCTGGATTGAAGCATGTCAACCAGCTCATTAGTAAAGCTTTTTCTTCTTTATGGAAGAGTTAAAAGGAAAAACAGTTTAGAACATACCGGGAAGGTAATTTCCTTCCTGGTGTCTGTCTCTGAAGCTGTAAGAGGAAATAAAGGCAGTAAGGTTATCTCTGGCAAAGCATATGGTCATAAATGGGACTTCAACTCTTGGACTTATTTGGGATTAATGAGGAATAATTATGTCCCTAATAATTGCATTAGACATAACTTCAATGTAAGAAATGAAGGAGAGATGGATTTCTTTTCTTCTGCTTACAAAGGAATATGTGAATTTTCAATACCTTACTGTATTGGAGCAATCTGCTAATTCCATTATTATTTGCCATAAACATTAAAAGGTTCTTTTTACTTTTTCTATTGATAGCCAACAGCAATCTCTGTAACTGGCAAAAAGTAAACCCAGTACCTTTGACTAGACAGTGACCATAATGACACTGTAGTATGATGGTGGAGGGTCCTGTTACCTGCAAATACATTTGTGTAGTTGATGAATTTTATGGGCTTCAAGCAGTAGAGCATGAATTGCCTAGACCTGGGATTATTCTGTGTCTCGGGAGGTCATAGGTTTGGTGTATTTTCAAGTATTCTGCTCTGACAGGCAGGATGATCCTGTCTGTGCTATTGTTGATGTCAGTATCTTGGCATGACTGTAGCAGGTTGATTACAGATAATGTGCATGCACTTTACAGAACAGCCTTGTGCAGCAAGTCTTTGAAAACACCGAGTGAACTGCATACATCACACAGTCACTGCACTTGCACAACAGAGTGGATGTTTCTGGAGCTGAATTGTTTATTATGCACATCTTGTTACAACTGATGAATCCTAAGATATTTAATCTATTTTACTTTACTGTACATAAACTAGAGTTATTTATGTCCACAGAGTCATGAACAGAACTACCTCAACTTTTGTCCAGAGGAAGTATTTCTTGTCTGTCTTGTATCTATATTTAGAGGACGAGTGGATTGTTACATCAAGGAATGAACTATCAAGAAACTCCTGTGAGAAAACTAGTTTTACTAGTGAAGTAATTCTGTACACAGAAATGTTCCTCGTTATTAAGCTGTGGGCATTCTCATTTTGCAGATGATTATTGAGTTTGTTCTAGGAAATGTCTCTTCTGGGGAGTCTTTAGATTAACAAGGTGAGTGTGGCAATTCTCTCACTTCACAATTTTAATATCTATTTTCAGAGAGCTTGCTTAGACTTTACCTGCAGCAAAGCTACTATTGATATCTGTCATAAATGAGCAGTAATTACTGGTAGGCATATCTTTAATTCTTTCCATGCACTTAATTTGTATTAATTTTAATTTTTAAAAGTGGCAATGAAATTGTTCAGGACAGCATGGTACTAAAGAGCACAGCAAAATAAGTACAAAAGCAGAAGAAACATTTCCATCAAACATGAGTTTGAGTATGACCTGATTTACCATACAATGCAGCAGTTCTTCCATTTCTTAGTCCATCAGAGTTGCAGAACAAGTCAGTGCTTCATAGGTAGTCTATAATAGGTGGTTGCTATGGTAATAAAATGTGAAGAGAGGTATGTAGTAACGAAAAGATAAGCCTAGAGTCTAGGAAATGGGCAGTGAAAAAGGGTCTCCAGAGCTTTCGTCTAAGTAAGGTGTAGAAATTCTCTTCCATCCTGCTGTAACTGGTGTAACTCTCAGATGTTGTAGAATCATAGAATATCCTGAGTTGAAAGGGACCCACAAGGATCAACAAAGTCCAGCTCCTGGCCCTGCACAGGACCATCCCAAGAGTCACAGCATGTGCCTGAGAGGATTGTCCAACCCCTTGAACTCCGTCAGTCTTGGTGCTGTGACCACTGCCCTGGGGAGCCTGTTCCAGTGCCCAACCACCCTCTGGGTGGAGAACTTTTTCCTAATATCTAGCCTAAACCTCCCCTAGCACAGCTTCATGCCATTCCCTTGTATCACGTCACTGGTCACCACAGAGAAGAAATCAGTGCCTGCCCCTTCGTGTCCCCACTTCTGTCAATCCAGAAGCTAGTGGCACAAGAGGGCATCTTTGCAGAGGTTTCAGCTGTAAGAACTGTCTTTCTAGTAGAAGACACAGAGCATAGGCAAGGACCTCATTGTTGACCACTTGGGAAATCTGTCTGCTGCTCTTACTCAACCATTCATATTTTAATCCATGTTAGTCTTCAGATCCGTGTTGCTGCATTTGAGAGTCAAATTCAATTTCCCAATTAAAATATTCATCTATATCACTATACAATGAAGAATTGGTACTTGATGGGGAGGATGAAAGTTTTTAGCCAACTCTTCTAATATTTTATAGCTGTTGAGGCCAGACAAATGTGGTGTTTTGACTGCCCTACTGTACACTGGATTTTAGCCTGTAGAGGTTAATGCAGTAAGCATTCTGGATATACTGAGGTCTATGATATCTGAAAATTAATATGAAAATTTCCTAGGCTATATTGCTATACGAGTTATTATTTTTTTCTTTATTTTTTTATGAATTGATCATTAAGTTTAAGCAGCTCTCTTGCACAGGTGGTTTTCAAATTAAAACTGTTTTGTCGGAAATCTTTAGACTAGCTCAGTTTTTGAACTTTGATATAAAGCTGGTTTCTTCTTACTCACCTGACCTGATTCTATGAGAACTGCTGCAGTTTGATTATTGTGTAACTCTAATCAAGAGTTCAAGAAACCAGTACATCATCTGTTTAATGTGCACTTTTTGGAAGATTTTGCAAAAGAAAAGGCTTCTGATGGTGTCACTTTTTTTTTTTTCTATTTTAAATTTAATTCAAGGCAATCTTTGCATTGACTAATGCTTGTATGAACCCCTTCTATGCTATCCTTATTTTTGGTGCGGAGCCCTCAGTCAAACACCCAGTCCCAGCAGTGAGAAGGTATTAAATGGGCTGTGGATTAAAAAAACCCAAAACATTTCCAGTGATTTTTCTTCCTTTCCTTCTAGGCACTCATTCAAGAGCCTGTTAATAATTTGTTCAGCAGTCCACACATATGTGAGGATAGAAAAATGAAATCTTCTCGGAGCTCTTTGCATTAAGAATTACTTACTTCCCTGTAAAATTTGTCACAGAACAGTGAAATAGACATTCTGAGGAAGGTGTCTTCTAGTCATAGGGTTGTGGTGGAGCCAACTCACTCCAGAAATGTGATGGAACATGCACCAATGAGGTGGGGCCACTGGGGTGCTGCTGTCTTCCTTCTGGTATTACATATTAAAAATAATATGAGATTTTCCTAAACAGAGGATTCCTCCTCTTCCTCCTGAAGAGGTTGCAAATTATGCTGATGTCTTTTAAGACCAGCACATCATAAGATGTTCTGGATATGACCTTATGTTATAGATAGTTATAAAAATATAGCATAATAAATTATTTTGCTATTGATCATTATTCTTGTTAAATGATTTAAAATGCCATTGATAGCTCTTGTAATATCATCACCTACAGCAAGTAAATCTGTGTTACTACAGAATTATGTATTTCTTTAGATGGCTAAAGTTCATTCATTTGAACTTTTTTATAAACACACAGAATGGCTGAAGTAGAGGGAAGAGCATGTTTTTCTTTTTCTTTATTTATGTCCATACTATATTTTGTCATATATTTAGTTGCAAAAACAGTAATATAGTTTTTAAACAAATTTTGCCTGGCACTAGAAAACAAGGGCAGAAGGTCTTGATGAAGCATTTACATTTTTTTCCTAGAAATGACTCAACAGTTTGCATTTGCAAGGAAGCAATAGGGTTTTCTTCTAAAGCCATTACATTCAAACTTGATTTGTTCCAAAGAAAGGAGCTGAAATTAGTTACTGACATGCAATAATTCATTTCTTATTTTACCAACAGTAATTAAATTGCCTGGAACTGTTGTCATTTAACAGCCTATTAATTGACTAATGTGCATTACTTGCATGGAAGCTATAGGTAAAATCCAAGGATTAGGAAAGGAAGAAAGAAAGAAAAGAAAAACCTCACTAATTTTTGTGGCCATCTTAGGTGAATGATTAATTTATTTCATAATGGAATGACATTTTTGCAAGCACTAATAGGTTAGATTTTAAATATACAATTTCATCAGCACTAGCCCTAAAGAAGGAAATGGTAGTCAGCTATTAATTCTTTGGAGAAGACTAAAATGTCCAATTGATTCTGCTTTCTTATAACCATAGGAATATTATATAGCTCTTTCATCCTTAAAAATCAATGATTTTTCATTGGATCAGTATTTACATTATAAAATGCCTTTCTCTAATCCTATAGTTGGCCAAACATTCTGATATTTTCCTCCTTTTTTCCATCAACATGGAAAGAAACTTTGTCGTGTGCATCGGACAATCTCAGCCTAATAACAGCTACACACAAAAGTGGATATGGGCAAGTTCAGCAGCTTTGATTTTGTCCAGTCAAATATGATGCATTTCAGTGCTGCATTTGTGGTCTATGTGGGGAAAAAAATCAATGAGGTCAACATCTAGGTCTCTCAAAAATAAACTGAAAAGTTCTCAGTCATCTCAGTAAACTCTAATTTATAGTGTTGCAGGCTGCTAACAGAGTCTATGACTATATGAATAGAAGGGGAAACTTAAGTCAAGTTTTTAAAGGGAGAGAAAATAGATGGGATTTTCTAAATCACCTAACCATCAAGAGACTAATAACAATAATGTCTTTCTACGAAAATGAAATCATCAGTTAGAAGACTTAACAGGGAATAAATTGGATATATTAGCTGCCTAAATGTGAAAGCAGCATGGAAATTCAGTCCAATGAAGTAGCAGATAAGATACCGATGAAAAAAAAAAGAAGATATGGAATTCATCCCATAGGTCTTCTTGGAGGATAAAGGGGAATGGAGTAGCTCCAGGACACAAGGCTGAAGAGACTGTCCATATTATTCAGTTTATACACCAGGGCTCAGAGTTGTTTGTCCAAATGCAGGAGTCAACAGTGCCCATTTCTTCATCTGCTTGGCTTTCTTTGCAAGTCTGTAATGAAAATCAGGCACTTCTTTGTACTGTTTTTCCTCTTTTGAGACACAGCAGATGAATTGTGCTCTGCAAATGCTTACTTTTCTCCATTGACTAGAAAAGGGGGTATGTACCAACAGATGGGATGCAGACACCTCCACTGCAGGTCTGTGAAGTTAGAGAAGAGGAATCTCATCACTGAAACAGTTGCCAGTTTTTTATGGGGTCTTGACCAAGTACTTGGTTCTTAAATGCCACTGAACCTGTGCCAGGCTCAAAATCTGGGGTTGGTTTTGGGTCATCATCATTCCTGTTGTTCAAAAGCAGGCCACAGATAAAGTGAAGCCTTCAGACTTCTGTGGTGAGGTGTGTAGTGAAGAAAAAAACACTGAGTGCTCAGTCAGACTCCCTAGCACTCGTTAGGCTGTCTTTCAAAGTGCAACTTCATGTAAGTCCATAACATACTTGTTTTTATTTCAATAAAACAGTAATTTTGACAATAACTAAGTGTGTCTGGCAGAATAGATGGGAAGGCTATGAAACTATTAATAACATTTGGACACCTCCTGCACTGTTTTAATGCATCACAAGTTAGCACAGTATTGATTCAGTATCAAAGTTCTGAGAAACAAGCCTCTTACCAATATCTAGGATCCGATGTTGTAATTGAACTAGAAAATGTTAGATTTCCAGCATTACTGCTGAGAATTCTTCCCAATAAATGTGTGTTTTCCACTGGGGCTGAAATCACTTCAAGTGCTAGTTTTAATTTTTTTTCTTTTTTATTTTTTTCCTTATCATACAGATTCCCTTTGTCTCCTCTGTGTGTAAAATAAACATAAGGGGGCCAAATCTTGCATTTTACTATCTTGACTTGTGGGAGGATCATTTCAGATACTGGGGTTAGATAATTAAATCTTTTGTGGAAAAATTAAAAGTTTGGGAAAGGAAAATGAATGGACTTAGAAAATACTGTATAGGAAAAAAAGAGCCAGTAGAAATCACAAGCAGTAGAGGCCTTTGTCAGTGTGTGAGGAAAAAGGAGAAAGAATGGAATTGAAAGTGAACCTTGGTTAGACATTGAAGCACAAGGAAGAAATAAACCTTACTACTTAAAGGATAAATGAAAGTGTGGAGGAAGGAAGTGACAAGTAGAATGGCTGTGAAATTCAGTGGGTGCTGGCATACCCAAAACAGATGGCACAGCAGTTTCCATTATACATGCCTCCTCATTTCAAGAGGTTCCTCAGATCTGGATATTCTTTTTATCCAGCATCTTACATCTACAGCTGTTAACCTCAAGAGTTGTCAACAAACGCTGAAGAAATGAAGAATACACCTTTTTTATTTTCAAAGTTCATTTTGATTTTCCATCTTAGGTCTAGGATTACATAAATCGTTTCTTTTGGAAAACAGGATCATAAAGGGAAGCCAAGAGGGTATTTTTGTCTGATTTTGTTTGGGGTTGGTTTTTTTGTTTGGTTGGTTGGTTTTGGTTTTGTTTGGGGTTTTTGGTGTTGTGGGTTTTTTGTTGTTGTTTTGGGGTTTTTTGTTGGATTTTTTTTTGGGAGGGGGAGCTTGTATCTTTGTTTGTGTTAGATGCTAGTGGTTGTTAATTAATGCAGTGCACCTGCAGAATAATGTCCTGGTAAATGGTGTCAGCCACAACATCCTGCAAGGTAAAAGCATACTGTCATTAGAGAGTGGAAGATACAGCTATGTGGAAGGGGCAACAGGAGTGAACTAGGGTTAGGAGCATCACTGCCTTTATAGTACCACCTTTTATCAAGTTACATCAGTAGATTTATGCAAAGATATTGTCAAAACGACATTTTTTCAGCTGCTTCTAGTCTGTGGACTGCCAATGCATGGTATGGATGAGTATGCTTTCCTGATGGCTTTTTGAAGTGCTTGGGTTTTCCTTATCTGAAGCTATGCTGGTTTTGCTGAGAGTATATTCCATGTGAGAAGTGGAGTGAAGAAAATCTTGTTTCTGGTAGGAGGCCAACAGTTCTTCCTTATCTCTAAGTGGTTCATCACATACATAGTTACTGCCAAGTAACTGAATAGCCACAGCTATAAATAACTTGCTAGTTGCATGTATTTTGTCCTTCAATTGTTTTTCATAGCTAATTACGTATAACAGATATAACATATCAAGTGTAGATAGCCTAGAAGTTATTTATCTTCTTTGTTATTCATCCTAGATGGCTCCTAACCAAGAATACACATTCACAAAATATGCCTGAAAACCACAAGTGGCAAAATCAGAACTCATGGACAGAATCAAGAACTTATTAATCAGAACACATGATCTACTCTAGAATAGACACTTAGCATTTCACAGAATCACAGAATTAACTAGATTGAAAAAGACCTTTGAGATTTAACATGGAAGAAGTGGCACTGACTTTTCATATCTCTGCTACACATGTTGAAATGTCAAAATCTGAAGAACTTCAGAACCTCCCATGATTTCTAAACAACTACAGTCCAAAACCACATTTAATCTTTCTGATTGATTGGTCTGTAGAACTAAAAAGGAATTTCAATGTTTTAAGTCCATTTTGTTCTGGACCAAATGAATGAAAAGACACAGAAATTATGAATTGTCTGGATCAGAGCTAGTTCCCAAAACCATTTGGCATATCATCAGACTCTGTGGTTCTTCATAATGCTGTAAAGTTAATCTACTGTCTCATTAGACTAGCTGACTAATCTCTCTGAAAAATACTACACCTCTCTATACCTGTTAGCTGTAGGAGCACAATGGCAAGTACAGACAAAGCTTTCAGGCAGATGCCTTAGAAAGGATGCCAACTTCATGAGAAAAACATTGAAATAAGATTTATGTTTTGGTGGCTATGGCTAATATCACAGAAATGTATGCTAAGACTAAAATCTTACATTGGTGTATGCACTTTTTCACTGTCATACCAGTGCACTTGACTATCTGTTCATTCTTTTTCCAGACTGAAGCAGTTTTTACATAAATGGAGAAACATAACCTGAAATTTTCTATTGATAGATCTGAATGTTTTGCTCTTTCAATTGCAGAAATGCTGTTCTAAAATAATTTTTGAATTTTATATGACATCTGGCCAAATAGCAGTAATTAATTGACCCTTCCTATGCTTCTAATTTCTCATCTATTTATGAGACATAATGCCAATACAATTTCAGTTTTCTGATGGAAGTACCTTTACACGAGAATTTATATTTGTAGCTGTTTTTCCTGTGACAAATAGGAACATAGGACATAGGTTCTCAAGGTTATAACATCATCACCCTGGACAATAACAGACAAAAGTTTGCATGTGCTGGGACAAGGTTCCTGTCATTGCAGGAATGGTCTGAGTTGTGGCTGTTCCCCTTCAAACTGGGGAACTCAAACTGGGGGTGTATATTATTTAGTACACAAGTTTCTATTTACCAGTATTTGAAACTCATATGGTTATAAACCAACAAAAGGAAAAAAGAGAACACTTAACATGGGATTCAGAAATAATTCATGATGATTTAGTTTAATTTGAATTACTATAACCCTAAAGCACCATTAAAACCTAAAATGAATGCTATTTCCTCCTGAGAGCAGAGAACAATCTGCTAACTTTTGCCAAGATGAGAGCTATTATGGTGTATGACATGAATGCATATAAATTACAAGGTTTATATTTGCTGTTTTTCCTAATGTTAACTTCGACTGGCATGTCAAATTAAAAGCAACAGGGAAAGAAACGGGAAAACCTGCATCAGATTAAGAAACATGTAAGGAAGTGTAGTTTCTAACTACAAAACACAAGACCTTCACACTTCAAACAATCTGAACAGGTTTTCTTTTAATGATTAGGTTTCACTTTTTTCCCCTTTATACTAGAGATGCATAGAGAGCTACAGTAGTGTTCGGAAATAATTTAGTAAGCTGGATATCTCCTTTTTTCATAACTCCTGTTAAACACAGGGGATATTTCAGTTTCCAACTGTTAATGTTTGGTGCAAGGAGTACAGGAAAATTAAAGGAGGTTGAAAATTCCTGCTTGAAACCAACGTAAAAAATCAAAGAAAATTTTGTATCTCAGGATGTGACACTGAAACTGCCCTGAACATCTCATAATAGCACTTGCAGCCTTTTGCAGGTAAATAAATAGGAAGTTGCTTTCCATTAAGGAAGACAGATGCTGCAGAGAGTCTGGGTCTCCCCAGAGCAGCTGCTCTATCTAAGATCCAAATAGGTCATTTAAGCCCTGATCCCAGAATGAGAGCTATTGGGTCGAAATGTGCCTGTCCAGGGACTAAGTCATGACCTGATAAAAGTGAAAAACTGGGATTTTTATATATACTTAAAGCATGTTTTCAGAACATGAATATTTCAGAGGGAATTTTTTTCCTGCCTCACTCTTTATATTTGATACAAAGAGCTTCAACTTTTGTTTATTTCAATTCAGCTGATTTTTGCTCCCATTGTTCGGCTCTTTTTTCATTCAGATAGTTTAATTTACCTACTCTTTTATACAGAGAGCTACTGTGTTTATGGATAGTGAAATGTTTTTCTATATGTCAAATGAGCTTTTTAAAAATATTGTATTCTGCAGGCATGCAGGGGATGATGTTTAAACATAGCTTTCTCTTGCCTAGGCTTCCAGTTGATTGAATTTTGAATCTCCTATGAGGTAAAAAAAGTTGATTATGGATCATTTTGGATGAGGTTTGGAACATAACTGTATAGCTATCTATTGATGTGCACTACCAGAAGCATCATAAAGCAACTGTATCCAGGATGTCTTTTTAAGGAGATTATCCAGTAGAGAATGGCTTAACATTTCTAGCTTCCTTTTGAATATTTTGAGCAGGGAAGGATATTGCTGTGGAAGTCTGCATTACTGGAATATTATCTTTTCAGAAGCTGTAAAACACAACATGTAGTTGGAAAGGCCACAACTGCCCAACCACCAAGGAGCAGGAAGGGATGGGTGAGCAGAGACAGACTGAAGGTTCACCTTTCTATCTTGGCAGTGATTTGGGGGAGCTGATGCTGGCGGTAGGGAGAGTTTGGAGACTGCCATTCCCACTGCTCTGCCTTACCTCACCCCACATGCCTTCACTGCCAGTGAGACTTGCGCAATAACTGAAGAAAATGTGAATTTATAGACCTTACAGCTTTGGTACTTCCTTTTTCGTACTTAAAAGAATCAACTTTTAATGTTTCCAGTGAGTCTAAAACATTTCCCAACTCTGTTAATTTTGTAGCTGTATTATTTCTAGTTGCAAGGTCATCAGTCTCAATTCTACAACTGCTTTTGGCTCTTTTTCTCTTTTTTTTTTTTTCCTTTGTAGCTTCAAGTTCACTTTTTTATTGCTGAAAAATCCTAGTATTTTAATTCCTCTTCTAAATCTGACTGCTTCCAAATCCCTGGTGTTCCAAGTCAATATGTTTGGTAATGACTTCATACAAAGGAAAAGGAAAAGAAGCAAAGTTGTTTTCCATTGTTGTGATAAATGCATATCTGAACTTTCAGCAGGTCTTGGCTTCAAAAAATAAAGTAACCAACTTTTCTGGGTGACACTATGGTCCAAAGAACAAACTTTGCCATGAGAATAACTGTGATACCCTATTTCCTTGTTTATTTTTCTGTGCTCAGGTGACTTATCCTCCACATCTGAAAGCAAAAGTAAGAGATGCAACCATAAAATTGAAACAGAAGGTTGCTTTAAGCATGAAATTAGAATAAGGTCCAGGCATTTGAAGAAAGATTAATGTCATCTTGTAACAGGCACTGTATAAAATCACACAAAGAAAAGCCATGCCCCTAAAGAGAGAACAGAGGTACATATGAATAAAAAGCAATTGAAATCGACCAGTAGAAATTCAGGTTTTAAGGAAATAAACATTTACTGTGGAAGACATTGAGGATTACCAGGATTTTCTATCAAGGGATATTTTGTTCACATGTAGTGTGTGGTAAACCCTCAGTCAGAGCCACCAGCATCCCTGAATTTTTGTGTGATGTTCTTTTTTTTTCACGTTTTTTCTTGAAGTAATTGTATTTTCCATGAGGCAGGTGATTACAAAGCCTTTCTCAACCTCTTCTTACCTTGTAGCTTAAAAAATGGGAGCAGGTTTTGCTTTCTTAAGAGTTCTTGTATATTTATACCCATGCAAATGACAACTGCACAGAACACACATGCAGCCATGAAATTGAAACCAAAAACCTCAAGCAAAACCACTAAACTTCAGCACCACCACTACCCTTACAGAAATTGCTGGTGGCCAAGTTTTCTGTATTGGGAGCCTCCCAATCCACTGTGTATAAAATTGCATAGCTGGATACATTGATTTGGGGGCAGAACTCTCAGCAATCCCTTTAAAATCAGAGTAAATTTTGCATTCAGTGTGTGCTGCCATAGCCCCATCAAAAGTAACTGAGCAGCAGGGTCATGTATCTCTGCGTTGTGATGCAGCCACACAAAAGTGACATTAATGTACTTAAGTAATAGTATAATTCTGAGTAGTGTCCTCAGAGGATGAATTGTACTGAGAATCAGTATATTGATGCTAAATTGTGCACTAAATTGAAGGCTTAAAAATGAGGAAGCTAGTAAAAAAGATGTTAAGGTGAAAAGTGAGGAAATTAAAGTGTTGCAGCTCAGCATGGGGGCTACTTAAACATCCCATAAAATGAGTAATAAATGACTACCCCTAGGAAAGAAAAAAAAAAAGAGAGACTCAAAGAGTCGGATTGGAAATTAATAGGTATAAGTAAAGGCAAAATTCTGGAAAAGCTGAACATGTCTCTGTACCAGAAGGGAAGATCTCAACTTATGAAAAGGATTATAATTAATGGCAGGTAAATATGAGACAGAAATGTGGGGATACTAAAAGACATTTTGCAAAGCAAACAGCCGAAAGCATATGAGCGAATAACAAAGAATTATTTAAATCTACAAAGTGCAGGAAGCCTGCTAAAGCAGACAGAGCCAGAGTCAGCTAAAGGACAAAGCACTAGGAGAGGGAGCAGAAGAGGAAACAGCTGTATGGTAGCTCTCCTGGCTGCTACTCATGTTCATGCTCTTTCCTGGCCTGATGTCCCCTGCTCTGAATATTTCTCTTTCTTGCCACAGGCCTTCTCATGTGACTTGTGGGTGTCTTTTTTCCCTATTTTTCTTTGGTCTGTGGATTTCCTCTATCACTGGGCACAGTCTATAGCTTGTGTTTCCAACATCCCCCTGGAGAAAGGGTATTTCCCCAGGATTATTTAAGTCTAGCAGCAATTTGAAAATGGAGTGCCTGTAAAAGCCCAGATCCAAAAGATCCTTAGGGAATTTAATCTCTATAAATGTTTTGTCAACATTTTCTTTTACCTCTTTTGTGGCTTATATCTCAATGATTGAAATGTGAGACCATATGGTATAACATAAGATATTAAAATGATAAAGAATACACAAAGCATCCTTGCAACAGCTTTGTGCATCTGCTTCAGCATCTTGGCTAAATTCCAATATGGGTTATTAGATTCCTAAATTCCCTACTCTTTAATTGTCTCTGTGATGATGTTGACTTGTTTCTATTCTAGTGTCCCGTGCATCTGTGCCTCAGTTTCCCAGCTGTACTGTCCTCTGATTAAAGAGCCAATTTAAGATTAACCCTCAAGCCCAACTGTTAAATCTTGCTGTATCAAAACAGTCCTGGAGAACAAATTAGTGTTTTCAGCCAAAATGTCTGGATTGCTTGTATTATGCTGATGTCTTTGGAGGGCTGAAGTGCATATTTCTCTCACCTTTTTGAAGTGTGCTGAACCCTAAACAGTGAATCTAACACGAAGGCACTTGAAGAGTAAGACACTGTGACACAGTCTGATGTCTTTAATAGTGCATTGCTAGCACCTTATTCCCCACTAAGCCCTCTTTTATATGGTGAATGTCCAGCAAATTTTGGTGTCACAAAATAATTTGTGAAATTTGGAGGGGAATTAATTTTAAAATAATGCAAATTTATCGTGTGCAACTTAATATTTTTCTAGCTTGTTCTCTGAATGGGAGTGTTTGGTATTTAATAAGTAGAATGCTGACTTTAAGTACTTTCTTTTGCCTTAAGCTCTTAAGATATTACTCAGACACTGGAAGTAAAGGAAAATCACTAGTTAACAAAGAAAACTGATTTTTAGATGAGGTAACCACTTCATTGTGTAGGGTTTTATTCTGTTTTACACTACATTTGACAAGAGAGATAGATTTGGGGATGAATGAAGGGAAGTAGTTGGTTAGTAAAAATGATGACAGATTTCCTTGTGTAACCATGAAAATGACATATAGAACCTTATCCTTTGTACAGGAGGAAAAATAAGCTGTGGTTTTGAAATGTAGCTTAAGGGAATGGCTGGCAAAAAATAAATGCTGAAAAACGTTAAGGGCATGTGCCAACAGTAACTGCCTGTGTTTGTTTTGCTTTCAGTTAAAAAGTCATTTTAAATTGGAAAAGTAAAAATTTACGTAATTGGGGATTTTGATAGTGCATGAAGCTAAACCTTTAGAATTTCCATGGGTTTTGAGAAAAGANTCAGAAGATAATGTGCCTAGCCCTCTCCTGTGTTTCAGCCCACTCCTTGTCCAGAGTTGGTAATATTATCCCAAACATATTTTTTTTTCCTAAACAGACACAGCTTATTACAAAGCTAAAGGCCAGACATCACATATTTATTTGTATCTGACCTTCCACTGAATCAGGAGTGTTTGAAAACAAGTCACTGTTCCATCAGAGAGTCATATCAGAGAAAATATTTAGTTGTGCACATGGTATGTACTATTAATTGAACTGTTTACCTAATGCATATTATATTGTGCTCTAGGATAACTATGTCTTTCCTCTTCCTCCTCTTATCTCCTGTGTTACCACTGATATAGACCAAACAACACCGAACACCCATGATGGAAATGTATCTTCTTACTTTATACAAGCCACATTAGTGTAACAAAGCTTAAAACAACTGCTTTTAAATGAAAAAAAAAGGTGTTTATGGGAAGCACTGTATTTTTTGGCTCCTATTTCTCATGCATTGATCATTCTAACCGTTAAAAAACCACTGGAGTGTTTCTTCTGTATATTAAATTTATGGGTTTCAAATGCCTCATAGAGCTGCTCAGTTCTGAGCTCTAGCAAATCTTGATGGAGGGGAGAAAAAGATGATAGTGAAAATATGGCTCACAGAGGAAATAGGTGGCAGAAGAGTATCCTAAAGAAGAAAACACAGGCTATCAGAGTTCTGTTTCTAGCTTGGGCGTGGACCTTGTGTTTCATCACTTGTGCTGCTTNGTCCAGGGAAGGTGAGGGTATGAGGAAAAGAACTTCCAATAACTCAGTAGTCATATAAAAACAAACATTAATCACAGTAAGTTAAAATTTCACAACAGGAAATGTTGAGAGCCAAACCATACTCCCTGTGCACCATTCGAGAAACCACACTGAGCTCTGGGGAATACTGGGGGCAAAGAATCTTCCCACCCAGATGTTCCACAGCTGCAGTAGGGTAGGCAAAATAAGCTGCTTCATTGAGGAAAGGATGGTCATGTGGGGGAATTGTTTGGCTGAGATCTGCAAAACCAGGGAAGGGAAATACTAAGGTCTTTTGAACTGGCATTCGAAGGTGACCTGGAAATTTCTTTCCAGGCTTATTATTTTTATTATTATTTTATTATAATAATTTTTTTGCTCTGTTATGGAGAAATCGGAGCTGTAATATGACTGAGACTGGTCAGAAGATAATGTGCCTAGCCCTCTCCT
>WEIV01021153.1:3569-8569 GCA_013390005.1 Calyptomena viridis
CAGTACATGTTGACATACTACCAGCAATGCCACTAACCTACAAGAGGAGATGGTAGCCTTTGCAGACAAGAAATTCAGATTTAAACCCTGACATAAATTTTAACTGGCAATAGATTTTATGAGTTGAGTTATAAAAGGTGGAGGATTGATGATTAAGTTGAATGAAAATGTTGACCTTGCAAAAGCTGTAAGTTTGTGAGAACACATCTACTGCCTGTCACACCGCTTCAACATCACTTGTGTCTCATCAAAGTTTATACTTCTAATTCAGAAACCTATAAACACTGAAATATACATAGCATTTAGCTGAATGATAGTGACATGGAAGCCATTATAAACTCTTTAGTGAGCAGATATTATTTGCATATTAAAGCATTTGACACCACCACTACTTTTAGCAACTTCAACAAATATTCTGATCCCATGTCATCTAGAAGATAGACAGATCAGTAGACATGGAGACAGGCAGGAGAACCTACTCTGACCCAATCCACAGGTTTATACTAGGTTCTCTCAAAGGCATAAATTAATACTTCCTATTGACTGTGAAAAAGTGTTGGTGCATCACTTTAGCTACAGACTGATAGGAAGTTTGTAGTATTCTGTGACGATAAAACATTAACTCCTCATACTCTTAGTCCACTAAAAGTATATTTGAAATAAAGGTGACAGTCAAGTATGTTAATGTCCATAATCATTGTAAATTATAACTGTCAGTGGTCATGAAAACATAAGGTAACAATTTAGGCTTATATTACTTCTCTCAGAGAAGAAGAATATTCATAGGAAACCTAAGTAGTATGGGGATTATAACATATATTCTAAAAATAGAATGTTTTGTGATTCCTTTTTTTCCCCCTAAATGGAATATTTCTATATAAGGCACTGTGAGCAGAATTTTGCACTCAGTTTCCTTTGTTGAAATTATACCAGTCTCAATTTAGAGTTAGCGAAGATGTGCATAGTGATTTTAATTCTGAATGGAACACTTCAAGGTGCCAGGAAAGCAATAGCTTTAGTCTAAAAATAATAGCATCNTTAATTAAAGAGCTCGTTTGATTATTCACTTTTTAGAAATACTTGATGACAAATCTTCTGTATTATAAAACATGTATTTTGCCAAGAAAAGTGAATCAAAATGGTGATGTCAGCATAAAGAATGCATTCAAATACATAAAAACATTTGGCTGTGTGTGTAAGGACTCAGAACTGAAATCCCAAACTCTGTGTGCTATGAAGCTTACTTAGGTTTAGCCATTTCTTGAGTTTGGGTGGGTTTGTTTTTTGGTTTTTTCTTTGTGTGCATGAGGGTTGGGGTTTTCCCAATTTTAAACAAACAAAAGGCCCCCAGAAAAATAAAAAAAAAAAAAAAAATAGGCAAGCCACAGACTTTAAGTCTGTAAGTAAAACTACAGTATTACTGCATTCCTCTTGTATGTTCTAACTGCCCTCCAAATAATTACAGAGTGGAGACTTGGCTGTCATTCATGTGTATCTATTCCATTGTGTGAAAAGAAAAAGAAAATGGTTGCCCATACATTAGCACATCACCCATGGCTAGTGCAATGACAAGATAGATTAGGATGTATATTAAATCTCACACATGACTGCCTTTCTGTATCAAGGTAAAAAATACTTGCTCTTACATACATTAGGGACTAGTGTTGGACTGACATCTACATTAATATTGANAATGCGTAAAGACAGTTCCTTACAGTTTGAAAAGAGGAACAAAAGGAAGCTATATTATAAATTAATATGAGAAGTCAAAGATTTGTTGACTCAAGCTGCGTTAAGAAATATGTAATTTTGGACTCGCTTTTTAGGAAACTGCAATCTCATCAAAATGCCTTTTATATAAAAAGNAACTACTGTAAAGGAAAATTAAAAAAAAAAAAAAAATAGGCAAGCCACAGACTTTAAGTCTGTAAGTAAAACTACAGTATTACTGCATTCCTCTTGTATGTTCTAACTGCCCTCCAAATAATTACAGAGTGGAGACTTGGCTGTCATTCATGTGTATCTATTCCATTGTGTGAAAAGAAAAAGAAAATGGTTGCCCATACATTAGCACATCACCCATGGCTAGTGCAATGACAAGATAGATTAGGATGTATATTAAATCTCACACATGACTGCCTTTCTGTATCAAGGTAAAAAATACTTGCTCTTACATACATTAGGGACTAGTGTTGGACTGACATCTACATTAATATTGACAGCATATCACCATTTTTTACATTAACTCAGTCAATAACTAGTCTAAACCTGGTAAAACTTAGATAACGAAAATGAAGAAAATATCTACCAAGCAGCACTAGATTCTTGTATCTAAGAAAAGAAAATTAACCCCCAAATACTACATTGCTTTTCTGAATTATCAATCCTACAGCAATACATCAACCAGTGTATACAGCTGTGACTGGGTAATCCAATCTCATTTGTCAAACAAGAATTCTAGTAGATAAGGAATGCTTCTAGGAAAAGAAAACCCTGCACAGACAATAACATAAATATTATATACATAGGAGGCTGATTATAAAAAGCTGGATTAACATTATTGTATTACTTCACCTCCTAAACATTACTTTCACAGACGTGATGAAATTGTCAGGCAGTAATCCCACTTCCACAATAGCTGCTCATGACAAATGCACACAAAACCTGCACAAACTCAAGACTATTTTCCTATTTTGCAGAGGAGTTAAAATGTTTATTTGCATTTTCCATGTTAAGTCAAAACCGCTATGTAGGTTAGCTTAGGAAAGGGATTTCATTATTTACCTTTGCTGTAAAATCTCCAGTAAATGAGCAGTTGCTTCTCATTCCAAGCCAATGTCTTGGTTTCATTAATAATTAAATGTTGTTTTCCAATGATATCTCGCTATTTTATACTCGTGTCTTTGAAATATATTATCTTCCTAATGAAGCTCAAAAAATGCTGTTAATATCTTTAAGGTGCCACACATTTTATGAAAGTGCATATGAAAGCTGGGACATAAAAATGTTCACAGCGAAAGGGGAGAAATGCTAGGAAATCAATACACAAAAACTTTTGGAACCAGTGTCCATTGGCCAAAAGCTGATATGTAAATGGTTATCATTTCAATCTTAGCAATTACGTGGTTATAGTTGGAAGCATCTTAGAGCATTATCACTCAGCAGAAACAAAAGCATGGAGCAGCCATGCGAGTTTAGATTTTAAACTCACAAAGGAGCAACATTTCAAGTGACATTAATCTCAGAAGTCAGAGAAGCTTTTGTTTAACCATCTTACTAAATGGTACCTTTTCCCTCTGTTTCAGTGTAGTATGAAAGATGACGAAGGTTAAAGTGATATTCTCAACAATATTTATCTCCAAATGATCCCATCTTTCATTTATGCAAATCCTTGGAAACAGTGATGAAATAGGCCATGCAAAACTTGGGCTTATAGACATGACCTCTTCCATCAGGCAATGCTACGGGTAAACAATGGGCAGGAAGAAGAGGCCTCTCTCTACTGTTCTGCTAATACTCTTCTAGGCTCTCCTTGCTAAACCTATAAAAGAAAAAGATGCAGAGAAATGCCTGGCACAGAATTGGAACTATCACTCTACTGCTTGAGATGTTGACAGCATCCAAGCTGATTAATTAATATCAGTAAAGCCCACTGAAAAAGGTTAAGAGAGAACTTTAACATGCAGTGGTATTATTGTGATCATTAGGATGGCATATTTCTGCCTTTGCTAATGAATCTTCTTTTATCAGCTCAATAAACTGACGTAGAAGTGCAATTTTTCAATTACATTTTCATAAACAGATGGCAGAATTTAATAAATTAATGTTCAAAATTACATTGGCACAGTTATGAGGTTTGTACTTTTACATCTTTTGCTCTGAAGCTTTTGATATTAAACCCCAATAATGCCAATCTCCTTAGTTCAGAGTAGCTTCATGTTCCTAGGTTGCTGTATAATGATCTCTGATCTTTCAGTGTGAAGACATGGGTGCCTATAGGTAGTAAGAATAATTTATTAAATAACATTGATATTAATCTGTTTGTCAAATTTCACAAATTTTAACAAAAGCTTAACCTCCCTGATGATTATTCTTTTGAACTAAAACATGCTGTTGCAGGGCAGAAACTAAGCGCTAATGTAGAATGCATCTTTCGTTCCTATATCCTATTCCTAACAGGGACTAAATGATGCCCCATTTAAAACATTTTCAATTTGCAGAGTCCACATGTGGCCATATCCTAGGATTGCCAGACAGAGTGTATGTTTCAGAAAGCTAAACCTCATAAATCTCCAGAAATTCCTCACATCTATTATGTTTACCTTCTGCTGCTGATGAGCCTGTTGGGCTCTGTACAGAGGAAATTACAAGCACTCCAGAAGATTTGGCAAGAAGATGCTAGAAGAAACAACAGGCAAAAAAATTTCTTAACTGAAACATCACATCCAGCTTTGGCTACCATTTACATATTTGAGATTACAGCTAGTAAAATGGAAATTCCATTGAAATGGAATAAATTGTTTTCAAAAATCCCTATTTGATTAGTGTTAGTTATGTCTGAAATTAAATGTGTTAAGCTACACTCAGTGTAAGTTATGGACTCCAGCTGAAGTCTAACATTCATACTGAAATTCAGTCTGTTTATGCACTTTTCAAATTAAGAACAAAAGGCAGTTGTATCCTAGAGCTTTTTTTGCCTATCATCTTCTAGCTCATTTCTATTGATCTATATTACAAAATGTCTTCCTTTACTTAATAGATGTTTGCAGACTGTTGTAACAGCTGCTAACTTGTAAGGAAATGCCAGCAGAAATATTTTATGGTCACACATTTAAATACCACTGGAAATTTGTTTATAGTTAATGCCAACTGAAATGGTTATGTCGTAGGCATGTTTTTCATAGTGATCAAAAATTAGTAGTTCAAAAATCTCCCCACTTAATCCATGACAGGGCCAATGGCCAAAGAAAATAAAATTAGTTAATCACAGAAAGAAATAA
>WEIV01021153.1:13569-18731 GCA_013390005.1 Calyptomena viridis
TTGACCTATACACAAGGAAGGCTTTTCTGTGCCAGTCAGACAGCACATCACCTAACATACAAAAAGGAAAAGGCAAGACAGAATGTTGCCTTCTTCATTGCCCCAGATACAGAGATTTGCCTAAGGTTGCAGAAAAAGGGTGGGGCACAAGGGAGATTTTAACAATATAATACACAAACACACTTTCTAGAATGGGAGATGAAATTAAACTCCTACTTTTTTCTTATGTAAATCAAGTAACCATTTAGTCCAATTAATATGCAACTGATGTTATTTCTAGAATTTAATCCTACGTTTATTAATAAAGCAGACAGGTCAACTCATAAAATAGCCTGCCTCCTTGCAATGCAAACAGAGCTTTACTTTCCATATAGGGTACCTGTGGGGGATTCTTACAGCAGTTGGTCCATAATGAATAAAAATTATATTAATATAAAGGATCAAGGAGAATCTGAAAGCCTCATTTCCTTTTGTTTAAATCCAGCACTGTCCAGTGTAGAATATTGTTCCTTGTAACTTGAATGTGTGAAAAACAGTAGGCTCTGCCTTTCAGCTTGCCTCATCAGTTGTGAGTTTTAATTTGAAGCAATTTTGCATTAAGCTTACTTTTTTGCCAGCCCATCCTCTCTAATGTTGCACCACCTAAAGCATTCAACAACTACTCTCCCCCCACAAGCTAGCCAAGCATATCAAGTGTGCCTGCAACACTCACAGCCTAATGAACAATGCACAAAAACAAAAGTAACAGCAAGACTCCTATTATCTGATCTTCCGTAAAACACAAAAACTGCCTTCTCTGGTACAGAGGAAGTGCCAGTAAGCCTGCAGGTGTGAGCCAGTTAAAAGAAAAGGCTTTGGCTAAATAGATTCTTTGACTGCCAGGGATTAGAGTCATGGCACCAGTGGTAACACACATCTTTTCCTTTAATTTACAAAATTTTCTCACGAGTTTGCAAGAGTTCACCCCATCAGGGGCTTTCCGAGGCCATTGAAATGTCTTAAGTTTTAATTAAGTTGGAGTTGTCAGAAGAAAGCTTTTTTGGCACAGAGTCAGGGTCATTAATTACTGCTATCTTTGTTTCTTTCAGAAAAAAGGAACTCTACTGACTTGTTGGGTTACTTATACAGCCTACATTTTCTATCCTGCAGTCCTTATTCACCTCCAAGCAAGGCTTGATTAAGCAGTTTACCAATTACTTCCATCAATCTGGTTTACAAATCCTATGGGTAATCGTAACTTCAGAAGCTTTTCTCTCCACTGAGTTGAGGTACAGTAGTAATGAAAGTAGCATTACTGTTAGAACCACAAAGCATTTTAAATTTCTAGATTTTCCATCTGAAAGAGTACTTGAATCACATTCTTGAGTTTATCATTTCGTACCTGTCCTCTTACATGCTTATAGCTTGATGGTGAATTATTAGCAGACAAAAGCCACACTGCATAAAACTAAGCAGAATAAACATAATTTCCTCACTGTCTTGTAATTCCAGGACTAAAGTTAATGTTTTCTATCAGTCAAATACCTGTGAACAAGCTAACATTCAAATCAAAGGATACAGTATCTGCATTTGATAATAGTAGAGACTTTATTGCTAGGTGCCACTTAACAAAAAATTAAAAAGTCTAGAATAATAAGCTAAAACTGTTGCCCCATAATAATTCTTCAATTGTGTAAGTAAAGGCTAATCTGGAGGTATCACTTCTCCCAGATGCATTCACATCATAAAAAAGCCAACACCTTAACTGGCACTAATTTGCTGCTTCATCAGAGTTTGATATATGGGAAATGCACTGAATCTCTCATTCCTAGAGATGATGGTCTCAAGGCTCAGTGTGAAATACAATATGATACAGCGAGATTCAATACATCCATTCCATAGATAAAGGGAAGATTTTGGTTTCTAAGCCTGTCCATTCTTTGCCTCTGGTGTTCACTAACTTCATATGCATACACAGTAAACATATATTCCTCTAAAACAAATACAGCACAGTTTGATAATCGTATAGTTTCACATGCCCAGTAAATTCTTGAGTTTATACAAAGTATTTTGCGTAAATACCATTACCATTATTAGAAAGCTTGATAACTATATATCTTTCTAAGTACACTGCTTATTCATTTAAATTGTTTATTTTATCAAAATTCTCAAATTCCTTGAAACCTGTAAAAGGTCTATGTCAAACTACATATTTTGTACAGGTTTTAATAAAAACATTGGCAAAATAATGTTTTTTCAGAAACTCTGACTTGAATTTCTGATTTATAGAGTATACTTTACCATTTTGAGCTAGTCAGCTCAGCAAGTGGTTGCTCAGAGACTGCAAAATTTGAAATGTCTATGGAGTAGTATAAATTATTTTGATCCTCCCTTGGGTATTTGCTTAATTTCTCACCCATTTACTGTACCTTGCATAAAATGGCAGAAGCAAGATAGAAACTATTAAAAAGCTAGAAACACTACCAAGAACATTAACCAGCTCTGGGAAGTTAAGATACCTGCAACAGACACAATCTGATGTTAAAGAAACTACTTTGGTGCTATGCATTTTGTTTCTGTCTGTTACCTCTGTTTCTTAAATCCAAAATTCAAAATAACAACCACATAGAAATTGCAGCAGATATTCATTTCATAAAGTATTGAAGAGATGACAAAACTCTGTTGAAACCTGTAAAATAGCCATTGTCTTTTTATTTGTAGCTCTGGGTTTTGTTTTGTTGGGGGTTTTTTTGGTAGCAAAGTAACACATAATTGCAGCAGTCTTTGTTACTGTTTTAATTTTTTTTCACCTTACTTAACATCATCTCCAACACCAAAGCAAGCCAGCCACTTTATTTATGTCTGCAGGATGAATCTGTGTATGGATAGATAGATGTCATCATATCTCTCAATCTAGTGGGAGTCTGGAAGAACTGAACCCCAGGGACACAAACTCCCACGTTTGTGTTTTGCAGGCTGCATCTACCACCAGTGTAGTTACACTACTTGTGCCTACAAAACTGGGAATGGGTGCATTAGAACTGCAGGCTCTTTTCTGTCTCCTTTAGTAAGGACTTTACCCGGCCTTTTCTGAACTCCAGCTTATTTTTTTTCTTCTATAGCTGAACAGTATCTTTAAAATACATTTCTCTTAAATGCTGTGTCTGTGTGCACTGGCATATACGTTTTAAAAAATGGAAACCTTTACAGGAACATAGTACATCAAAAGCTGCTTTAACAAGCTGATTTAACAAGGTATCAAGATGTATATTCAACTGAGGAGGTGGAGACTCGAGCTCTGTAAATTTATGAACACAAATACGGCATAAGTACAGTAAAAAACCCAGAGTTTGTACATCCTTTCCAAATATCCATTTCAATTTCTACTTTTATAACTCTTGACTTGATTGTTAGAGAAAACAAGCAACTATTGCTTCGTTCAATATTGTTTGAACATAAGGGATTATTCCCTTGCAATTTCAGTCTTTTGCATGATTTTAGCTTGGTATATTTAAATACATAACCAGGGTACTTGACCTGAAGCATTTCTGTGGTTACTGTCTTAATAAATGTATTGCTACTATATCTAAGCAAGAGTGATAAAAAACCCCAAACATGTTAAAGTACCATTACACTAGTAGAACTTCCTAAATGAAATATTTATTTCATGATGAAATCCCATTTCTGTTCTTTACCAAGTAAAAGGTTATAAGACTTTGAGACAGGCACATCCACCAGTAGCAAAAATGGCCAGTATTAGAGAGAGCATTCATCTGCATCAGCAGCTTCACTGAAGGTCAACAAACAGGTAAATTTCTGTGCTGATAGTCAAAGATACTTTTAGAGAGAAACAGAGAGAGAGAAGTAGGTCCTTTTATTTTAATAAAAGTGAATTTTCAATGATATTAGTAACTAAATATCTCTGTTGGTTCCTTCTGTAATAGAAATGTTACTGAAGTACATATTTCTCCATTTTGCTTTCTTATCAAGATGTCAATACATATACTTATATTCTGCAGTAGTTGGTGTGACATGAAAAACTATAATGGATAATATTCACATATTCCCTGTTCTGTGAAGAACATAGGTAAGGGAGATATGCTTCTCCAGCAGCCTGTTTGTATTAATACTAGACAATAAACATACATTTGGATATAAGAAATAGAACACTGGCAAAAAGAGCAAGGCAAGTAAGACTCGGTTGACTTTCTAGAATCATTAAAAGCAGAGAAAACCAGCTGGATACAAATCAAAAAGTCTGCAACATGCACACATACCTGAAGCTGTACTTATTGAAGGACTATTAGCAACTGTTTCATCCTTCAGTACCCTACTTCAAGAGCCACTGTTCTGAAGGACAGTATTCCCTGTATTTCGGTTTCTGTCAAAGACAGGCCTCTTCCATGTAAGCAAACTTAGGTAAAAAGGCAAGTCAAGTCACTTATACAAATTCCAGAGTAAATTACCGTTTCACTAACTGACTACATTAAAGTGCGGCATGCATATTAGGATGGATAGATAGATAGATAGATAGATAGATAGATAGATAGATAGATAGATAGATAGATAGATACACATACACATACATATAATGTGACTTTTGACTTAGTGGCTGAAAAATACTCAAGCTACAAATGGCAAAAAATCTAGGCATACATGTAAGGATAAGCATATTTGAAAATGTTCTTNAATGTTCTTTTCTTTTGGGTAGTCTTCTTTCATCTACTATGTGAGAAAACTAACTCGTCCTGCTGCAGATCACCTTCCAATGAACTGAACTACTTAGGCTAGGGGCAGTTTACTCAGTGCCAAGATGTCATGGTTAACAAAATACCTGACCCAGAAAAAAATGAAACTAACATGTTTGGTGTGCAAAGATACTTTGTTGAACAATAACCACTGTCCATTTTACTTGCCTTATATGGAAACATGAAAATTAAAGCTGAAAAATACAGTAGCATTTATCCATCCATGCAGAATTATTTCCTATTATATGCTTCAAAATTCATTGTCCAATCTCATTTCACTATGAGAGAACTTCCAATTACTACACCTATTCATATCTATTATTGTTTTATGACATGCCTGAAGCTGTGTGTAGTATTATATCTTATCACAGTCTATAGAAAGGGAGTCTGTCCCATTTCTACTCTATAACATGACGTGAGCAAGAATTGAGCAAG
>WEIV01021153.1:19263-38395 GCA_013390005.1 Calyptomena viridis
GAGGCTGTTTCCTCCATATTAATTTTTTTTTTATTAAATCACAGTTTTCAAGTATTGTTACCTGATTTTCTGCACTTAAACTCATTTATCCCCCTCACTGCATCATATCCTCTAGAAACTGCAGTCCTGTGTTTCCTCAGGAAGTGATCCAAGGTCCACTTGGACCTTCATCAACCACGTTCTCCTCCATGTTTCTCAAAGAACACCTGGAAAAAGTGGAGGGAGTTCCACTAGATGGCATGGTCCCTCCTTCCTCCTAAATCCTCAGAAGCTCCTGCGTGAACCCTCTTGAGACCAGACGCTAGGAAGACTAAAAGAGAGATTGAGACTATCCATCCAGGAAGTCTATGGTAAAGCAAGACCAGAAGACCACCTCTGTTCTTTTAACTGCATGTTCACTTTTGCTTCCATACTGTGTGCATGTATAGCTCAGGAACAAACTATGGTCAAGAACTCTTGGAAGCACAGCTCCATCCTATTCATCGCCACATGAGGCAGCCAGAGCAGCCAGGCAACAGGGAGGAGTCAAGTAGCACCTGCCTGTACATTCTTGGCCTCCTGAAAATGCCTTTGGGCTTAGCAAGTGGAGACAAGAGAAACCATGGGGTAAAACCTTCAGCGTCAGAGTAGTAATATTCATTGTCTTATTTCTTAATTATTGTTATTACTTCAAATATACCACAAATCTTTATGGATTCATGAAGATACATACACATATAGAAAGAATGAACAAAAAAACCCCCACAAAACAGTATTCCTACTGCTCGCATTCTTCTAACCACTTTAAGGTAATCTTCAACTAAGCCATATCAAGTCAATAGTTAAATTGTTTCGGGGTACAGACTGTTTTTCTTGCAGCTTCAGTAAAGTTCCTATCATGCCTTTATAAACAACAACAGGCAGTCCTATGGTAATTACTAGAATTACATTTTTTCTTTTATTAAAGATTGGTATTAGATTTGCTTTTTCCCAATCCTACAATAATTCCTCAATTGTACTTTACTTTTCAAAAATAATTACTAGTGATTATGTAAATTCATTATCTATGTCTCTTAAGACCATACTATGCTTATCATCCAGACCTGCTGATTTGCATTTATTCCATTTTTTCTAAGTATTGCCTTACTCTTTTTTTATCAACAACTATTTTGAAAAGGTCTTAATTACTTGATCTATTATGTCCTTACTCCTTTTATTTTTCTTGACAAAGACTGATTTTGAAAGTAGCTCAGTGCATCAGCCATTTCAGAACCAGCTTTTATTTTGTCACTCCCTTCATTTATTATTGAGCTTGCATTTTCATTCCATTATTTCTTTTTTTATCCAATATATTTGAAATGCTATTCTTATTTCCCCTGGCTCCTTTGGCTAGTATTAACTCATTCTGCTTTTGCATTTCTTTCAACTTTTCCAAGTCTTAAAAGAGTTCTAATTTTCCTCATTGTTTCTGTCTTTCGTTTTTGCCCTGGGAGAGATCTGGCTTTCATAGATCTTTGAGCAGCCCCTGGTGAAACTAGATCAACTTCTCCTTATTCCATATGTTTTCATATTTCTCAAAACTATAGTTTAGTGCCTTGTAGAGAGAGGAATCACAGACGGAAAATATAATTGGGAGTACCTGATTGCTATTTTCAACTGTGATTGAACTGTAAAATGTAAAAATTGATTTGACAATCCCGTGACTCAGTTTCTCCCTCAGTGAAACCTGTATATTATCTATGTCTTCAGAGGATTGTGCTAACACTTATTTAATATGATTATATCCTCTGACTTTCCCAGCTACCATAAACATGGAGATTGTTATGATTTTATAGGGTTCTACAATTAAGTTCCTGAAGAGGAGAAATAGGCCAAATTCTTTCCTCCCTTTCACACTCAACATCTTTGAAGCACCTAAAGAACCATTGTAGCTCAAAGTATCAAAAGGCAGGATTCTCTTCAGTTATTCTGTAAGAATAAGATTTTAAACAGTCCTTTACGTTCATTAGTGTGATTTTCTATCTGATTAGCTGTGGCAAGCCACAAAATATGGAAATACCTAATGTGTTTGGCCATTTCCTCTATTCACAGAACTTCAAAAAGACATTCCTTTAGATTTGGTGTGTTTTACAATACTACTGTCCTTATGTCTAGAACAGGCATATCCTAGTAAAATTCCACCCATCAGAATTCAGTGTCCTTTGGAAAAAGGAAAAATTGTTGCTTGCAAGGCCATAGTGGAACAAAAAACAAGCATTCCCAGCCCTGAATTGCAAAGCAAACAATGAAAACAGTTTGTTAATAAGTTGTCAAATTTCTAGCTTTGCTGCCACTACTAAATGCTTAANGCATGCAAACAGAAATCACCATTCTGCTGCTGCCAAAAAAACTGTAAGACAACAGGAGGTTAATCATCCTGGGAGACACTCATCTAATGACACACACAGGTAAGTGACCACTTAAAAAAATGAAGGACAAAAGGCAAAAAAGACTCAAAGCCTTGAAATTATGAAGAACCAGAAATCCACAGTGAAGAGACACTTTTATCTAACGGGAAAATCAACTAAAATCAAAACAAGTAGGGTTTTTTTTCATGGTTAACTACCATTATATTTACAATAACTTGTTACTTATTGTTTGTGTAATTTAGGCTTGAGGGAGGAATATGTGAAAAGTCCTGCTCCAAAAAAGCTTCAAGGAAATAATTTATGAGAGCTCACAGATAAGAGCCTTTAGATTTGACATTTTGATTTCTATAATAAATTGTTTTATTTAAAAAGTAAAACATCATGTAAATTAATTCATCCCTCAAGCAACATGTAGAAATGCCTCAGACGTGTTTCAACAAATGTTCAGTCTTCAGCTATGTTCATTACAATGTTCTATGATAATAAGTGCTCTGTAAATCAATAAGTAAAACTACACAGTGCTCAAATGCAGCTTCCATCTCCTCTTATCCTTAGCAGAAGCAAATGGCTTTAGTACTGTTGTGTCCTCTCCTTCACTGTGACCGTGGAAAGATTATGAAAGGCATTTTGTACAACTGATTATGAAAGACACACAGCAGGGTGGTGAAAAGTTTTTGGGGGGCTGCAGCAAATATCAACAGTTTACAGGGAAGGAGAAAAACGGACATCAAAAGTGACGGTTTCCATCTTCTCTGTGCAATCAGGTGAGTAAGGAAAGAAAACTAACAATACACAAAACTCCATTTCTTTTTCCTTTCTGTGCCCTCTCTTAATTAGCAGCCGGGTTCTTTGCTATTAAATGAAATTTACCATTAGGCTTTCCGGAAAAAATTCACCTCGTCTTTTTGTCTTCCCCCCGCCTTTTTTTATGCCTCTCCACACAACCTTTTTCTCTTTTGTTTTATTTCCAAACTGCAAAGACACAGTTCAGAAAGGGGCTTTGAATTCTGCAGACTCAGTGAGGAAGATGATTTGTTTCTTGTCATCAAGTTTTCCAGGGATACCAAATATTTAGGAGTCAGTCTGACTCTTTTGACTTTCCACCTCCTGCTAGTCTTCCCCTTTCATAGGTGCTGCTTCCTGCCATGTCATTAGGGTTTTTTCCTTAAGTAGTAGGTAGACTTCAGATTGAGGGGCTTATCTAAATAAATAGACTACAAAGCAGAACACAGACTAAAATAAAAAAGTATAAAATATAAGCAAATATTCTGAATACAGTTTATCACATTATTTTCTTAATCAAGAGATTTGTAGAAGAGCCTGACACATAGATACCACAAGCATACATAATAGGAAATATGTTAATATCTTTGCAGCTACAGAATTTCTATAGAACACTCTGCACTAATCAAGTAGAAAAGAGCATCAGGTAACCTAATCATTGATGAAGTACATCTGTATGTTGTCATATGCTTACATGCCTTAATGCACATACATCAGTAAAAAAGTATGTATCTATGTGCATGCACAAACACAAAATCAATGCTACAACACACAGCATGTTCTGATATTCTAATTGTTGTATTAAACTTGACCACATTAAATATCACAGTTGTTCTATCATCCAGACAAAATAAAAAATTGAAATGATAAGCTACAGAAGGAAGCACATACTAAAAGTTCACAGATGGGTCCCTAAAAATATACATTTCTAGTAAAAGCAATCAAACAAACAGAGGCAACGATCAGGATCACTGAGCAGAATCTTGCATGAAGCAACAAAGAAATATAGGAAGCAAACTGCCTTCTGGCACTACCAGTAGTAATATCACAAAGATGATGGCTATTTTCTACAAATAAATGTAAAATGACCTTTTTGGCCACTTACACTCTGTGATAATTTGTAATTTACTTTTCTTGATAATCATTTCACTAGAGGCCTGAATTTTCCTTAATTTACCATATAGGATGAGTTAAGTACAAAGACACCAAGAAGCAGACAGTGAATTAGCTGGGGTTACAAGTAAAAAATCTATTAGGCAGCTAATTCTTTGAACACTGGGCCACGCAACTTTAAGTGACTTAAAACATCTGTACAAGAAACAAATAAATCCTGAAGGGTCAAATCATGCAGTCTTTACTGCAGACAAAATTCCCATTGACTCATGGGATTTGACCCTTAGCTGGGAATATGCACTAGTTTAGACCATCTTTTTCAAGCTCAAATGTGGAAATTCTCTTTGGACCAGAGAAGTCCTCAGGGAAGGGCTTTCTGATACCACAAGTATCCAAGACACCAGTCTGGGCTAATCAGTAACAGGTTAGCATCTCTGAAAATAATACTGTCTAACAGCAGAGGAATGTGTAGTCTGGTTCTCATAAAATTTCAAACCTGGGACAAAACAGAAGAATTTGGTAGAGCTACCTCTTTTTCATCTGAATTAATAACACATTATCAGTTTGGTAAGAAAATATGAACTTATTATCAAGCTTCCAGAAATACAATGAAACTTGGAAGCAAATGTAGCAGTAAATATTTGCTACTGCATATTCACGCTAAATACCCTACATTGAATAGTTATTTTTTTCAGCATTGTTTCTCTTTACACATACTTAATGAGTTATGCTATAAAACTGTAAAATAATTCTAAATTTGAACATTCTTAGAAAAACAAAAAAGCTGCCACAGCACAGAATAATCAACAATAAGACCATCTGCAGAAAAATACAACCTCTTACCTTAAAGAAATACAGGAAGTTCCTGGCAGACAAAAGTAAAGATCAAATCTGATATTGTTTGCTTTAAAAATAACTGACACACAACTTGATCTAGCTTATCAGGATCTCCTGGTTTTTTCCTGTTATTTTCTAAAAAACAGTCACTAATTTTTTTTTGAGGGGTAGATTTTCAGCTTTAGAAGCTCAGTTGAGATAGTACAGGCCAAATTTTCAAAAGAGTGAAAAAAGCATAAAAGCAGACTGGTGACTGAAGATGCTCAGCACCTCCGTAAACACTGGTGTAAGGTATATGAACCAGTGCGTCTTCATTAAGAAACTTGTTTTGAACAGCTGGAACAAAGTGCTGGCAAACTTTTGCGGGCCACCTTACTAGACTGATAGATTTATATATTCATCCACAGGAGAAAGAGCCCAAGGTAGCAGATGCTTGCGAAGTGAAGGGGAAGTTTGTCACCTAGGAAACGCATGCAGAGATCAGAGGGTCTAAGTACTGCTGCAGAAACTCTGCTCCTGGCAGGCATCTTGATTCCACTTATAGAAAGTTTTCTCTGGCTACAATGTCCTGAGGATCCACAGACTCGAATTTTTCACAGCTCTATTCCTTTTTCTTGGGAATTATAGGGAAAGGTACTACTAAACATCCTTTCGCTACCACATATACAACATATGTGTAATGCCTCCCCTGGAAGAGATCCTAGATGTGCACAGCAACCAACATAAAGTCTCGATATGAAAACAGATGGTGTACACTAGGCCTCCATGTCTTAAAAAGGACAGGCCAAAATTTCAGATCTGGTACAGAATGTCAGATCTGGTAGAGAAATGAAACTACACAACAGAATCAACATCAACAGCATTTTCTGACAGAGGTCAAAATGGTTTTTATCTTATTTAAATGTTTTTTAAAATATTAGATGTTTGTCCTAAGTATTAATTCCTGGTTATTACAATGGTTTAGCCTACTGAAAAGCAAAATAAAAAGACCAAAGTCCCTTTCCATAAAGAAAATAGAGCAAAAAAATTGTGACAGCAAGTGAATCCCACTTTATCACTCTGCTTGGAATTTCTATTGCAGAAGCACAAAAGTCTGATTTATTTTTAAAACATTTTAAACACATACCAACATTACTTGGAAACAGGCCAGGTAAAAAAATTCCATCAGAACTGACACCCTACAAACACATGTTACCAGTAACAGCTATTGAGCCTAAAGAAATAAATGAAATGTTACACCTTTGGCAATGCAACACTTGGCACTTTGTCAAAGATTCATAGCAGCAAGGTATATATCTACTTTAAATATACAGTAAGCTCAGGACTATGTATTAAACACATGCGCTTCCCCCCCCCTCCACTTAAGAGAAGTCTTTTGTCCCCACAACTTATAAAATTATTTAAGGGCTTTTTTAAACTGAAACACTACACTACTTGCATTCTATAGCTGATCAAAAATCAGAACTATGAATTCTCAGAAAATCTAATCCTTGCAAAAACAAGCTTTACCTGACTGTTATTCAAAAAATCTAGCTTAAAAAACAGGAAAGGAAGAATATAGAGGTGATGGTACTTTGAGGGAGAGAATATATTCTTGAAAACAGTATCTCTAACAGAAGCAATAGGTTTATTAGGGCTCCGGATACCTCTAGCATACCATGGCCTGAAAGGCCTTCAGCATCATCCTTAGCAGTCAATTAAATAAGAGGAAACAAATGCAAATTTCTTATAAACGAGTGTAGTTTCTGGGATTAAAAGGCCATCTACAATATTCATGTTAGCTGCATTTTTACCTACTCCATAACAAAACAAACTCAAACAAACAGCATCAATTCTCAAACAAGTAATGAAGTTTCTGTAAAACACTACAAAGAACACTTTTAGAGTGTTTTACAGCAAGCAAATGGGTAGACTAAAAACACCTGAATATCTTCTTGTTGTTTGGGGGTAATTTAGACTCATTACCTGAACGATTCCATGGGAAGAAAATAAGTAATGATAAATAAAAAAGACATGTATCTTCTGAAAACAAAGCTTCTACTCAATTGCTAAGAATGTAAACTCACCAAAAGACAGAGTAAATTTCAGCTGTCTTCACATGTATCTTTTGTGCTGGCATTTGACTACACGTGGAATACAACTGCTGAATCTGGAGCTGAATGTCCCATTCATACCTCTTCTTAGCAAACATGCTGAAAAAAAATCCTATGGCACTGCTACAACATGTGAAGGCATGAGAACCAAGATTTTACAGCAAAAGATACAGGCTTGCAGGACTTTAAGGATATTCAAGGGAGATTGCATGTGGACCGGTAGGTGAAATCACATGCATTTGTGGTTCTGAGAGGTGTTAATTTTAAAACCTGCTCACTAGCCTAAAGGAGCAAGCGGGGATGTCCTTTCTCCTGCTAAGCCTGTAGCAATAAATGATACCACCTTTTAGCACCTTTTTTTCTGGTAATGAAAATCATGGTAGGCTGGAGGAAGAGAGTAAGGGACACCTGGAATGACAGTTAGGCAGTGGTCCATACTAACAACAGGTAGCCAGTAAAATCACCCAGGCTCATGGATCAGACATAAAGTGATTACCTTCAAATATTGATTTTATGGCAAAACCAGTCCCAGAGATTATAATGGTTATGTCTTGTGTCTAAACGGACAGGTTTTCGAGCACTGGAATTGAACTCCGCAAGGAACTATTACTTCCCAACAAATATTTCATGCATTATTGGTGGTTAGTGCCATGGAGACTATCCCAACAATCAGAACGTCTAAGTTATTAGAAGAAATTATTAGGACAAAATGTTTTGTTGTTGCTCACTTTCCCTATCTTCTATGTCACAATGACTTTGGACATTTTGCTAGGAGACCTAAAGTTCTCCAATTACTCTAATAAGGCCAGTGACTCATACAGCTCTCTTACTGCCTGAAGAAAGTGGGGTTTGGATAAGTGGTAATGATGTAAGGCTCGAGTTAGGACAAGGTTACAGTGGTTCACCGCAGCACGTAGGGAAACAGAGATGCATTCTGTGGCTGGATGGACATACCCTCTTTGAGGTTTTATACTTGTGAGGTATAGATATTTGGGGATATAGCACATCTGGACATACAGAAGTCAGGCAAAGACACGCATGCTTTTCAGCATAGCTGTGTGTGCTTCTGTGTGCCATTCACACCGCTGTTTATTCTCTTCCTCTAGAAAAAAAATTACCTGAATACAGCCTTTCCCAAATCTGTGACAAATCTAAGCTGCCTTTGAAAGTGTTTTGTCTTTACAGATGCCTATGACAACCTGAAGCAGATGAAGACAGAAGGCACAGGTGCCCGAGCCTCCAATGGCAGCAGGCTGTAGCAGGACCAGGGTTTGGTGCAGAGCCAGGCTCCATCACCCAGACTGGCTCCTCTGAACCTCTCTCGTGTCTTAGGGACCTACTGTACAATCAGCCTTAATGCCCTCAAATGAGCATCTCTTGTGCACTTCCCTCAAGGGCTACAGTAATGTTTTCTACTTACAGCCACTTGTGAAGACCACTGAAAAATGGCAGCTAGTGCTGAAAGCAGCTGCCCACTTATTTAGCAAATTTTCTCAAAGATAGCTCTTATGCTCTTGACACTGCAGCTGCTACTAGTTCCTACCTACATGAATCTTCAAGAATTTCTTTAGATGAGGATTTCTAACATGTTAGAATATGTTTCCTAGTACGACTTAAAGGCTTTAACTCAGCTAGTTAAACCTTCAGAGAAAGCTTAGGTTTTAACTTGACCAGCTTATAACATGAGAGTTTATATTGTTTGATTATGTCATGCTTAAAATGTACTAGCTAACATGTTCTCATCGAAGCTGTTAACTAAAATGTTCGTATCTACATACAGTCTCACCTTCTGGCTCTCTCTCCCTCCTGTGTAAAACAGCAGGTTTTAGGCAAGTTGTATAACTTTAGGCATCATGAGCTTGTGTCAGAGGAAGCCCCTTGACCACAGCATCCAACTGCCTGAACAATAACAAAGTTTTCTGATTTCTATGAAGTACCAAAATACCTATTGCATCAGACATACTCCCACAGAAAATTGGTTGAGTTCAGAAAGCTGCAGAATCTACTTTATCATTTTGCTTCGTGCAATTTTCAAAATATTTTTAAAAAATATTCTAAATATTGTAAAAATACTTATAAAATATTTGTAAAAATATAAGAATACATTTTAAAATATGTTCCAACCATTTGGGCTTAAAAATAATACAAAGAGGGAATAAGGAAAAGGTTCCTATATGTCCTTTAAAAAAAAGAAGAAGTATTTTCAGTTTAGAAACTCAAAACTGCCTGTGCTATGCTGCCCATGACCTGTATTTTGAATATAATGCAAAATTGCAACCTTTTACTGTCTAACGACCATTGCTAATTATTACATAAAATATAACTAATTTTTTCTAACTACTCTTGATCTGTTAGGTACATTTGGACATCCACATAACTTGTGGTACCCATATATCCATACATTAGACAGCTCACTTATTTACCCCCTAGTACACATCACTTTCATTTCAGTTAACATCATTGAAATATATAAAGAATATTCCTGACACTCAGATGAAAGATTTGACTGAAGCATCACAAAAATATGGTGAGCAATCAACACCAACACACAGTTAAAATAGATTCTTCCTTTTCATAGGAGGACATTGCTACTGACATCTTAAGCCTAATATAACATGAAATTAGCAGAAAACATCAAGAAAAATCCACCTCCAGATATGTCATCTCTAACAGTGTTCAATGCTCTAGATATACTCCATTAACACAGACGAAGTCTGAGGAAGTATTATAGGATCTTTGATGGAAGGACCAACTGTCCGCTATTAGATATTCTGATGCCTGTTGAAATATGTTAGTAACTCGAGCATAAATATGAATTGTCAAGGTGACTTATTGATATGCAAAGTTACCACTGTGATGAGCCTTAAAGTACTATACACAGCTCTTGCCTACCTTTGACAATAGGACAGGATGTAGTATCCCTTTTTTCTTGAGCTTTCTTGCTGTGTATTTCCACAATCTTTCAGATGCAGATCAGTACAGCAGGACTAAAATTCTTGACACTATAAGGTCTCTATTGAGCAGTAATGAAGATACAACTGTACTTTTACACTCTGTGGTACGGTCTTTCCCATTCAATATAATTGAGGAAATTAATAAAACATTAAACTTACTGTAAAATCCAGATAGTTTCTGGCTTTTACAAAAGTGTTCTGTAATGATAAGGACATAAAGCGGTTTTTCACTTTTATAAGGTCTAAGGAATACGTGACAGCAAACTTTTATCCTCAAGGTAAAAGGCCCTTCTTTTACAATTTTCCTCTGAGCCACTTCAGGGCCAGAAAGTGTCCCAAAGACAGAGAGACAGAACTATAAACCCATTAATTTTCTTCCTCAATACTTCTCAAGGGAATTCATCCATAAATAAGAATTAGAAGTTTTAGATGATTGCTGGCAAACCATATGCAGCAATCCAATGCAACTTCTAGGGCCATAACAGAAACAAAATTGGTAGGTAGCCTTGTAATTTATTTTTATATTGTTCATGCAGTATTTCAGCTCTCACAATATCTTTGCTGATCCATGTTCTGACAACTGTATCAGTTTGAGTAGCACCTTACTCTTCAAAGGACATCAAAATACTTGGAAGATTTGTCACAGAAGAAAGTATTCTTTTTAAGACTATGGTTGTCAGAATATGGTCCTGGGATGATGACTCACTGGGCAGGAATGTGGTGAATTACTATTATTCATTTACCACTTAATGACACAGACTTTTAACATACAGTTCATACCAGAATGTTCGAAATCCTCAGTGTGAAGAAATCTCAGATTAGCTGAAAAATTATTTGAGACCTTCAAGTTGCCATGTTAGTTAAAATCAGCAAAACTAGAGAAAGGAGACGTGCAAATGATAAAGTAACCAATAAGATAGCCCAATCAAAAATATTTTAGGACTAGTGATGTCAAAATAAACTTTGTTTAAAAAAAAATCACATCTATATGGACATCCATTATAAATCTAACTAGGTCAAGTATTTTAATTGCACTTTACAATGTTAGTATTAATACGAAAAGGAAGACTATTTCACATATTCATTTTTTTCCAGGTTTTCATATTTCATCTTTCACTTTCATCTCATTCCTTAATACTGCACCATTCATTTGTACTGGTTGAGATATCCTACTTGTTTATAAGTGCAGAATATTTAATCTTTATAAATACTCTCTCTCACACAGACTTCAAGGTCTATTCTTTCAATATATCTAGAATTTTCAGGAAAAGCTTACAAGGAACAGATCAAAATTGATCTGTGTTACAGCAATCAACTGATTTCTCTTAATGTAAATTCCATTTACTGATTTTAGAAAAGAAACACGCTATGATTTTTCCCCCATTATCAATGTTTGACATGACACTCAAGGATACATTTAAATCAGACACACAGAACTCTCGGACTGATGTAAGAGTGTTAGGTTAAACTCATTTTTTAAAAAAATTATATTTTAATCCCTACAGGATAAACATTTATCCTCTAAGATACAGGGATAAAGATTTTAATGGCATCTTGCTTTGGGATTCAAAATAAATAAGGCAAAGATGAGTTTCCATCTTCTTAAAACTAAATTACAGAGATTAAAATATATAAACACAAAATGAAGGTATTCCATTTGCATATTATATTTCGCTCTTAAAGTTGATATTGAAGATTAAGGGTCAGCATTTAATCCTCACTATCCTAATCCCTAAAATTACAAAGACAGGCATAAGTGCATGTCTGCTCCACTAAATTACCTTGAAAGAAAGCAAATTCCGGATGAAAAGGGAAGCATATTTATATTATGGTGATTTAAAATCTGTCGCCTAAACACATCTTCTCCCCTCTATCCATTGACCTAAATTGCACACTAAAAGCTTGCTTGTCTGCAAATGGGCAGCTAACACTTTGAGACAATCCAGAGATTCTTCACTTACGCACAATCATGCCAACTATTTTTCTGACTACAATAAACACTGTCTTGTTCATATTTTGCAGAAACATGAGTCAAGTTACAAACCAGAAGAATTTCTCTAGTTTTCCCAACCTGATTCCCAGATATAGATAATTCTATAAATTTAAGATTCTTAGAGAAAAATGTATTACTGAAAATTAGTAGGTCAAGCATGCTGTGACTTAAACAGTTGCAACTCTAAGGGGAATTACACCCCAGTGGATACTGTACCTCAGAAGAAGCAGAAATGTAACATAAAATATCCCTAGTCTTCAGAAGAAAAAATGCTGTAAACCAGTACCCATTATAGTTTCTTTATCTGTTCCTCTAAAATATTATGGTTTTCTATAGGTTACATGGAATGACTGAAATTAATGATGGAGCTGCCACTGACTTGAACAGGACAAGGACATCAACCCTCACTGTCCACTCAGTTGCCTTACCGATATTATATTGTAATTGAGAAAAAACAAAAACAAAACCAGGTAAACCATCAAAAATACCGGGACTTAAAAGACTAAACCCAAACTTCAATCTATATTTTACATTCAGCAGTTATCTAGTTCTTAATATTGCAGGTTGATAAAAGTGCTACACCATGCAGCGAGGTAAAATATCTATGCTGCACTCAGCCCTTCAGATTTGCCATGTGAATTATCTGTCTACATTTGTACCAAGATGTTCTAATATTTATTTTGGAGAAGTCTTTTGCAATTTAAGCCATTCAGGAGAGAAAAACTTTATCATGATTATCAAAATGAGCAACTCTGTAATTATATTAATCAAGAGGGCACTAGTTTTCTTCTTTTGAGGTTTATTTAACATAACTTTATACTCTAAAGGGAAAGCATAATCCCTGTATAAAACCTATTAGCTAATAAGGTTTTTTTACATGTAAGGACATTTTTAATTACTGGTCATGAGGTTTCTTTTTACTTATCAGAATGTGTGGAGATACAATGCTGTTACTACATTTAAGAAGACTGAAAAACATCTCAAGCTCAGTAACTGAGTTTGTTTTTTTAACTCTGCACATTCCTCCATTAAAAGCATATTTTAGAACCATTCCAAAACAGTTTTGCCACTAATTTTCAGCTTCTGTAGGTATAAAAAACCTCTTCCAAACACAAACCCTTCAATTAAAAAGTTCAGTTGCCTCAAGAAGGAAAAAACAACAAAAAAAAGCCCCACACAACAAATGTTGTTGTGATATTTGGTATTTCAAACCCCTGCTGCTTGGTCATGATGGTTATAAAAGCACACTAATGGAAGCAGTGAAATTTATAATTAATTTTAATTCTGATGAAACCATACTGCTCTAATCAACTGCCTATCAAATGTCGGTGCAAATTACACTAACAAAAATAATTATTAAGACAGGTTGGCAGAATAAAATTTTCCATACACTCCATCTGCATAGAGAATGCCTGTGTGGGAATTGCTTTTAATGAACAACAAATTACAATTACTAAACTAAATGAACCATCTGCCTTTTTTGTTTGTTTTCACTGTCTCACTGGTACAAGGTGCACTGTCAGCTTAATTGCCATTCAAAATGGCAGACTGACCTATCACCAGACTTTCATGTCCACAGCATTTTAACTGAAAAGCCATAGCAGATGTTTTTAATTTTATGAAGACGACAAGGATTTTTTTTAATATTCCAAATATAAAAGGCCAGTGTTTAAATAATAATAATAAGGTACATGCCTATTTCAGACTGGAGGGCCTGTATGACTAAATATCTCTAAACCCTAAATTACCACATGAAGTATTCATGGACCAATACTAATAGAAACAAGTCTTGATGTGCTTTAATAGCAATTTTATTTAAGTAAATGTTCTGTCTCTAGTCTTTAATAAGTGACCACTGTTTTTCAAAGGGGCATGCATGAGGACTTGCAGTAACAACATATAATAATAAACTTTTACCAAGGACATTTAAAGTTCTTATTTGAATATGGCATCTGCATTAATTAAAAAAAAAAAAAAAAAAAAAAAACAAACCAGTGTTTTACTAGCATGTCTCATACCAGTTGAGCTTTCTTTGCTGAGTTTTGGGGGACCATGATATTGTGTAACAGTTGGAAGATTTATCACAGTCACTGAGGGGAAAAAGAATCTGACCTGCACAGGCACTTAAAAAAAGAAACTCCACTTATTACTATTCTGTGACATAAAAAGAGTGGTTGAGGAAATGCTTTTTATTTTCTTATATTAATACCTAGTGACTACATGAGCGACTGACTTATCCCGTATTATTAAAAAGCTTAAAATATTTCTGAAATGAAACCTTTTCTGTTGAAGGGACTGAACTGTGAGCCTTTGAGAAAAAAGCTTCCTCTTTGCCTGAACTACCAAAATCCTTCAAGCTAAACCCAAACGTACCACTGCTACAGAAAAGAAAAAAATAAAGAAAAATAAGAAAAAAACCCACACAACACACAAAAAACACCCCACCACCATAAGACCCCCACCAAACCTTAAGACTGTGTCAGTATACAAGGAACCATTTCTTTCTGAGACTGACTGCAAATGCCACTGTGTTACTTCAGGTCTGAATCCCTAATTTAAAGTACAGTTGTAAAAAGGAGAGAGTTAAAAAGACTCGTTTGTTTTGAACAGCTTTGGTTCAGATCTCTGGGGATATGATCAGTAAATGCAAATACTATTTTTACATTCTGTTTTTAATGCTATTTGCATGTTTATTTTCAATTTATTCTAAGCTATTGTGACAATGTATAAGACAATGAGAAAAAAAGTGACTAAGAGAACGGACATCTCGTTTCTAAGTACATTAAATCATTTAATGAGCCATATACAGAGATTGATGCAAAGTAAAATCAACTTTTATTTCCATTTCTCCATAAAGCTGGGAAAGTGAAAGTGGCTTAAAATCATTCCTGTTTTAGGTCAATGTTATTTATCATTGTCCATACTAGGGGCTACTGTACATTGCCTTAGAATAGATTTAGCTGGTCTGCAGGCCAGTGCCCACTCACATACCCATGTCTGACCTCGGGATTAAAATAATTCTTATTTTCCTCCCCTTTCTAAACACCTCTGGCTAAGACTAGAAATAACAAAGAAAAATCTGATTTCTCTACAAGGATATTTGACTATAAAAGGCACATAACAGTGCTTACATTACAATGTTATTACAATTAATATTTACAATTAGCTAACTTGTAATACCAGTATTATTAACTACAGTTCTTTGCAGAGATATGTGAGGAAGATATGTTAAAAACCTATTAAATGTTAGTATATTCACTGAACAGCATTAATAAAACTGCTTCATTCTCATCTTTACTTGGCAGTAGTCTTGTTTCTCTTGCTATTTGGACTTTATTTGAAGAAGCTCTTATTTGAAAGCTTTTGACTGGCTTCTACATCAGTTCACCTTCCAGGATTTGCACAGCTTGTTCGGGGCAACATTTTTTGCTCTGTAGTTCTCACCATCATGGCCTGAATGCCTGGAAAAATTACATCTTAATATTCCCTTTGAAGTCTTTCTTCGAATAATCAATCTGTTTTCTTCCGTTCTATAAGAAGAAGCTTTCCTGTTCTTTTAGGTCAAGCAATACTTTTCCCTCCTACAGCTCTTCTTCAAGGCTCACTGACATACTAGAGTCTCAGAATTCTCCAGTACACTATTAATACTCTGCAAGGAAAGAGGAAATACGGAAAAGTGAAAAATACTATGGTCAACAACATGCCCTTTCCTAAAGACTGATCGCCTCATTACAATTCAAATATTTTTCTCTCCCACACACGGTCTTGTGTTATAGAAATCATAAGTGCTTCCTAGGCAGAGAGTCCAGGTGCACGCCCTGCCATCTAGACAAATCCCTACAGTGCACCATCTTACCTCTGCTGCCCCTATTCCCTTTAAGACCTGGCTTCCACACACCGATTGACTGGCCAGGGTCGGAGAGTTGTTGTGTCAAGATCCAGACAGCTATCTGCGCTTGACCTCAGCAGGTCTGGATTGTTTATAAAACCTTTCACAACACTAGAGTCTGTCTTTCTAATCCTTGATCAGAGCAGAGTGGTCAGAAAAATTAATAATGGCTACGATACTGAGTTAACGTGTTATCACAATGCCAACAAAACTGCAGCAAAAAACAGTAACCTGAGTCAAGTCATATCTCATATGTTGCCATGTGGATTCTGCAGAACTAGCTATCATAGGAGCCAGGTGGCAGATGCTTCATTCTCTTCCAAGAAGTGGAATAAAATTGTGCTTCCTAGAAACATGGACAGATATTGTGCGGTACTGAACCATAACTGGTCTTAGAATGATCCAAGTGTTTCAAAAGTCATCTGATTTTAAAAAATATATTAAAAGTCTGTATCTTCACATGCTGTACTGAGGCTATGAAATTATCTATGGAGTAATGCTAATGAATTATGACTTAAATTCAAGTCCAGCCTATAAATGCTCATCTGAAGGGAAACTTTTTGTCATGTTCTTTGAGCACAAGCAAATTAATTATTTGCCAAATGGCCCTTTCTGTCTATTGTTTGTACTTCCAAATTAAATAAATGAAACACTAATTACAATGCAGACATTCCTCTCTCTCGCTGAGTGATAAGTTGACAAAGAAAAAAAGAACCCAGACATGCAGATTCAGTTGTTTACTGTTGCAGTAGTACTTTCCCTTAGTGAGACTAAAATTGCTAACAGAAAGGCATCTTATTTACATTTGAAACGCTCCATTCTCATATTCATTTTTGAAGTCTAATGCTGTCCTCTGAGACCAGTCATTGAGGAAGACAGAGAGTTGGAAACGTGGGAGCAACACTATGAATCATACCCTTGGCCCAGCTATTCCAACATGCTGTCTGTGCAAGTAGCTAATGTCAGATTCACAGAAAAGCAGGGTACAAATACAAGCCCTGAGAGAGCCTAAATGAATGTGCAGTATGACGAGAGATCCTTGCCTGACCCTGGAAGACAGTCTGTTTATATCCTGACTTTAATAATAATAATAGAGAACCAAACATTCTTGTATCTTTTTGTTTTAGCCCACATAATCAGAAACATCATTAATGTTCATTCCCTTATCCTTCTTAAAAATCCTGATAAACTGTTTATCCGGATAACCCCCCACTGCAGCAGTGAATTTCACAGGCTGATTATTTACTGCAAAAGACAGGAGCAGCACTGAATTTCACTGAATGCCACCTCCCTCCCCTACTACAGTGTTGAGTAAAGGGAGCACATGGCTGGGTTTCACTCTCCTTCATCATTTTATACACAGCCCTAAGCCATACCACCTTGTGCTGTGATCCCTTCAGATCTCACAGGCTAAAGCAGGGTCAGTACTTGGAGGGGAGATCTCCAAGGAAAACACCAGTACTACAGAAAAGAGTTTTGGTAATTCACTGATGGTGCTCTCTGTCTAAATTAGTAATGAGCCAGTGCCCTACCTTGGTGTTTAACAGCACCGTCCTGTTAGGAAATGTTTTCTTTTGGTTGAAACGAAGAACAGATTTCACAACCACTTGTACTTAATAAAGTTATTAAGTACATGGCACATTTTTTTTCAAAGAAGGAAGAGTGTTAAGACAAATGTCTTGGCCAAATTTCAACTTGTAATTATGTTTTGCCTACCTACAGGCAATTCCCTGTGCCGTTTCACTTGAACATAGCTTTTTTTTTTTTTTACCTGCCTTAAAAATACTTGCAGTGCAATGCTGCTGCACACAGTTAAATATAAGCTTCCTTCCACTCTACCAGTATGTACATGAAGATGGCCCTATATGCACTTAGGCTAACACAGAAAGAAAGAGCACTGAATTTAATTAACATTGTTAAAACATTTTGAAAGCCTCTGAATAAAGGCTTTACAGAAGTGTAAAGTATTACCATGGTTCCTACAGTCTATTTATTTAGACTTAATAAGATTCTCTTCCCACACACACATAAAAGTCACCCTTTTTTTGCTTTGCTAAGTAAAAGCACATTAATAAATAGAATATCCAAGCCATCAAAATTTATTTTCACCTAAGAGCAAACTTGGCCAAACATGGGAGCCCTTTATTCCCTTTACGCTGTAGGAAACTGAAAGACAACTGCAATTTTCTATGTGGAGGAATGATTGAAAATTACAAATTTAGATCAAGAAAGTGAGGAAGCAGATTCTCCATTTGCCAACCACTCTGTGAAAACACAAGCTTCCAAGTATATTTGCAATTTAGCCTGGGGCACTGCTAGCTGACCTGAGTTATGTATATGAAGTGAGGTTCTCACAGAGAATTGGGGTCCGACTCATTTCAATTTTTATAGATTGAAACAGAGTGGAACTGCAACAAGTTGTGAGAGTTGGAATAAAACTGTGACAGCAGCTGTAGAATACTTGCTGTCAGAAGCACTGGCTAATGGATAGATGGCTATATTCCTGGCAGCTCAACTCTCACGAAACTTCAGAGGTTTACCTCTCTTTTCTCATCAAATTTGAAGGTGGCGAAGTGTGGGCCACTAAGTTCTGCAAGTTCTGTACTTAGAATTAAAGCATCCGATGGAGAGCTGGAAAATACTGGATGTATTTGTCTGAAATTCCTAAATTAGTTCCTTCCATGCCCCACCTCTTGGCTGTTTGCTTTCCATGAAATTCTACATACTAAATCTGCTGACCTAAGCAAGGAATTTGTTTCGGAAACAGCTATGTTTAAATACATTCTGCAGAATATCTAGGGAAAGCACATTCTGATTGTGTAAACTGAGCATTCATGAAACAGCCAATTTCTAATGGTACATTTGCAATCAATCAGGGAGCAGAAATATACCATGTGTCAAACCAAAACTAACTAACGAAGCGCAAAAGTTTAAATGTATTAAATATTGAAACTGACTGTAGGTTGCAGCAGCATCAGGACTGAGCACAGTGTTTGGAAGATATTTCTAGGACAAAAGAACTTGAGAGAAGGCAGTTTGAAAAAGAAGCAACATCTATATATATATATATATAAACATATATA
>WEIV01021153.1:38407-56096 GCA_013390005.1 Calyptomena viridis
GATCATTATCACCCTCTGGCTTACCTCACTAGCCAAACATAGAATCAGCAAGGCTTATGACTGTGGGACAACTACATGATTCTGCCTTGGCCATTCCTACCAGCTGTGAATCCCACCAGCATGATCTCAGTTTACACAGCTGGTATATCCAAACCCCAAGGCTGGCAAGATACAGATTTAAACAATTGATTTCACCATCCAAGTCTAATGAAAGAGTTGTGCAAATGAAAATCATCTGCATCTTGGAGACAGCTGCACCTCAAGAACAGAGGTGCCCATAATGGCCTTGGGCATATGTTAATCAAGAAGGGTGAAAGACTAGAACTCAGTAATACTCCATGTGGGAACACATGAGTGCACCCACTGGGCTGGTGAACAACCACCCCAAACTGCCCCCACTCGTGAGTTCTCCTGAGAAAAAAAGAATGGAATCATTCAAGAGTAACTTCATTTATTGCTCTCATGGCCTTCAGCTATTCATCAATACCATTTTACCATCAAATGTATCAAGACTATCAGATCTACAATAATAGGCATGTTTTAATAGTTCAAAAATCCCCTGATGCCTCTGACATCAAGTGCAGCTAGTAGCACTGATTCTGCCTGTCATCTTGCCTTTTAATATAGCAATTCCACACACAGGTGTATAGAAGTGACAGTAGTTCAACCAACTGATGCCTGAATGTGCATATTCAGTCAGTCTTAATTTGACTCTATGGTTTGCCAAGAAGGTGAGAGTAGGTTGGAGTGTCCAAGTCAAAGTCTCCACAGTTTTTCATTGAAATTGACTTCAAATATTCTAAAACATACATATATGTATGCATTTCAATAATCAATACAATTAGTTTTGAACTTGAATATTTACTAAGCCTTTGAACTAAAGATTCAAGTTTAAGAGACTGGTAATAGGAAACAAGACTTATTTTATTGGTGGGTTTTAGGATCCCAAAAATGAGAGAAAGAAAAGATCTGTTCCTTCTTATTGCTAGTACAGAGTTATTTCCTCTTGTAATTTGACGAGATTAAAAATCAGCATTTTAATAGAAGCCACCAATTCAAAAGAGTAGTCCAAATCTGGAGTGATTACAGCACTTTTGCTTGCCAGCTGTCTAGCAGTCCATCAGAAATGCTCTGGCACTCCCAATATGTTTTTTGATTGGGGCATAAGTCATCACAAGTCAGTACTGTCCTTACCAGGATTGTTGCTACCAGCAGAAAAGCTGGAAAATGATAGATCAGGTATCAGTACCCCTCCTCTTTACCATAGGTCCATGCTTGCATTCAAGTCATTATATGAGGAGATTCTGCACTGATGCTCTGTAGTCAGCAGCTACCACTCATCTGCCCTTTCTGTGCAACTTTGAGAACTAAAATTTATTCAAATAATTTTTAAAAATCAATGCACAAATTGAAATTGAACTGTTTAAAGATACTGCTGAACTGAAAAAGACATCTAAACATTAGAATTAAGAGAAACTCTGAGGATTTATACTACAGGAGCTAAATTAATTTCAATGTGAATTTTACATTTTGATCACCAAGCAAAAGTGAATTCTTTAAAACACATAAGTAAGTTTTGATATATATACACCACTGTTTATTTTGTTTTATTATTTATAGCAGCATAAAACATACAAGTTCCCAAAGGGTTAATACAACTAGATGACTGAAATTCATGAGTGTAATCCTAAACAAGTGAGTTGAAGTTCTATCAGGTCTATTTCATAGCATCAGGGATTACTGCTAGCAGTCTAATCCTACTGAGCCTAAGGGAGGAACGTTGTATTGTATTTGAAATCCTGGCCAGGAAAGAACGGAAGGTTAAATGGGTGCCTTGCTCTGTAATCAAATATCACAGGGACTACTTATCTATTCAATGAACAACTAACGTAGAAAATCAATTAGGTAACAAATAGCTTCTTCTTTTGAATTTTTTTACCTAACAAAAAGAGAAAGTGAGGAATAAACAGTTTTGTAATGCATGCTTAATGAAACAATATCATATTATAAAATAATTCTATACATACAGTGGCAAACATCAACTAGAAGGTACAAAACACCCCAGAGCAACTGTTGGTGTTTTAATGCTATTTCTTTAAGTACTAGGGCTATTTTCAAGGCTAGCATGTATTCAAACTCTGGCAATTGAGCATCTTCTGGACATATAAAGGAGCACACAGAAACTACACATACAAAAATATTAACTGACTGCAGATAATTGGACTGTGCTCAAATGAAATCACAAATACATATCCGGTTGTTTGTAACTGAACATCTTAAATTATGTATCAGCTGTGAAGAGCATTTCTTCAGCTGTGCATCATCTTTTGTGCACTTGGTTAAAATCTCAGGAGTACTGCAAAAGGCTGAAGCTCCTGCTGGTCTTTGTTCCCAGCAGGGAGAAGTCCCTTTTGGTGGTCTTGAGGTTAACACCCTACCCGCCTCCCCCTCCATACCTGTCATTCTGAATAGACTTCACAGTCTGTGCACATAGACAAACAGCCTGACCTGGCCAGCTAGCTTGACCCCTGGGCAGGAAGAAGATCACATCTGGTTATTAATATTGGGACATTAAAAAAATGTAATCTTCAAGGCACTTGGAGAAGCAGGCTGGCAATTATACCGTATGCACTGGATGTCAGTCAGGGAGCATGTTAGCCTGATATTATGTCCAAGAACACTAAACCGTTCATTTTTCTCTGATAAGGGGTTTCAAATACAGTCTCCCTCTATATGTCTGAAAGCTGGTAAGAGAAGTTAGCCCAAAGCACTTAAGTCTCCAGGTTATCTATCATATACTTCCCAATTTTTAGTCTGTTTTACATGATTTTATAATGTAAAATATTTGTAGCTGCAAACTGATGCAGCTAGGAAAAAAGCCATGATTTTACAGTAGAGGAAGGCAACTGATAAAAGGAACAATACCTATCAATATCGCGATTGTGAAAAATATGTCCCCATTGCATTCTCTGAGTATTTTACTAATATCCTGATTTTTTAGTTCATTCATTCTAAGCATCTACATATTAGATGGTTTAAACACAGTTTATATAATTGGATAAAATATAAAGAAACACATTTGTGCATGCCTGTGATATATATTATATATATACATGTACGTATACAAAGCTTTATAGAGCACAGATTTAAGTGTCGCGTGAAATCTGAGTTCCATCAAAGTCAGTGGAAAACTTACCTTTTCCTTGGGTTGGGACAAAAATTAACCCTATCTAAACAACAACACAGAGTCTCAGCAGTACATGTACTGTGACTATCAGAGGACTGGTATGACATCTTTATATAGCCAGATAATTACTTATATGTGTCCCCACTGGTTATACCTAAAATAGAATGAAAGACCATGATTGGAACTATTATATGTGGTATTTTGCTGGCATCTCAGCCTTACTGATGCCACATGGAAGATTTTGTATTGCCATTGTGAACACAGCACAGGTCTAGCATCCTTCACAAGGAGCACTCTGTCAACCCAAGGCACACTTGTACACCTGTCATGTGAAAGGCAGAGGAGCATGGTCCTCAAAGAAGTCTCAAGTGAGTTCTAGAAAATGTTGTCAACCCAATCTTTGTGCTTGAAACAAGATCTAAAATTGTCTCCAAGGGTAATTATTGTTTATGCTCCCAGCCCAATTAGCTTAAATCGGCTGTCATTAGTTTGGTTTTGCCGCAAATCACCATCAAGACTTTTTTCTTGCTTTCAAATGAAAAGAATTCCTTTCAGATTATATTAGGCCAACACCCAGGATGGGCTTTCTACCAATGACATGTTAATCTCGTAATCTGTGAGTCTGAAAAAGGAAATTCATAGCATAGAGGCAGAAATTTTCCAGCTTTCCAACAGAATGCTAGCACCTGTTTTTAGCTCTGATAGGCCTTGAGAAGCCAGACCTGCTATATGAAACACTATTATGTATGGAAAAGCTATTATAGGAAAAAAGTAAGAGGTTTCTAAAATGTATTAGTCACAAAGTCATAGCAGTGTTTTTCCCTCTAAATATTAGTGGAGCTTGGCTCGATACATGCAAACATATGAAAAAAAGNAGAAATTTTCCAGCTTTCCAACAGAATGCTAGCACCTGTTTTTAGCTCTGATAGGCCTTGAGAAGCCAGACCTGCTATATGAAACACTATTATGTATGGAAAAGCTATTATAGGAAAAAAGTAAGAGGTTTCTAAAATGTATTAGTCACAAAGTCATAGCAGTGTTTTTCCCTCTAAATATTAGTGGAGCTTGGCTCGATACATGCAAACATATGAAAAAAAGAGTATGTTAAAGAGCACCCTAAAAATTTCTAACATATCTTTCCTAATGCAAAATATGCAGGAGGTTAAAAATACATAATAGTTTCTATGGGATAGTCAGTATACCTTTTAATCTCTTTATTACTTAAAACAACACAGCCAACTCAAGCTCAAGACAATAAAACCTTTATCCCATTCATCCCAGGTAATTAAAAATGCATATTTGACAATGTACACAAGCACTCACACACATACATGCAAGAGAAAGTGAAAAAGAAGATTATTGGCAGAAAAGAGGAAAAATACAAAGGAGTCTAGGGCTTGGCAAGAATGAAACTGGGCTAAGTGCTGCAGACATGACACACTGCAGATGCAAATGGCATGGTGAAAAATAGGTACATTGAGATGTTGGTAGATCAGGAAGAAGAAGAATGTGATGAGATGGTAAATACTGGTAATATACTCTGTGTACAACTGAAGTTGCAAAGAGTAAACCATGAAGAAAAGATGACACTATGCACAGTCCTTAGAGAGCTGGCATTTTGGAGTGAAATTCCAAGCTTCAGGCAAGAGAGGAAATGTTTGTGACAGGCTGGGGCTTTTCAGGGTTGAGGCTTTCTAGTTTTAAATAGTAGCTCCTTTAAAAATGCTCACAAATGTGGAATAATTTAGGAGGGGAAATGGGCTATAGATGAGGTGTCTTAGTGTGCATGCTCACCCACAAAGTACATTGCTGTTATCAACATCCAGTAACCTGCTTTGATCTGTAAAACATATTTAGGAGGTGGATTTTATTTTATCAACTCACACTCTGTACCAAACTTGGAAACTGCTTCCAGAAGAGGGAAAACACTTCCAAATTCAAATTGTCTCCTCTGACTCTTCCTTTGCGACTAGACTAGCCTTTTATCTAGGGCACCAGAAACAAATGGAAAAGCTCTAGAAATAAACTTTGGGAGAAAAACAGAAACAGTAACCATCAATTTCAGCAAGAAATTACTCAAATAACAGAACTTTTTGATCTGGATAATTTCTCACAGTAGTGACAAACCACAACAGTCAAACCACAGGAAAGCCATGTCCCAGTCAATTGACAGAGTTAAGAAACACTAGTTTTGGAAAACTCCTCTATCCTTGGAGTAATACTACTGAGATCAGCAATATTACAACAAAGATGGCTTTGGCTTACATTTGTCCCAACTCTTTCCCCTCGTCACCGTTTTAAGAAGAAACAAACAATGCTTTTAAAGCTTTGAACAAATTCTAGAGAGGATAAAAACCAGTAACCCCCCTGTATTTTTCTTGTATCTTTGCAAATATTTAGACTTCCGTTTAACAATAGGACTTATCTCACACTAAAAAAACTTCACAGACTCTGCTCATGCCCACTGGCAGACGAGTATCTTATCTATGTGGCAATCTGAAGAAATAATCCTCACCAAAAACTAAATCCTAGATGAAAAGTTGGGTGATGGAATGTGTGAATGAGAGCCTGGTGTATGTTTTAGCATGGAAAAGGAACAACTGCTGCTCAGAAACAACTGCAGTAGTTCATCAAGCCCGGAACACGCTGACACAGCCCAGACAGGCTCCCTGCAACATGAGCACATGAGAAATGAAACTTGCCTGAGCAAGGGATCAGAACACACGACTACAGTGAGACCCTACCGCTTGTGACAGCAGCCACTGACTTTTAGTACCAGATAAAAAGGTTCCTGCAGTCACCAGCATCCCATTGAGCTGGCTCTGCCTGGGAGCTCCCCATGTCTCCCTGTGTATCGGGGATTTCACCCTCACCACAGGCACACTTACATGCTCTCTAGCTACTGCCTTCCCTGGTCCTTCTCCTGACACTATCCCTGTGTGTTGTGCAGTGGGAAGGACAGTGCACACACAGCTGGCTCTCTGCCAGCCAGGGACTCCCTGACACAAGCAGAATAACCCTGCCCACCCCCACAGCAGGTAATTTGGATCAAATGTCCAGTTTCTTTTGCCCCATTAACAGCAGAAATGGAGGTGAGCCAAAGTTAGAAAGGCTTATTCTGTGACTGTGTGTTTGTNTGCCTTGCTCTGTAATCAAATATCACAGGGACTACTTATCTATTCAATGAACAACTAACGTAGAAAATCAATTAGGTAACAAATAGCTTCTTCTTTTGAATTTTTTTACCTAACAAAAAGAGAAAGTGAGGAATAAACAGTTTTGTAATGCATGCTTAATGAAACAATATCATATTATAAAATAATTCTATACATACAGTGGCAAACATCAACTAGAAGGTACAAAACACCCCAGAGCAACTGTTGGTGTTTTAATGCTATTTCTTTAAGTACTAGGGCTATTTTCAAGGCTAGCATGTATTCAAACTCTGGCAATTGAGCATCTTCTGGACATATAAAGGAGCACACAGAAACTACACATACAAAAATATTAACTGACTGCAGATAATTGGACTGTGCTCAAATGAAATCACAAATACATATCCGGTTGTTTGTAACTGAACATCTTAAATTATGTATCAGCTGTGAAGAGCATTTCTTCAGCTGTGCATCATCTTTTGTGCACTTGGTTAAAATCTCAGGAGTACTGCAAAAGGCTGAAGCTCCTGCTGGTCTTTGTTCCCAGCAGGGAGAAGTCCCTTTTGGTGGTCTTGAGGTTAACACCCTACCCGCCTCCCCCTCCATACCTGTCATTCTGAATAGACTTCACAGTCTGTGCACATAGACAAACAGCCTGACCTGGCCAGCTAGCTTGACCCCTGGGCAGGAAGAAGATCACATCTGGTTATTAATATTGGGACATTAAAAAAATGTAATCTTCAAGGCACTTGGAGAAGCAGGCTGGCAATTATACCGTATGCACTGGATGTCAGTCAGGGAGCATGTTAGCCTGATATTATGTCCAAGAACACTAAACCGTTCATTTTTCTCTGATAAGGGGTTTCAAATACAGTCTCCCTCTATATGTCTGAAAGCTGGTAAGAGAAGTTAGCCCAAAGCACTTAAGTCTCCAGGTTATCTATCATATACTTCCCAATTTTTAGTCTGTTTTACATGATTTTATAATGTAAAATATTTGTAGCTGCAAACTGATGCAGCTAGGAAAAAAGCCATGATTTTACAGTAGAGGAAGGCACCTGATAAAAGGAACAATACCTACCAATATCGCGATTGTGAAAAATATGTCCCCATTGCATTCTCTGAGTATTTTACTAATATCCTGATTTTTTAGTTCATTCATTCTAAGCATCTACATATTAGATGGTTTAAACACAGTTTATATAATTGGATAAAATATAAAGAAACACATTTGTGCATGCCTGTGATATATATTATATATATACATGTACGTATACAAAGCTTTATAGAGCACAGATTTAAGTGTCGCGTGAAATCTGAGTTCCATCAAAGTCAGTGGAAAACTTACCTTTTCCTTGGGTTGGGACAAAAATTAACCCTATCTAAACAACAACACAGAGTCTCAGCAGTACATGTACTGTGACTATCAGAGGACTGGTATGACATCTTTATATAGCCAGATAATTACTTATATGTGTCCCCACTGGTTATACCTAAAATAGAATGAAAGACCATGATTGGAACTATTATATGTGGTATTTTGCTGGCATCTCAGCCTTACTGATGCCACATGGAATATTTTGTATTGCCATTGTGAACACAGCACAGGTCTAGCATCCTTCACAAGGAGCACTCTGTCAACCCAAGGCACACTTGTACACCTGTCATGTGAAAGGCAGAGGAGCATGGTCCTCAAAGAAGTCTCAAGTGAGTTCTAGAAAATGTTGTCAACCCAATCTTTGTGCTTGAAACAAGATCTAAAATTGTCTCCAAGGGTAATTATTGTTTATGCTCCCAGCCCAATTAGCTTAAATCAGCTGTCATTAGTTTGGTTTTGCCGCAAATCACCATCGAGACTTTTTTCTTGCTTTCAAATGAAAAGAATTCCTTTCAGATTATATTAGGCCAACACCCAGGATGGGCTTTCTACCAATGACATGTTAATCTCGTAATCTGTGAGTCTGAAAAAGGAAATTCATAGCATAGAGGCAGAAATTTTCCAGCTTTCCAACAGAATGCTAGCACCTGTTTTTAGCTCTGATAGGCCTTGAGAAGCCAGACCTGCTATATGAAACACTATTATGTATGGAAAAGCTATTATAGGAAAAAAGTAAGAGGTTTCTAAAATGTATTAGTCACAAAGTCATAGCAGTGTTTTTCCCTCTAAATATTAGTGGAGCTTGGCTCGATACATGCAAACATATGAAAAAAAGAGTATGTTAAAGAGCACCCTAAAAATTTCTAACATATCTTTCCTAATGCAAAATATGCAGGAGGTTAAAAATACATAATAGTTTCTATGGGATAGTCAGTATACCTTTTAATCTCTTTATTACTTAAAACAACACAGCCAACTCAAGCTCAAGACAATAAAACCTTTATCCCATTCATCCCAGGTAATTAAAAATGCATATTTGACAATGTACACAAGCACTCACACACATACATGCAAGAGAAAGTGAAAAAGAAGATTATTGGCAGAAAAGAGGAAAAATACAAAGGAGTCTAGGGCTTGGCAAGAATGAAACTGGGCTAAGTGCTGCAGACATGACACACTGCAGATGCAAATGGCACGGTGAAAAATAGGTACATTGAGATGTTGGTAGATCAGGAAGAAGAAGAATGTGATGAGATGGTAAATACTGGTAATATACTCTGTGTACAACTGAAGTTGCAAAGAGTAAACCATGAAGAAAAGATGACACTATGCACAGTCCTTAGAGAGCTGGCATTTTGGAGTGAAATTCCAAGCTTCAGGCAAGAGAGGAAATGTTTGTGACAGGCTGGGGCTTTTCAGGGTTGAGGCTTTCTAGTTTTAAATAGTAGCTCCTTTAAAAATGCTCACAAATGTGGAATAATTTAGGAGGGGAAATGGGCTATAGATGAGGTGTCTTAGTGTGCATGCTCACCCACAAAGTACATTGCTGTTATCAACATCCAGTAACCTGCTTTGATCTGTAAAACATATTTAGGAGGTGGATTTTATTTTATCAACTCACACTCTGTACCAAACTTGGAAACTGCTTCCAGAAGAGGGAAAACACTTCCAAATTCAAATTGTCTCCTCTGACTCTTCCTTTGCGACTAGACTAGCCTTTTATCTAGGGCACCAGAAACAAATGGAAAAGCTCTAGAAATAAACTTTGGGAGAAAAACAGAAACAGTAACCATCAATTTCAGCAAGAAATTACTCAAATAACAGAACTTTTTGATCTGGATAATTTCTCACAGTAGTGACAAACCACAACAGTCAAACCACAGGAAAGCCATGTCCCAGTCAATTGACAGAGTTAAGAAACACTAGTTTTGGAAAACTCCTCTATCCTTGGAGTAATACTACTGAGATCAGCAATATTACAACAAAGATGGCTTTGGCTTACATTTGTCCCAACTCTTTCCCCTCGTCACCGTTTTAAGAAGAAACAAACAATGCTTTTAAAGCTTTGAACAAATTCTAGAGAGGATAAAAACCAGTAACCCCCCTGTATTTTTCTTGTATCTTTGCAAATATTTAGACTTCCGTTTAACAATAGGACTTATCTCACACTAAAAAAACTTCACAGACTCTGCTCATGCCCACTGGCAGACGAGTATCTTATCTATGTGGCAATCTGAAGAAATAATCCTCACCAAAAACTAAATCCTAGATGAAAAGTTGGGTGATGGAATGTGTGAATGAGAGCCTGGTGTATGTTTTAGCATGGAAAAGGAACAACTGCTGCTCAGAAACAACTGCAGTAGTTCATCAAGCCCGGAACACGCTGACACAGCCCAGACAGGCTCCCTGCAACATGAGCACATGAGAAATGAAACTTGCCTGAGCAAGGGATCAGAACACACGACTACAGTGAGACCCTACCGCTTGTGACAGCAGCCACTGACTTTTAGTACCAGATAAAAAGGTTCCTGCAGTCAGCAGCATCCCATTGAGCTGGCTCTGCCTGGGAGCTCCCCATGTCTCCCTGTGTATCGGGGATTTCACCCTCACCACAGGCACACTTACATGCTCTCTAGCTACTGCCTTCCCTGGTCCTTCTCCTGACACTATCCCTGTGTGTTGTGCGGTGGGAAGGACAGTGCACACACAGCTGGCTCTCTGCCAGCCAGGGACTCCCTGACACAAGCAGAATAACCCTGCCCACCCCCACAGCAGGTAATTTGGATCAAATGTCCAGTTTCTTTTGCCCCATTAACAGCAGAAATGGAGGTGAGCCAAAGTTAGAAAGGCTTATTCTGTGACTGTGTGTTTGTCATATGTTTCCTTATTTCAAATTTTCTCCAATGACTAATACCCTCTTTAAGAGTTTCAAACAAAGATGCAAACTGCTGGGCATAGTGAGAACCATTTAGAAGTATTTAATTTCATGGGGACATAGGAAATAAAAAAGGAAAAAAACCTTAATATTTATATAATTCAATTTTTCAGAAAGAGGGAGGGGGAGAATCTAAAGTATTTCAAATCTAATTTTGTGAAAAAAAAAAAATTCTGTCATCTACAGCCAAGATAAGCCTCTTTTGCTTTAACTAATTAGCACTACTACAGGGTTCAGTAGTGACATTTCAGCAGTAATTGATCCTCTGATGTCATTTTGGTGTATTGCAAACCAACCAATATACATCCAGCCAAGAGGGCTGTGCAAGGACAGAGGCTGGCAGTCAGCATGAAGGAGCTGGTCACGCCTGAGTGTGACCTTGGATCCCAGGATGCTAAACACACACCACCAACAGGAGCCACTAGCACTCAGCATTCCTGAAAAGCAGACCCCTAATCCCCTCCACTTTTAGCACTTTATTCTCTACTGCAAGGTAGCACAGCTAATTTTAATTCAGGTAGTGAATGTCCGAAACTAATGTTTGCATATACTCACACAGGGAATTGGGAACTTCCTGGCTTGCTCTGAAATTAGTATTTCATTTCAAATTTTATGTTGTCTTGGTGGAGAGGGCATTTGGCATCATATTTTCACATTACTTCACACTACATAGAGGGTAACTTAGTTACTTTTTTTTTCCTCTTCTAAATCCTAAAGTGAAAGGTTTCAATGTCAAGTGGCATGAAGGCCAGAAGGATCCAAAAGTCAACATAGCTCCCACAGTATGAGTTCAACCACAACAGACATCCCATCTGTATTTCATGGTGTACCTTAATAACAATCAATAATACATTAAAGTTAGCAATGAACAGTATAAAAAAAGCACACTACAAAGAGTCAATTTCAGTTACGCTTGAGCCTTGCAGTCCATGTGCAGGAACAACATCTTCTATTTTGCACCAGTAAATGAATATCTGGGGTAAATATTTGCAGATAGATAATTAATTAGCTGTTTCTGTTCCTCAGCAAATAGTTAACTGTCTACAGGCATTTGTACCCCAAGCCACTATTTGTAGCAATATATGTGGGAAAGCAACAAGAGGCAGCTATCTGAAGAGACAGGCAATGTGACATGGGAGTAAGGAGATGCTTCTTTCCCTCACTCTCCTAATATTAGGGGGAAATTAATTCTTTCATGGGGTAATTGAGAGCTGAGTTTTTACCTCTTGGCTGCAGCCCGACCACTTAATGTAGGCACGTAACACAGAGGCAAAAAACTCGTGGCTTGGAAACTGACAGAGACATAAAACAACAGAAAACAAGAGAATGAATGAGCCATTTAACAGAACGGAAGTTACCTCTGTGTCTTCTAACATCAAACTAGGACTGATCTTGCAGAAGTCATAAACGAATTCATGCCAGTCAAGACTAGCCAAAGAAGCATCAGGAATACCAGATAGTTTTAGAGATAGCTGAGCACGCAGAAGAAATTCGATATTGAAAAATAAATCCAAGAAAATATTAGAAGGAATACTTTGAATCAATCAAACAGGTAATTTGTGTCTAAGTTAAATGTAACCACTCTAGGACACTTCAGCATCAGTATGAAGCGGGGACGTGGGAAAAGACATGTAATGAAAGGCAACATATTTCCAGCAAAGAATGCAACAGGATTTGTTTAAAGCAGATTATATTTTTGGATGTACCAGGCATGGGACAGTAAGATCACACAGTTCCAGTGAGAACAGTGTGTTCAGTTCTGAAATATCTATGTATCTCAAGAAAAATTCGGCAGTGGTAGAAGGAGTTCAGAGATCAGTGATGGGATTAGCAGAAATGTGGAAAAACTTCCACTAAAAACAACACTGAATAGATTGAAATTCTTTGGTGCTTTAAAAGTGTAAATAAAGAGAGGCATGATAAAAAGACCACAAAATAATCATAAAGAGTATTATGAAGCTACAAAGATTGTGTAGAAAGATCATAAAGCAAATAAGAACACATGATTTTTTTCCTGTTAGCAGACAAAGAAAACCAAACAAAACTTAATAGATTAATGACAGGAATTTTTAAAAATTAAAAAAAATATATTTATATGCAGGTTAAATTTACCTGTTCCACTGCATGTGACTGAGCCAAGAGTTCAGTTTATAAATTGATTTGATGTTTGTGTACCTATAAGGCCACCCAAAGACCACTTTGGGGGAAAAAAAAATACTTGAAATCATATGATGTCAATTAATTTTTAAATATAGACAACATATGAGAAGAAAAAGAATTTTCCTGTATGAGCAACATTATTTGATATTTGCCTTGCCTTTTTTTTTTTTTTTGCTTTGCTTTGCTTTGAGAAGCAACAGTTCTTAGCCAGTCTCTAGCAAAGAGATTAGATAAGGTGGACTAATGGTATAATTTCCTGTGATAGGACAATGATTGCATAGTTGGCCTATTAATGTGTTGTTGCTTTTAAAATAGCATTCTCTTCTGCCATGGACAGCCACTGAAAGAAATGTACTTAACTAACTTTATTTGCAATAGAGTATTTTTCATTAGGACAGGCTGGAAAGATATCTCACAATTAACTGACTCAGAAACAGTTCCAAAGAAGAAAGAAATATTCTTTACACCCAGACCAAATCATGATAATTTCAGCCCTAAAAGTGAAAATTATGAGTAATTGGGAGAAGGAAATTACAACAAAAGTGGAAATCCAATCTTTACTACAGGAGACATTAACATATATAGACCTTTGAACAACATTACAGAAGGTAATAATAGCAGCCTTGGGTATGTATGGATGCACATAGTTTTTAAATTCTGCTTATGCTCTTGGGAAGTGTACACTTTTGTAAGCACACACACCTGCCTTTTTGTTTACCTCCACTGCACCCTCTGTGCAAGAAACCCAGTCTCCAACAACTGTGACTTCCTCCCTAACACTAGCATTGGATAATATCGGTCTCTCTGAGCTCTCATGAGCATGAACAACTTCAGACCCCATCTCTAACTCATTCTCCCCAATACCGTAATTCATCCTTCCCAATTACAGACACTCTACTAAGCACATATAAAGGTAAACATATGCAGACAGAAAGGCAGACATATGTGAAGAAATTAAGTATTATGCTTAATTATAATTCTATAAGGTCCATTTAGACTGTCAGACATACTGGAGGCCAACCTCTCACTCACCTCTGCTTGGTTACAGATACATTTTCCTTTTTCCCAAGGCCATGCTCTGTTTCCTAGTCCAGACAGTATTGACCTTACCTTCTAAATCTATTAGGACAAACAAGTACTAGAAGCAAAGGAGAGACATTAGTTTAGTTCCTGTTGTGGACACGAGGCACAAAACCTTTGTATCTGGAGAGCACAAAAGCTGAGTGAACAGGGATACAGGCTTGAACTCTGTAGCATGAGATTTCAAAGCTCTCCTTTTATTGATTACCAGATCAACTCTCTTCCTTATCATAAAAGTTATTACATACACAGAACTCTTCAAAGACGGCATAGATTTTGTCCTTTGTATGCCCCAAAATGATTTGGGTAAACCTTATCATGTTTAGTATTTTTGAGGTAGCTGAGACCCTAGAATTTGAGCTGTTTAGTGGAGAACTCATGAAAGAAAATAAATACCCTAGCAAGACCTCGGGATCCATGTCCTACACCTAATATGTTGAGTCACACGTGATCCCACAAACCTATTTTTGTTTTTCAAGAAATTAAGAAAAAAAAAGGGGAAAAAATTTAGAGACTACAGAACGTCTGAGAAAGAGCAAATCCTTTCTCAAAAATACCTGTAAGTAGTCCTAATGACAAGTTACAAAGATTTTCATTCCTTGAGTTCTGTAAGTCACAGAAATCCAAGTGTCATGAAGATATTGCTGAAGCCTGACATGCTACAAAACATACCAGTTTGGAAAAGTTTACACAGGAAAAGGGGAGACAGAGCACATTGACAGCATATCCAATTCATTATGACCTATGAGACTATCTTAGTAAATCAAAAAGTGACAAAGGATATCCACAGTCTAGGTACAACACCTATTACTGAGAAGCATCCGCAAAAGGGTTAGTCTCAGGGGACTAACATTACAGCAGTACTTTCAAATCTGCCCAAACTCTAGGTCAGAAATTAGTCTTAAACCATTTTTTGTGGCCTGTGATCTTTGTGATCTGAGAGCTGACTTCAGAAGATCTTGCCCTGATATATCCCAGCAGGATCCCAACTTCCTCCTGGGTGAAAGAAGTTCCCGAACAAATAAGGACATAAAGTTTTCAGAAACACTTGCAGTTTGGCCTCTTTTTTTTTCCACCAGCTTCATTCTTCCTAATTTCCAGTCATTCATTAGCTGGATAAGTATCTGAAAATGCCAAAGGGTGTTTCCAAAATAGTAACATCTAGATACTAAAAGCTGTCTTCTTTCAGTGGTAAAGTAAGCTTTTTTCCATGCTCTTATCACCAGCACACAAAGAGCAAGAATACCAAGATCCTCCTTAGACTTTGTTTCATAGTCCTAGTTGTAAAAATATCAAGCCTCTGGTCATTCAAGAAGTGTTTATTCAATTAGAAAACTCTATTCTTTTTTGCCTCAATCTATTTCCCTTAGAGCAAGTTTTTGTCTAGGTTACATAGAAAATAGGAACATTGTTGTATGAACGTTATGAAGCTGTATGGGGGAAGTTCAGATTGGACATCAGGAAAAGGTTCTTTACTATTCCAGTTGGTCACTGGAATAGGATCCCAAGGGAAGTGGTCACAGCGCCAAGCCTGTCAGAGTTTAAGGAGCATCTGGATGACACTCTTACTCATAAGGTTTAGTTTTAGGTAGTCTTGCAAAGAGCAGTGAGTTTGAATCAATAATCCTTATAAGTCACTTCCAACACCAGACATTCTGATTCGATGAATAAGAAGTAGTCTTCTCTTTTTCCATTAGAACCCAGTGTTTTGAATTTAGCATAAAGATAGTATCAGTCATATCTGTTATGAATCTTGAGCTACTTTCAGCTTTTCAGGATTTTCCACAGAAAACATCTTCCTTCTTAATAAAGTTGTTTGGAAACAACTGACCTCCCCCACCAAAGGACAGCTATAGTTCCAAACACAAGCTTAGAATGGCAAAGGAAAAATTCCATATGTGTCAAACAACTTTAAAATGAGGATTTTTAGACTATTGGCATTGCCCGATAAGGTTCTGATAAGAAGAGTTTCCAATGTAGGCCTTTGTTTAAAACAGGGTCATCACAATAGGATTGATCCTGAACTTTCTCTGACTAAGAGTAACCTATTTTTTGGTAAATGTTGGGATACAAACTATCCCCAACCACCAGCTTCAGTGCTGTCTTTACGGTAGAGGTGGCTCTATGTTTTTTTTCTCCAGAAGCAGTGTAAGGAAGCGGTGTATGTTCTTCTTTGGGAGAGGTTACGAGGTAGAACAGAGACTACAAATAAACAATGTCTTTGGGTAGAACCCTGAACACTGTCCCTGTATGCTAGGCTGCCTGCATGCAATCCAGCAACAAACCAGTAGTCACATAGTCACATATTTTAGACATGCGAATCATTTGAAGAGCATGGTTTGATTAACGCTCTAAGATAACAATTTTAAAATGAAAAAGATTACATTTTTAGTTAGGCAACCCAGATGGTCAAATACTCACTCTTGGAATAAGGTTAGTATACTGCCATTCATGGCTCCCATTAGCAATATGTAGTTTCCTATTCATGCATATAGCCCAGGAGTACTGCTCATACTCCTTGTATATGACAAAACCGTCTTTTTTGTTACTGTAGCTGCTACTGCAGTAAGATGCCCAAGGCATGGGAATCTGCACACTTCATCATTCAAGGACTACCTTCGCTCAATTTTTGCTTTCTTCAATGCCCCTGCCTTTAAAAGCGAAGGATTATCTTAATGCCTTCCTTCCCACTGGGAGAGTAGAACATACAGTTTCCCCCGAGGCTATGGTGCACAATTCTCTCTGTTATCTGTCTGCTGTAGAACTGCAGGATTGGCACCTTCTGCTGCAGACCAAGGGGGTCATTTCCATGACATTCTCCTTCCTGGCTGTCCACAAAGCAAAGGTCTTGCAGTTGTTAGCAAAGCTTCACTTTTTTTTTTATACCAGCATGAGGTTGTATGATTATCAGTCTGCACTATCTGCCTCTTTTAAGTACAGCAGCCTAATAGGCAGACCATCAGGATCAAAAAATATTACAAGCTATCACTTCTAATTTATGGTTTATTAACACAAAAACCTTACTCACACTTAATGTAATTACAACTTATTTCCTATTGTACTGTATAGTATTTTGCCCACAACACACATGGAAGTTTATCCAATAAAATATGTCTCCTGCATTGTGCCACATTCTTGCTGAAACTAACAGAAATGGCATTACTCAGCATTTCACACCAGCCTCTTCACTATCCTTTCCTGGAGCATTGTTCCAGTGATGTCCCAAAGGAGAAAAAAAAGAAGAAATGCAGAAAATTACTTTGTCTGTCTAGCAATACAGACACATATAAAGCCAATACAGTCTTAAGAGCTGTGTACCAAATAGCTCAAATCTCAGTCCTGTACATATGAGGTCTCTATGGTTTTATTCCCATCAACCTTCATATATTATCNCTGTTTTAGCAGTGTACCATAAGCTGAATATAAAGTATGCTATTTTTTAACAAGAACCATTATGTAGGATTATCTGATAGCCAGAGATCTGAATACCAAATTAAATATACATGAAATATGTGAAAATTATTTCTCTACTATTTTATTTTAAATTTATAATAAAAAGAATAGGTTTGAAATTGCTATTTTGCTAGCCAACAATTTTTTGTTTTTAATAAATGTCCTTGTGTATAGTGTACAAGTACATGCAGTAGGCATACACACTACTTATAGCTATAACAACACAATGTATGTATACCTGTGACTAGACAGTGTGTTCTTTGAACACTGGTTTCTCTTTACATGTGTAAGCACAAAAGCATAATCTGAATTACAGTAACTAAAAGTTGCGGTGCAAATTA
>WEIV01021153.1:57867-65367 GCA_013390005.1 Calyptomena viridis
TTACATGTGTAAGCACAAAAGCATAATCTGAATTACAGTAACTAAAAGTTGCGGTGCAAATTAAATTTCATAAAACATTTAAAAGCTTCAATGAACATTAATCTCAAAGTACTACAAAAATTGAAAGACCCTCTATCCTCTATATCATGAGGTTTGTTTTGAGGTACAAATTAGAATAACTTCAGTTTATCACTGAAAACAGTTTTCTTCACCTAAACAAACAACAAGAACAAGATTAAGCAAAGCATGGTTTGGCTCCTCAGATGTGCAGACATATTCCAATTTCCTTTCCACAATGATTTTTATGCAAATCAATGCTGCACAATCTCCTGACCTCTTTTACCGTCACACTGGGACAATGACAGTTCAATAATTGGACTGGCACATATCTAGGATATTTGAGTTTATATTAAAAAGTTAGTGCATGACTATTGAAATGAAAAGAATGTGACTTTCTCTAAATTCTAGGCTGATCAAGTACCAACATTTCATGCCAAACAGAGTAAAGCAAACAAAGTGATTTGGGCTGTGAGTCCATTTGTCCCCATATGCATATACTTTACACCCCCCCTCAGTTGTTAATTCCTAACAACGATGCTTTCATCCAGAACAAGGATAATGAGAAAAAACCAAGTGGTGTTCCTTGGGGAGCTGTTACACTAAAAGTTACCTAAGCACTAAATCCCACTTGTACCTCCTGCACGTGATAAAGATGAGCAAAGCATTCAACATCCCTAGCTGATTTAAAATCCAAATATGCAAACAGCATTATGGAATCTAAACAGACTATTCTGCTTCACTGATGACAGATGCAGAAAAAAAGCTGCTCTAATTAAGCTTTTGACTTTGAACCAGCAGAGAAGTGGACACCTCACTTTAAAAGAAGCAGTGCAGAATCCCAGCTGAAGAGCAGGTGCTGCACAGTGTTTGCATTTCCTGCAGAGGATGCTCGCTAACAGGACCAAGCAGCTGACCATGAAAATTCTTGGTCCTAAGTGACCCAAGGACAGACTATAAATCCAACCTATAAAATACAGAAAAAGCCTTGTTTGTTCTTCCACCCTTTCAATATGTGATGTTATACATTTGTGATTATCTCATTTTATTGGGCACTTTAGAAAGATGTTTATGATCATTTGTGGACAAAACAAAGGCTCATTGTAAACTCTCTTTTAAATAAGTTGGAAAGTCAATATGAAACAAAAGGCACTACTTTCATGACTGCTTACATGCAAACTATGCTTGTGTGTGCAATATTTACAATGCATTTCAGTAAAGCGATAGAGTCCTAGCTAATTACAAAGCTAACGTATAGTAGGATTGCATTAGCAGCCCAAGAAATTCCTATTGAATTGCATACATTTGAAAATAGAAAGACGTGCTTGTGCTGAAACTTAATTATCTTGGCAAAAACTGTGAGGGCCAGATTCTCAGAAGACATAAACACAAAGCTCTGCTTTGCACTCCCAAGGATCTAATTCTTTGTTTATTCAGACAACCTCCATCAGATAAAACTTGCCATTTGGATTGAATAATTTGCCTTCTTATTTATAGTTTCTACAGCTAAGTAACACAATTACTGCTTGGTTTGTGAGCAGGGAAAAGAATACTGCTGATCTACAAATAGAAAGTCTGAAAGAGACAATCAGTGTGCTCTGCCAGGTTAAAAAAGTTAATGCTGTTGCATTCCACCCTAGGCAAAGAAGACAAGCCTTTTTCAAGGACAGTTCTGACTGAAATGCTTTTTTATGGGTTCAAAGTAAAACATAATGATAAAAAAATGAATACAGCTTTGTTTGTTTCTTCGGTCATCGTTAGCAATAGACATAGGAGTATTCTGTTTTTGAGGCCATATGGAAAGACCATCAACACTTTCTGCTTCTGGGTCCTTTGCCAAAATACCATATCCCACATGCCTTTTACCTTAAAACATAAAAGAAAAGGTGTTGTTCTGGTCAAATAAAGAAATAATTTTTACTAGCATACGTCTAATGTTAAAACTGCCTAAATCCTGCCAAAGACATTACAACACCATCTGCAAAACAGATTTTCATTAAATTGATCAGTTTAAAGTTAAGCAGCTAGGCAGATGATGCTTTTGAGCTAACCTTTAACCTTTAACCTTCTTAAACTGAAATCAGGTCACTCTTTTGAGTAATATCTTTGCCATTTGAGAACACAAGAGGTAAAGTGATCTACCCAAATTTAACTGACAATCATAGTATTAATAGTGTTATGGATCAATATTTTGTCAATAAAGAGAAAACCAAGGTAGTTCTCACATGGCTGACTATCAGTCTGCTAACTGCTGCCTGTCACTTTCCCATCGCTCCTAAATAGTTGCATATGTAATGTAAACTGCAGTAAACATCCAACATAAAAGCAATAACTATTAAAGCTATTACAAATTAATAATTAATAATTGAATAATATTTTTGATAGATTAACTTCATATATTTATTTGTGATTAGCAATTGATCATGTCGTTCAGTTACTTGGTTAAGTAAAACTTCTTTTCGGCCATCCCAGTTTACTTTGCAAAAAGGCTACCCTGTATTTTGTATTAATAAATAATATGTTTATTTATTAATAAAAGCATTTGGAGATTATTTTATGAGCGCAGAACATGATATATGTGGTTCCCTGAATCAAAAGCTATTTGACTAAGCTACAAAATGGCTGCCTTAAAAGCAGATCCAAGTATATGTACTTTACATCACAGAGACAGACCACTGTCCTGCCTTGGCTTCCCAAATCTGCAGAAGCTGAACACTTCCTCCTGCAGAATGGAAATGCACTCTGTTGCTATAGAAGCTTTCTCTGTTTACTTATGGAGTCACTGAATGCTTCTTGATGGATGCTGCCAAGAACTTGCAACCCTTCTGTGGTTTAATGTGCTTATATCGAGCTCCACAATTCCAAACATAAGTCTTTGGGAAATTCATTTAGACCGAGCTGAGTTCACTCAGGGTAAGGCTGTCTTTGTTCTGGTTCCTAGGAGCCGCATTACCAACACCATTTGAATACCGCACTTCTGCAAGGAACAATCAGACCATGTCTTTCTTAAATAACTTAGAAAACAGCTAAAGGTTTTACTTCACTACATTTAGAATCTAACTCTGAGGGTGACATTTCCGTAGTGCCTAAAATTATACAGCTTCAGGAGAGAAGCGCTGATGTCCATAGCTATGGATGAAAAAACATCCTTTTATTCCATCAACAGTTAAACAGAGGAAGATAAATCAAGCAGTACAGCAACATTTATAAAAGGAAAATTCATAAAACAATAACATTTAAATAAATATAAATGACTAAAGAGAAACTTTGAGGTACTTGACAAAGCAAAGGAACAGTCACAGATTCTTTTCCTATGCTTTCAGATGGTTTTAGTATTAAAATTTTTCTTGCCAAACCACATTCACAGCACCTTAATTTTAAAAGAGTTAAGAGGAGCTGCTTGAATATAAACACAATTCATGAATATTCAATATCACTCCCAAGGCATATATCTATTATTCATGCAAATTCATGTCCTTTTTTTCCTTAGGTGCTCTACAAGTTTATCTGATGTATCAAGAGAAAAAAGTTTACAACTCTCTTGGTGTCAACAGCTTGACCAGGTCCTGACAAAACTATCAAGTCAGCTAGCAGATAAATTAACATACTTTCAAAATCTCATTTATTTCCACCTTAAGGCCTGAATGCACACCCACAATTAAGAGTAAAGTTTTCTGGGTGACATACAGAGGCATTACATTCTGTTATAAAGCACACACATCTGGAACATTTTGGTCATTTGGCACATATTGTAGCACTGCACTGCCAACTCCAAATTTAAAAAATAATACTAATACCCCAATTAATATTTAAAATGAGACATTCCTCTCCTTCAAATTAGCCTTAAAATGAAATTACATAAAAATAATGTGTGTGTAGATGTTATCTGCTTTCTGAGAGACATTAAACCTGGTCAGGTTCAAATGTTCAAGCTTCTCTAAGAAGTCATGAGGACAGAAACTTTTTTAAAAAGCCGAGATTCTCACTAGCAATCCTAGGGACAAGTCTTTAAAAATACATGCATCAGGAGATTTGTAACCCTATGGTTTATCAGTCGAACACTGTCAATTGTCCTTCTGAAGGCCAGGAAGCCTAGAGGGTGTCTAAGGGTTTATGGAATCTTTCCCCACCAGGATGTCTTCAGCTAATTCAGAGACTGAACTCCAAAGGCTAGTGGTGGGTCATTTGCCATATATGATAGCAGCACCACATAGGCACTACTGAAGTGCTCCATCTAACAAACCAGGATCCGGCAAAGAAGCAGATTCACCAGCAGGACATTTTTAGTGATGAGGGCTAAAAGCTAATACTCGCTCCCTTAGCACCCCACATCAAATATTTTGTAGGACATGCTGCAAACCAAAATGTAGTTCATCAGTATTTCTCTAGGGATCGGGTTGAGTGAGGGAAGAGACAGTTTTGAGTAGATAGTTTATGTACCTTGTAAATTCATGGCTATGCCTATAGCTTTTTTTTTTTTTTTTTTAAATAAGCAGCTGGCATCTTATTTTCAACAGTCTCCAAAGCTTCGGCAGCGAAGCCATCTGAGAAAGCTGCCGCCTTCCCATCTCCTATCATTCCCATCTGTGACACCATTTGCAGTAGCATCTCTCTGAATGGTGGCATTAGAAAATAGATCATTGAAATAATCCAGGTTAACGCTCCAAAAAAGAGATGGGGACCAACAATGTTTAACCGACATCATTTAAAAAAAACTTAGAGTGCAGCTTCACAATCAGTATAACTGGAGGGTACAAGATCCAGCTTCATGGATGACAGGAAGCAGGAACTTCTAAAGAGAGTTTTGCTGCTGAGGTAGGCTCTCAGCTCTTTTTGCACTTTTCACAACAGGACTTTAGATCTTAAAAAAAAATCCCAAACAAACAAACAAACAACTAGCACAAAACATTACACGCCTCTGAAATTAAGGAAAAATGCAATTTAAATAAAATACATTATTAAATTAGCAGAGCAGCTAGCATTGTGGGACAATATAATAGACCAAATCTTGTGTTACTGCCATTTTTTTTCATAGCAGATACACCAAGGTTACAACTACCAGGTTATAAAACGAAAATCCATGTTACTGCATATGCAGCATGTGTTAGCCCAGACAAACCATCTGAATGTGGCTGAACACCAGAAAAATGTTATTTCTTGCTTAAACTAAAGGTCTCCTGAGACTCTTCTGTATTTGTTCGTGTACGCATTTTCAACATGATTAGAAAAACAGCATTGTTGCTGTAATCAGCAGATGACTCCTGATAGTTTAGTTATCACAGATTTCTGGTATAAATCAATAGATAACACTTGCAAAATGGATTTTCTAATCATATTCAGAGCTTGTTACAGTGACTAATGGTTTGCAATATTTCCTGAATTTTCATATCCTCTAGACAAAAGAAGTTTTTAATAAGTTACAAAGTTATTCGTCTTGGAAATGAATGTGTTATATTTTGTACATGAACCAAGACAATCAAGCCAATCCAGTAAACACACTGCAGAAAATAAGTTACCCCATAATTAGGGTTTGGAAAAAGTCATGACAAGTTGTGTAATAAATGGTATTCATCACTCCCACGCATTCATTACATCCACATAGTTTTTTCCAGTAAATATAAAAATATAGTTGCCATTCTACTAACATATTTATCTACACCACACCCTTTCATGTTTGTGAAAAATCATTACCGGTTTGGAAATGAAGGGCAGACAAAAGGATGACAGTGCTTACTTTTGAACATCCTTGGTAATAATGTGGCACATCGCATGTACTTACTGAAAATACCAATGTAAAATAACTTGGCTAAGATAGATTATGGTTGCAAACAGATACATATGCCAGAAAGTGATCCCCTTCCCTATGCATGGAATGGAAAAAACATAATTTTCCATAACCTCCATCAAGCTTCTGACCAAAATGTAATGGACAAAGTCTGAAAAGGTTATGAGGGATGTGAAACTCCTCTAGTCATTTATTATGAAAGAACTTTAAAAAAACTCCAAACATCTTATCGACCCTGTGTTTGCAGAAAGTGCATCCTAAATGGATCTCCAGGCGAATCAACAGGACTCATCTGGAGCACTCCTCCCTGACTGCCCTGCTTAGGTTTTTTTGATTATACACACATTCAATAAACATTTACCAATTAATCAAAGTTTTGTTTGATAAGCACTGAAACGGTTAGTTTCCTAGCCTGCTTGGTGCTGACTGAAGTTGTCACTGGCTTACCTTGTACAGTTTCAGGGCTGCCTCGTGCCTGTGATTGGTAGTGTGTAAGCGCAATTTATCCACGCTGTTGGTGTAATAGTCACAGGCGTTACATTTTAGGTGAACTGGGTTGCCAATGGCAATACACTTCAGCCTCCACTCATTAGTTTTGCCTCCTTCTTTAATGTGAGCCACCAGTTGATATTTCTGCATATGTTTGTCAGTCTTGCAGTGGAGCTGGAAGTTCGCTTTGAGCTGAGTGTTGTAGTTACAGAGCTTGCACTGGTAGATGTCTCCAATTACAGCCCTCCACTCCTCTTCGGGGAGTGAGCGCTCACAGCTCACATGCACACTTAGGGCCTCCAGGCTGTCAGAGGTGAATTTGTTGCAAACAGCACACTGGAACAGCTTCAGCGCTGGGTCACTGATATAAGGTGACAGCTCTCCTGCAGTAAGGAGGGACAGGTCATCACCCATTAGCTGACCACTGGCAAGCCGGATTTCAGGCGGCAGCTCATTATTTACTACAGGAAAAAAAAAAAATTAAAAGGGAAAGTAGAGACCAGCAAGCATAGCACACACAAAGGAATCTGTAAAATAAAGCCTTGACAAGGAGTTTGCTTTCTCTGGAGCTTAAACTATAAAAAGCTGTAATAGGATTGAATCAGGATCAATTACAATCATCCCTTTCAACTTCTAAATTCCCTCATCAGATAGCTTTAATTACTCCTACTGGGCGTGATGTCATTCTGGAATTTGTATTTTCAAAGCCATGAAAGTTGATCAATAAAATAACAAAACAGCAATGCTTTTGTAACTTAAAAGGCAAGATTAACTTACACAGCACTAATTGTAGTTTTGTTATATCCTTTAAATGATGCTAGAGGTAGGTCAATATATGCATATATATCTACCATATAGGAATTAGGTTAAGCATATCTATATCTACTTAGCTACTTTTTGTACCAGATCTTAGCATTCCTCATTTTAAAATATACCCAGTGAACAACACAGGGACAATTTAGGTACATCAAAAGGAAACATTGCAAATGAACAAAGTTTGAGAACTCTTTTTACTACAGGTCTGTACCATTAGGTAACAAATTGACAGTACACTGCTCACACATGAGCATTTGATTCCAATTTGCCCTCCTCTTACACTTGGAATACAGACAATTTGCTAACTATAAAGGGGCATTGTCAGGTAAGAAAGAAAAGATTGCATTCCTGCC
>WEIV01021153.1:75367-85367 GCA_013390005.1 Calyptomena viridis
TCACAGCTTTTAAGAAAAAATTACAAAAATGTAGATTTTTGCTTCATTAAACTTAGGTGTAATTTAACAAAAACATAATATTAACGTAAGTAAGTAATGATGTAAAATAGAGTAGTATAATCTTTTAAAGTGTGAATTATCACAAACTGTGATTTTACTGAAGTCTGGATGTGCCCTCTGTCAGCACATTTGGAAAGTAAGAATGGATTGCAAAACTAACAAATAATGACTAGGGAGTCAGAGTGGCTCTACAGTATTCACCTAGTCTCTTTGTTGTCTCAAAACAAACTGTGAAATAAATGTTATAGTACTTTTTTACTTGCATGCTAAAAATGCTGCAATTATCTTTCTAAAAGTTACCACAAAGCAGGTAGTCAAGCGAACATTCCAGGTCTTGGGGAGATATTACAACTCCAGACAAGTTCTGAAAGAGTCTTGATGAAAACAAAATATAAAGAATCATGCTTTTGAGCAGATTTACAAGATTGCAAGAGTCTTCTAATTATGCATCGGGAATAAAAGAATTTTTAAAAAGCTGTGGTATTGTAAATCATGTTAAACATTTACATATTACTCTGTATTAAAATCAGCCTGGTCAGTAAAAATACAGGATGTTTTTTAAACAATTTAGCTATTAATAAAGCATTTTTTTCTAGAATATTATCATGGCAAATTTGTTTTGTATTGGCAAGATCAGCTGGGCATTTTGTTTCTATTATGCATTGTCCTTTGTCATTTTTTTTGTTCTGCAAGTTAATTTGACTGCTGTGCATAAGTGAAGTGAGCAATTCAGTAATTAACTTTGGTGTTTTAAAATGTATGAACTTTAATTAGATTTCATTATAAACAAACAAATGTCAACCATAATTATAAGCTCCTTGGTTTAACCACATATTATCCCTTTTCAAACAAACTTGATGTCAGACAAATTAAAATCAAGCAGCCAGCAATTTTGAGTTGAATTTTACATGATCTGCCAGTAACCTGATTACTTTAACTTCAATATCATTACAGGAAAAGTATTTCAAGAAAAATAATTACAAGAATTCCAACAGGAGACAAGTTTAATTGTATTGATTCAAAAGATGCATGTATATAGGAACCATGCTGAAGGAATAATGTTATCTTAAATCTACAGTTACTATTAAAATTATATTGTCTGGCATGAAAAAGGCAATTTGAGATCAGTGTCTGGAAAAGCAGAGGTACAAAACTAACTGAAATAATTATATTTACACCATTATATTTTAAGCAACAAAATACCAATGAGGAACAACTTCAAGGCATGAAGGTTTGCAGGTTTATTTACTGACTGGTGTATCTATTAGTACCAGGAACAAGTGGAGCTGTCAGGACATAATGAAGGTAAATGATTAGTTAGCACAGAGACTGAGCTCTTCTTCAATGCAATAAGAGTTAATTAAAGTTTACCACCAAACATCAACCAAAGCAGGATGTTGATCAGGTTTCAGCATTAAGTGCAAACAGACAATGGTTGGCAGCAATTAGTGCAGCTATCAAATGACATGCAATTATAATTATACATTTAAAACAGCTAGAGTCTTGTGGAAGGGAGGGAAGAATCCCATCAGCTTCTTTGACTACGTACAGTCAAAGTGCAGGAAACAGGTATCAGATATATCACTTCAATATTGTAAATCAATAGAATTAAACAAAAAAATAGGTTGTACAAGCACATTATCTGAAAAAGGACAATTCACTGTACATGAAATGGAAGAAATCTGCAGGTGACTCCTAACAAAGATAAGTACCAGTTAGATTAAATAAATTACTCTGCTGCTGCCACTCACACTGAAACACATAAACAGAGAAGTGTTTGGTGTTTAACAGCTGGTGACTGCAGCTTTATTACACATTTCTATGCCAAACTCAAGGTTACCTGGTATCTTTAGTCCCTGTGGCCACGTTCATAGCATGAGAAGGCCCAGAAGGACCATGGGCCTGAAACCCATGAGCACAAAAGAGAGTTTCACATGCTAGTTGCAAGGCTGCTGCGAGGAAGCCTGGGCTTCCCAGAGGCAATTGCCTGGTATCTGAGCCAGAGCCTAAGGCTCTGCCACACATCTCCTGTTCTCCACCCCCTCCAATCAGCATGTGTGCTAGTTCTGCCTGTTCCCAAACTTATGCCCAAGTTTTGGGAAAGAAAAAGGAAGTGAGAGGTTTCCATCATGGACAAAACACTGTGCATTGCACGGTGGCAACACAGATACTCTGATAATCCAGAGCACAGTGCAGGCTGGTGCTGTCTGCTGCCACGCTCTGCTCCCTTTTGAAGGCCTTGCATAATGGTGGTAGCTACCAGGTCAGTGATACAATGGAGCCAATAATAAACTTAATTTTCTTCTCAGCCTCCCATTAAAACCAAAGGAAAGATGATAAACTTGCAGCAGCACCTCTAATAGCAACACCAAACAAAGGAAAAATTGCTCTCAGCCCAGTGCTAGCAGTCTGCTGAACCCCCTTGGCATGGATCTGTAAAGTTAAAACCCCCAGTTTTGCAGCATCAAACACACGGGATGTACAGCAAAACAGGTAAATATTCCTTTCACAGGTAAATAACCACTAGTAACTGGTATCATGAGACAGACAATTAGCTACACACATCTAGTATTTGGACAGTTCTCAGTAACTGTTCCATTCACTGGAGATGGAATAACTCATTCCCACTTGTTCTCTTGGGCTGGCACAGTGCAGGTATTGGGATTACCTGGTTAAACATCTATGCTGTTTCACATAAGCTGAATAAGTCTGACAAGTAGGATCCACGCCTCAAAGAAATTTCTTCAGCATTTTACAGAGAACACAATGGGAAAAGCTCCCTGCGCTTCCTAGGTATGTAACAGGAAGCTTTCTAGAAGGCACGTAGAAGGTTTCCAAGAAAGCTACACTGTGACAAATTACAACCTGATGATGAGAGGGGCAAAGAGGTTAGGCGGTAAGATTGACTGCAGAAGGATACCACTGAAATCGTGAATCTATCAAAGTTAAAAAACAGAATGGAAACTGGCTGCCAAAATTATCCAGAGTTATTGTAATAAATGAATAAAACAAACACAAAAATTGTAAGGAATATTAAATCTTGTTTTTCAGAGGTCTAAAATATTTGCAATTGCAGTCTTTCCAAGGCAGGCATATACAACAGATTATCCTACAGTGATCCTGCAGTGATATTCCTCAGAAGCACCTTGCACAGACTAGTCAAAGAGGGAAGAGGCTAGCCATACCAGAATACCAGTTTGGTAATCAGTATGTTTTTATAGTATGAATTAGCCCCCGAGTGTCTACAGCAGGAAGACTACCCTTATATTTTATTTGAACTAACCCATGCAAAATGATCATCAGCATCAGTTCGTATTTAAATGTTGCATTCATTTCCACTGCATCCAATTCAGTAAACGTTCTTTTAAGATCACAAAGACCGTATGCTTTTTTTTTATTCTAGAAGCAAACCCATGTACATATGCAAAATGCATTAAGACTGGTTCTGCTAATACGTTGGCTATCAATCGTGATTTTCATTGGAATGTGTGCATGTTCACATTGCTAAAATTATTTTAATAAAATGCTTTACTGCTTTTCATAGTTCCTGGGCTGCAGCCTACAGCAGTTCTACAGATTTTTTTTTCCCTAACAAACCTCATTTTCCCAACTAATTCTGTTATGCTAGGGATTTGTGCACAGAGTTGGCTAATCCCAGTATTTCCCTAGAGCTGCATCTAAGCTATGGCCCACTCCCAGCACAAAAGTGTCTCCAAAAGCCCTTTCACCCCCTTCAGCACTGATACACTCATTGGTCCTGACATTTTCACTTCAGCCATGACAAATGAGCTGATGGCTGTGATCAGATTGCACACGAGGACTGCTTTATCAAAGACGTATCATTAACTCTCATCACTGTCTTCCATTATGACTCTTTTGGTCAAATCTGTTGTAAAAAATGCAAGTCAGTTTAAAAACATAACCTAAATACAGCAACAAACAAACTTCATTAAAAAGCAGGAAAGAAAACCAGATTCAGACGGGATCAGAAAGAGTCTAGCGTTAGCTAAATGTTTCTCCAGGGATTTAAGTAACTGTACTCAACCTCTGCCCCAGTGCAAACATGGCAGTTGACCGTCTTCGAAAGGTCCCTTCCCCCATTGTGGACTGTGAGTACTACTTTGCCTTATTTAGAGAAACAAAAATAATGCAGCAGCCATCAAATATGCCTAAAAACAAGGTCAACTTCTTTTTTCCTTTTTAGTCTCTGAATCACTTCATATTTCTGTGTGTCTGCTTTTATAGAAATATGTTTCTCAAATAAATCCCTTAAAGAATATAAAATTTTCCTTTGAATCACAGCCACATGACCACACTGTTTTCTGACTCACATTAAAAACACCAACATAAAGCACTGTCTGAAACGGAAATCTCTGTTTCCTAGGAATACCACAACCTTTCTGTCAAGTTAGAACCTAAGTTCCAGTTACATGGTTCTTGTTACATCTAGAGGGTCTACAAAGTATATATTTGTTGTAACATATTCTGGCAATTCATCTGAGAATACACATCTAGCAGAGTCAACTGTAACACAACAGATCTTGGAAATGGAGGTCATGCTTTGAGATAAAGTGCTATTCACTTTTGGACCATGCAAGAAGCTCTTTATTCCTGTTCTTATTGGCATCGGTTCCCCCTTACCAGAGCAAGAACAAAGCCAAGTGCTCGTGTGAGGTTTATGAATAAATCAGAGGTGAGCCACTTTAAGTGCTGCCCATGATTTCCTTGTTGACAGTGAGCACTTAAACAGGCTTCTATGACCAGCAACTCCTGGCAAACCTTAATGGCTCCTAATCTGTACCCTGCTTCATTTCAGGAAAGAAATGACCTACCTCAATTTTTCTCAAGTCTTCACCTTTTGGGCAACTACTGTCCCACCTTTTTAAGAAATTCACATTTGAGCACTGTCCTGTTTCAGTGCCAAGTTTTCATGTAACACACAACATAAAAATCACCATTTTCTGCCTTGAAAACAAATGACAGCTAATAAAATATTATTATGCTGTGCAGCCTAAGTAATTCCCAGACAAACCATTACACAATTCAGCGCTTGTTTAAATTGCATAGATTTTTAAATGAACCTAAAAGATATGTAATATATTTGCCTCCAATTATTAAAATCATGTAAAAAATATGCTGAGAGCAGATTCAACCCTTCTGTACAGCTACAGCTGAAATCAGGAATGTTTATATATCATTACCATTCAATGTACTTTAAAAAATACAACAGTCTCAAAATCCATTTTTAAATAATGATAGCATTGAAAAACAAACTGATTTGGACAGTAAACTCTGTGCTGGGCCAAACAAATCTGGTTCAGGAACATTAGAATCCAATTATGACAAGACACTAGGTGTTTCAGTATGTACATCTTTGACAGACAAAACCATTCAGAGAACTGTGCTGTCCAACATTAAAGCAGCAGCCTGCATGGAGAAGAGATTTCAACATGGAATGAAATCCTTCATTTTTAAGGTTGCTCTTTCTCCCACAACCCCTCCTCTGCCCGCCCCTCAATCCCCCCTTTTGACATGTCACCATCTCCAGATGGCTGAATTGACCCTGTAGTAGCTGAGTTATTGTCATGGTTCCACTTTCTGCTGTATTTAAATACTAACATTTTTTTACTGCATTGTCTCTTATTGCCTTTCCACCCACTTGGGAAAAAGCTGTGATTTCAGCAGGCATTCCCCTCGGGGCCAGGGGTGGCTGCCTGGCAGCACCGACCTGCCGCTGCTGGAACTGTGGCAGGTACCTCAGTAGATGACACTCTTCTTTGCAAGGGCCTGGCCCAAACCTGGGCAAATCAATGAGGCCGTGCTGGACTTTGGAAGAGGTCCTCAGTCAAAATTGGAAACTGCAGCAATAATGGGGAAACCACTCATCGAGCGAGAGAGAAATCCATGGGCCAGACCAGTGGAGACTTAAAAACCCCAGTGATGCTTTTTACTGGAACTGAAATGTCTGTCCCAGTGCACTGCCTGACCACTCAGTGAGAAATCATATTTTTCCTCCCTACGGAAATTGGTTGCACCTGCTGGAAAAAGTCTCAAAGCACATTGGTGTGCTGCAGCTGAGTGGCTCGTGGTTTTGTGTGCATGGGGTGACACCTCTCACCCCAGAGACAGCTACACTGCAATAGCAAAGAAAATGATTTTTTTGGTGGATGGTTCATAAAACTCAAAGGAACTGAGGGATTAAAGGGTGACATATGCCATATAGCTAAATAATTTATTTTAGATATGCTACATTTTTGTTAACTTAAACCCTTGGTGCTGTAAACAAAATCAATAACCATATTTCAATTAAAAAAACTAGAAAAGGATCTGAGTAAAACCCACAGGAATAAATTGCCTGTTTAAGGTCCTTTCCACTTAGAACCTTGTTTTCTGGAATGGGGAAGGCATGCAAAGTGTTGGGTATTAAACAAGGAGAATCTTATTTGAAAGTGGACAGCCATAGTTCTTCACACAGGAAAACCACCTGCATTTAAAACTGTAATGCAACACCTGGCAAATCCAAGGATACTTTTTTCCCCCCTCTTCTTATGAAAGCTCTGGCCCTCTGAATACTAAAAATCAAAGGATCCTCCCCAACAAATAAAGGGAAAGAAGATAGTAATGTTTTTCCTATGAAAAAGAGATTATTCTTATCTGTTACACTACCATCTCCTGGAACAAGTATGGAAATAACTGAGATTATTCCAGGTTTCCATCAGTGTCCTAAGCACTAGAGCACTACCAGTGACAGGTGCCTTGTCATCTCCGATTAGGTGAATTTATAAGGCAGCCTCAGTGTCAAAACAGGGAGGAGCAAGCCTTCAGCAGCTGGCTCTTATAGACTCTCAGCTCTGCTGTAACCTGGTAAAAGGAGGAGAGTTGGCCCCTCTCAGCCTCTCTGGAAAACTTCTTACAGACTCTTTGGGGCCTTCTGCACTAAGCATATCATCCTTAAAACTGGAAATGGTAGTACAAAAAGAGGTGAACCCTTTGATTTTATGAGATTATTGTCAACTGGTAACTACAGGTCTGATTCTTTACCTCCTAATATCAGAACTGTCCATCTTGCCAGTTTTACATCCATACTACTCCTTTAATTTCAGAGCAGTTATTGTTAATTTAGCTTGGGGCAAATGAGATGAATCTGGTTCTTTTTGGTTTTATGTGTCCTAGGCACACGTCAACACAGGCATTTTGTAAGGATTTCTTTGTGGCAGAAACAAAGAAATGATTGCAGAAACAATTTAAATACAGTTTCAAATGTGTGTCTAGTGTGTGCATCACTCGTTCTGCAGACACTGCTGCAGTCTACATGGTAAATGTTTGCTTTCAGAGTCACCATAGTCTATCATGTACCTACAGCCTTTAGTTTGTGAACTCTTGACCTGAAGGACTACAACACCTTAGGAGCTGGGACAACCGTGAGAGACCACTGTGAGTACAAAAAGTCTGCTAGATTTGTTTGTAAAGAGATCCCAATCTCTGAGTGTCTTTAAATTTGTTCTCAAAAATACCAAAAGCAAATAAAATTTAACTTCAACAAATTAGAGTCTAAATATATCTCTCTCCCTTTTTTTTTTCAATTGAGTTTGAGTATTGTGAACATAAAACAGAGTGTTTCAATATGGTAAACTTTTATTTTGATCATATAACTCAGTTAAACCATTCCTCAGAATACTTTTTATAAGCAAAGAAAGTAATTCCTCAACAAATCTTCCATATTTCAATCTGGTACAAACTTTTTTGGTTTAGTTTGGAATGCAGCAAAAGCTGCAGTAATAATGAAAATACTGGTATAAAACTATAGAGTGACTATCAAGAAAGGAATAGCGACATGTATTGAAGACTAAACTTCCTGCTCTTATATATGCAAAACTACTTCATATCTACTGGTCTGCTGAATACCACTCTCAATAAACGTGCTTATTACCCCTTTCAAAAACTGCAACCTCAACAACAACCAAGCAGAACCTGTTAGATTTGCTTTACCTACTAGGTAAAAGCAACTCGTACATGTCTTAGTTTCTCCTGTCTCTGCATCTGTTCACATAAACACATTTTGTGTTACACCTTATTCTTTAAAATCTTTAGAATCTCAGTGTGCTGCAATTCTGCCCATTCAGTAAGAATGCCGCCATCACATAAGTTACTATTAACCCATGTGTCATCCAGTTCTACAGTGACTGGAACTTTGCCAGAGACAACACATGGTGCTTGGTTAACAATATTTTAAAATATAAATTAATTTCTTTTTAAATTAACAGATTTTTCTTAGGGAAATACACTAATAAGATTGTTTCAAAATGACAGAATATACTCTAAGCCTATTCCTTTAAAAAAAATTTTAAGGAATTTCACAGAGTTGGCAACAAAACATTCTAAAACCCCCTAGAAGGTATTTACCTTTGTCTGAAAAGAGAGAATTTTTGTAATTTTATTCTTCCCAAGCACCTTCTGCATTTACAGTTTTACTTCGTTTATCCATAAGTAATCCTAATTTCAGAGACACATTTCCAACTGTTTAAATTTTATCAGATCAAGCCCAGTACTGGACTAGCAAGCATTTACAAATAAATGTTCTGCAAACTGCAAAGAAAAAATATCTGAAACAAGATAATATTTAGTCTAACTACCAACAGTTTTCCACAGTAGCTCTAAATCGGTAATTATGCTGACATGAAAAAAAGAGAGCCTATTTAATATGCACACACACAAATAATTATTCACACTGCATTTGATTTACATACGTACAAAAGAACCACTTCCCACTTTCAAAAGTGGCTCAACACTTATGGTATTTTAACTGCCCTAATTACTGTTGAGAGAACATAATTAGAAGCACTGATCACATTGTCAACAGCTAACCAGTTGCAGCCCTGGCTGGGGGCCTGATCCTGCACCGGTTGGAGGCAGAGTGGGCCAGCACTGATTGCAGGAGGTGGCCAAGGCCCTTCTCACCACCTGAATCTGCTGGAATCCAAATGTTTTAAACAACCTGAGTACGCTGATGCAGTCACGCTGAAAACCTTGCTCCTTATGTGTATGTATCAATTGCTATTTCAGTAAGCTTTCTTTGCTTTCAAAGGCGAAGGAAGAGAGTAATTTTTTCCCCAGCAAGGCTTCTATAGCACTTAAACATTGAACACTGAGTCAGAATTCATAGTTTTTTCCAAAAGAGAAACAGTTTAATAATTAAAACAGATATTGACTAAACCCCGCTTCCTTGAATACCAAACTTTTATTAGATTATGTGTTGATGCATAATTTCCATTGGCAACTTTTAAAGCAGTTACTTCCCTCCCTTGTCGGCCCTCCTCCTCCCTCTTTCTTTCCCCCAAGCAAAGTGCTGGGAATCCTCCATACCCAACAGTCAATATTTGGTTTGCCTGTCATGTTCCTGGAGCTCCCCTTCATACAAACCTGTGTTTCTCATCCTTTCGCTGCACTATTCTCGTATGTGTTACTTCATATGCTGATGTAAACTCAGGGCATCTTAGCAAGTTGCTAAAAGCTGAGCTGCTTCTTGTTTTCTCAAGTCTTGGACAAACATAACTTTAGGGAGAGCTGAACATAGGCAAAAAGAAAGAGGAGCCTGCATTTTCATCTTCCTTTCATCTCAGTCATTCAGTCAACCATTCAGTGCCCTATTCAACAGAGCTTTTCATTATGCAAAAAAATGCTAATCCTTTTCCGATGCTTTCACACTTGTATAAACCCCCATTCCTTCGACTGAAAAGCAATTATATCAGTTTACCTTTCTGTCAAAAACAGGATTAATATTCCAATACCAGAATCTCCTTTATTTTCCTATCTTTTGCTTTAGGAAACTAGAGATTATTAGTGGTGGTATTCCTTAGAGCAAGAATACATTATTTTAAATATGATTATTTTGGCCAAAGCAAGAGGGGGGAGGGAGAGAAAAAAACCTTCAGTTGCTGCG
>WEIV01021154.1:3988-45679 GCA_013390005.1 Calyptomena viridis
ATAGGTTTACCCTGTCCAAAGCCCTTGTTGCCCTTTAACCTCTCCCATTTGTTGAGTCAAGCCTTGATGATTTGGGTTAAAATGACTCAAATTATTTGAAATTCCAAAATTGTTGAGGCACTAATTTTTTCAAAACTACTGCACTGGTTTGTGTGCTATGTTACAAATCTAAAACCTGGTATCTGAGCCACTCGGAACTTTTATTCACTGTTCATGATCAAATCCCTATCTGACATTTTCCTGCTTTGAGGTCTGATTTTACAAAAAACCAAAACTGAAATCTTGTCTCTTCACCTCATGTAGTGATTCATATATAGACAAACAAAAATATTCTCTTTGATCTTAATGACTATGGTGGGCATTTTACTGATATGAGAGGAGACTATCCAAAACCTCCATTTGAATTTGCAGTCGAAATTTTAGTTAGTCCAAAGCGAATTGCTTAAGCTGATAGCCAGGCTCTGCATATGATAGATCACCATGAGACTCATAATGATCACAAGTTGCCAAATCTCAGCTTCAGTCTGCAGTGAAAGTCTATTTCTTTCAAAATGTGAAGAATAAATAGTATTTTCTTACTATTCATATGAAAAAATCCAACACTTTAATCCATGTGTATGCCTTATTTGAATTCTACTATGTCTGTCACTTTAAATGACTCTGCTTCTAGGCAAATAATTTATCCATGTTGGTATATCTGATAAGATGATTTAGGCCTTTCTACAGGTCTAGAGGATACAACTTCCTGCACTATACACCTCTTCCTTCACCCTCAGACAAGACAATGTTGAAATGCTGAATGACAAGTGGTGGAACAGTTTTATACGAAGTGTGAATTTTAATTTCTGTATTTTATTCAGTCAAGCAGTCCTGACACAACAACATTACAGCAGGAGAGCCAGAGGCTGTGGTTTACATTTGCCAGCTTTTTGTAGTAGACATAAATTTTATTTCTGAATTTCAATGCTGAAGTCACTTTGCATTTCAGGTGGGAATTTATTGATTTTTTTTAATACATTTTTATTAATATTGCATATTCTATAATTGTAGGAGCTCTGTCACAGATCCACTATTGCAATTACACAGTGCTGAAAGACTTTAATCTGGAAACAGTAGTTATGCAACAAGTTCTATCGTCCTGCAGTGAACAACAGGATGCAGCACAATCTTAGAGTTTTGGTGTGAAGGTGGGTAGGAGCTGCTGAGTCAAAGGCTCAGCTGCTCAGAGGTCTGTTCATCAAGAGGTATGAATAAACCAGACAGATTGAAATAATCAGAAGAGTTGGAGAGAGAGAGAAAGATCAGGGCGGGGAAAAAGTGCTGAAAATGAGCCTGACATCTTCGCTCAAAATAGAAAACACTTCCCAGAAAGTTTATTTTTCAGCAGTGCAACAGTGTCTAATAAGAACTAGTTTTGCCCAGAAGGAAAACTTTTCTAAGCTGATAAGAAGTCAGTGTAGATATACTGTCTATCTTGACTGAGATATCTGGCTTGTGAGGGGGCCAGGGCATGAAGAAACTCAGACTAGTGTGGTGCTTCAGAGAGGTTTATGGACCTACTACAGTGTTTAAATTCAGGACTGCAGTGGCCATTTCAGACCTTGTATACAATAAAACTGCCAAACCTTGACTTGTTGGAAAAGCGAGTCTTTTGCAGAAATAGAGGTCCTGCCAATCTCTAAAAAGCAGAGTGGCTGCATTTTGGAAAGTTTATAGTAATTTTCTTTGAGATTTCACAGCATTAGTTGTTCAAATGACTGCACAATCCTGAGACAGGTTTACAGGAGGGAGCTGTTCAGGACGCACGTAAAGGTCTCTCAGTGCATAGATGAACAAGTTGTTTGGGCAAGCTGCTTTATCACTCTAATCCATGTTCTCAATCTAAAGAAAAATAAATTTGCTCTCTCATGGCTAATGTTGTTTCTAGGACCTGCTTATTTTTAGTGCATGTGGGACACGTAAAAGAGGGAAACTAGCACACGACGTATTTCTGGGTCAAAGTTCTCACTGCCAATTTTTGGGTTTCGCACCAGTCCATTTCAAGTTTCCTGTGTTGATGTAACAAGTTCCCCTTGTGTAGTGCATTTAACAGCATACTACAACCCAGTTCCTGAGAAGAAAGTGGAGGGGAAAAAGATCAAACAAAACTCATACCAGCCAGAGAATATTAGGACATACTCACGGTTGCTGCACATTATCTTGTGGAAGGAGCTTGTTCTCATCCTGCTTCCCTGCCAGCCAGCATCACTTAGCAGAAAGCTAAAGGATGAAGCCATAGGCTCCCCATGTCATCCTCTCTCACAGACCATGGAAGATCTTGACTTGTCGAAAAAGTAGGTTTCTCTGTTCAAAGGACTCCAGCTTCTGTCCTCTGGAGAAGCTGAAATACATTTGCCCAGGAAATGGTCAGTGTCTTGTGGTATTCAGTGGGACACTATTTATAAAGTGACTAATTTAATGAGCACCCTTAGGAATTCCCTGCTTCATTAATGCACAGTTAATGGATTAGTCCATTAAGTACAACTTGAGCAAGCAGAACAAGTTGTGAACTGTAACTTTGCAGCATACAAGACTAGAATATCTTGAAGGTTCAGCACAGGGATATGGCTAGTTTGTTGGTACAGACATGTGAACAGGTTGTGGGGGAAAAAGAAACCACATGAACAGAGCATCAGACCAACCCTCATTAGCTGCCAGTGCTGAGGGTTGGGGAGGGCGGTTTATCCACGGTGAAAGACAGATAATTGCAGATTGTTTATCTTTCCGTAGAAGACCAGCATGCCTTCATTGTGTTTGAGAAGTAAGAGATGGGACACAAGCAATTACAGAAGGTCAGTAGATACATGTAAAGTTCACCTTCTAATTTACTCTGCAATGACTCATTCGAATATGTGCCTGCACCTATTGTTCTTTTCCAAAAGCACTTCAAGTTGCTTTAACTCATCTGTTTCATTTCCTCCTAGTGTTACAGGGCTGTTTCCCATCTCAAAGGTTCAGCAGCTGTAGAGCTTCACTATTGCAGCCCTCAGCAGTCTCAGAATGGAGCAATGAGAATGGAGTCTCAGAATGGAGAACTCCAGCAAGACAAGCAAATGCCATTCTGAGACCTGGGGAGGAATGGTCTGTAAACATGTTTAGTAATTTCTAATTTTCTCATCTTTCCTTTTTAATAAAATACTTCCTTTTCCATTTTCACAACTTCCTCCTACTGATGTCTTCTTTCTTTGATGAAAGAAGAAAACAAAGGGTCCTTACACTTCATGTCCTTATGGAAAACCTTGGAGTAACCACCTACTGAACTTACTCTTGCAAACCAAAAAAGACTATTTCTTGGCACACTCTCCTCAGTGTTGAGACTACCATGCTATGATTAGATAGCATATAACTGCTTAATGGCATCCAAGATCTAGCTGCTGTTAAAAATATAACACTGTAAATCATAATCACAACAGAATAAAAACTCGTATCTCTTTGATTAATTTTCAGGCATTGTCACATGAAACATGGATCATATCACATATCTTCTATTCCCAAATCTAACTACCAGCTGTAGCTGAAGGTTTGTTTAGGTACCAAACATCGTTTTATTTTTTAAAAGAGATTCAATAAGCAAAAAGTAATGGAAAATAGAAATCACAAGTGATCTGCCCATTCCACCTGGATCCAATTGTATCTAATCAATTGTTTTGGCTGGAAATTACTGAGTTATGGGCATTTGGCATGAGATGACTAATGTCCTTTAGGTAGACTCAAATTCTGGCTCTAGGGATAGAGATCTGTTGAAGTAAGATCTGACATTTTGCCCTAAAAGTGTAAAGGAGTTTTTGAGATTACAAATGCTTTTACTTGAAATGTTCTCAGCTTCCTCAGAACAGATGGGTCTCACTAAGAACAGAGCCAAAGCAGGCTGCTGATGTAACTCATCTCTTTTTTTTAATACAGAGCCAGGTAACTTTTCATTTTCCCTTCACTCACCAAGTTTTCTGTCAGCCAGCATGGTTTCTGCAGTTATTTGGTCTGGGTATAGAAGGTGAAGTTAGTAAGAGTAACTGTGTGAGCCTTACCCGTTTCCTAATTTACAGACAATATCCCTTTGAACACATGAACTCCAGCAGGAGTCAAAGAGAAGCCCAAGAAATTATTGCAGTGAAGGAATATTTACAGCTGAATTGACTATTTCCTGCTCAGTCTTGGTCCTTACCAAATGTGATTCCAGAAGCCAGGAGAAGAGCATGACTCCAGGAGCACAGGAGGGCAAAGCTACTGGTTGCCCATTGCTTTTTCCACTACAACCAGAGGGAAAGACAAGAGATGAAACAAATTTTACTTCACTAACTGTGTAGCTCTAATAAAAACTCTACACAGAGCACTAAATGCAGCAGTATACAGTGCTGAGTGAAACTTACAAGGTTTTCTTGTACAGCTTGACTGTTTTTCTGCTGTGCAGCTGAATTGTAAGTATTTCTTGACCATACAAAATAGGCTGGAAATTGCATGCACACAATCCTGCTTCTATAAGGCTACTACTTTCTGTTGCAAATGAAAACATCACAGTAATATCCTTGTGATGGTATGTCTGGGTTTCCAATTTTAGTCATAGCCACCTTTAAGAAAAAGATAAGTAGGATCAATTTATTTTTTAACTCCTGTCTCTCCCACTCCCTATCCCTAAAGAATTTTCTTGGAGCTTTGTGAAAATCATTATGCTTTGAAAATCATTATGCTTTTACATTTGTTCTAGTCAGTAACTCCTAGAGAATAGAACGCTTTAGCATACACCAGAACCCAGTTTTGCTGGAGCTCACGCTGTCTGCCATGACTGTCGATGACTGGGTCTACATGCTGTGTGTTGGCTGTTTGCACAACCCAGAGTACTCTCTTCCTGCCTTTTGAAGGCTTTTCAGGCAGCCTGAACTGTAGCCTTGCTACATCTGGGCTTTATGATATATTATTTAAACAAATATTTTTCGGTACTCCAGTAAAGGACTTTAAATTCCTCAGAGTTCTTCAACCCATCTGTAGTCACACATCCTATTTCTACAACCTGACTCCAGTTCCCATTTCTGTCTGCTGGTTGCTGCTCCCTGTGGCAACTGGAAGTTACTGGCCCCTCATGCCCATCCAACAAGATGATATCACTAAGTCAACTCTCAACACTATAGCCCATGCAGGGTGGACTAGAACAAACCTACTACTTGGACTAAGTGCCACGCAATTTGGTGTGACTAGGGGCGGGGTTGAAGCCTGCAGCCTGACCAGCTGCTCTAAGAAAGGGACAAGAAGGGGCAACCCAAGGTCTGCTGCCCTGTTAGCACAGCCTTCTGTTCTTCCGGCAGTCTGTCCAGGGACAGATGCCTGGATTAGAATCTTATCCTCTGTTCAAACATTTATCATATGTGGGTTTGTGCAAAGGAGGGTTTAAATAACAAAAAAATTATACCTTCTCCGGTTTCATTCTTACAAATATTCTTTCACAACAAAATAAAAAAGGACTGCGGATTCTAGTCAAATAGCAGCGAAGCCTGCCTTTTTATGAGCACCAATGCCCCTCTGCAGTCCTTTCATATTTCCTTATTGACATCCTCTCTATAACTTTTCAGTGGCCAGCCTGATCACTAACATTTTTCATACCCTATGGATTAATTATAAGCTTTAATAATTAGAGATACATGAGTGATTTTTCCCTAAGGCAAACAGAAAACAAGGATGGAAGATAACCAATAATCTGTGTGAAAGAATTCTGTATACAGTGCAAAATACATTTGATAGTTCAGAGTTACAGTTGGGAGAGAAATTTCCTTTTATGTTAGAGAACAGGTCTATCCTTACAAAATGTACTAATGCAAGATGATTTCTATATGTGGTAGATGTAAATATTTGCAAATACCTATTCACATGCATATTCGTGTACCTAGAAATATTGATAGTGCACCTGCCATCAAAGCAGTCCTGGTAAATATATTGCACAAAAGCTCCACTGGGGTTGACTCTGGAATCTCAACTCTCTTCATAACTGAGTGTACACCGTTTTGGGGTTGTTCTGCCTAGAAGAATTCAGTTTCCATATAGTAACTTTTTGTGTACACACATGATATTATTTAACATATAAAAACTGAATGTTGATCATGCTCATACATGACATGTAGACTCTGCTAACCTGTGTACAGAGACAGTGTGGACAAGAAGTGCACGAAAAAACATGTCCATGCACGGCGTTTGAGGGATGTTAGAGGACTGTTTATACTCTATAGTGTCCAAATCACACTTGTTTTCCTTAAGGATGTCTTTGTCAGTTGTTACTCCTCTGTTTCAGCTGTTAAATCTAAAATACCAAGGAAAGTCTATAGAAAAACAAAATAAAAAATTATCTTCACAATACAGATAAGAGTGAAGTTGGGCCTTGCAGGGTAAGTTTTGTGTCCTGCAAATGCTGCAAGGACAGGGAACACAGCAATCATTTGAGTAATAATAATTATAATATAAATAATAATATAATAAGGGTAATATAATGTAATGTAATATGATATACTATACTATGCTATACTATACTATACTATAATGGTACCTTGTTCCATTAGGACTATAGAGCAAATTGGGTTTCTACTCATTTATACCATGAAGATCTGGGCTACTTATTTCATGCTGTGTTTTTATAGTGTTTAGCACAATGTTGGTCTGAAATGTGCACTTAATTACACAATTTCCTGTTTTAAATTCCATGGTAACTCTTCTCCTGCCAGAAGCGGATTGCTTTTAATGGAATTGTGTCCCTTTTTGGCAATATGTGGTTATATATACTCCATTCCCGTCCTTATTATCCATGTTCTGTATCAAGAGACTAAAGCTCATGAGGTGAATTTCAGCTTGTGATAAATCTAGCAGCAGGCCTCCCAGGCATTCAGGAAGGCTGTGTTTCCACCAGGGTTGTTGCATTCCCACCACACCCTTCTGCTTACCAAGCTAATGAAGCATCTCCACCAACTGCACTGAAAGGGAAAGCCTGGTTTGTCTATAACCCTAGAACAGTCACATTGTTTTTCCTCAAAGCAAGTAGACCTGACTATACTCTTTGAATCTCACAGTCTTTCATGCCCTTTTAACCTCTAGCTGTAGTCACACAGCATCCATCAGAAGATGCCTCCTCCAAGGCAGCCCTGAAGCAACCAATTACATCCTACCTACCACTGCCTAAACACATAGCCGATGAAGAGAACACCTCCTGAAGGACGTGAAGGATGGAGATCTAACAGCACAGATTTCACTGTCACCAGAGTTTTTTTATTCCTGTCTGCTTTTGTGTTGGATAGCTTCCTTTTGACATGGGGCTAATGCCTGTGGGTGTAATCTGGCAGCCTTGCATATTCAAAATATGACTCCAATAAATTTTCTACAGGGTTCATATACTGTTTTCCTCATAGGTTTAGTGTGCTTTTGTTGGGAACTCCAAATGCTTTTGTAGCAAGCACAGTCAGTACCATGCATAAGAGTAAATGCAGACTGATTTCTTTGTGAAGTGTAAAACATACATAGAAAGACAAGCACATATAAGCGTATATGTACAAATACATTTTTATATAATACAAGATAGCATCTTCTACTTATCAGAGAAACCTAATACAATAAAATAATAATATACAAGTATAGATGACCTGTACAAACATCCTGTGTGCTAAAAATTCCGTTTTCCTCTGGAAAATATTGTTTGAAGAATTCACTACCAGGGTAAAGTACTTGTTACAAAACTTTTTCACAAGCAGATTTTTGTAGCTGTATGATGTTAAACATGCAAATTAGTGACATCTTTCTTGTGAAGTTTTTTTTATTTACAGAAAATAAAAGGGAAAATAGAAGATATATTTATATGTATTTTCAATTAAAACATCTTATGTTTCATATTTGAAATACTATACTTGAGATGGGTTTTTCTCCAGGGCATGTGCAGCTTGTCATTCAAAACTGATATGGCTAGTCAAACAGCAAGATATCTTCTGCATGCCAAAATGGATAACTGAGCTAGCAAGACCCATTAGTGGAAGGAATATACTGTGAAGCCTTACGATACAAAATAAAAGTAAGGTCAGAAAGGAAATGTTCAGCAGTCAATATAGCAATTAGGAAGAAAGAGTTTGAGAAATGTCTCAGAAGTATCGGTACACCAGAAGACGTGACCACCTCATCCAAAGAAGTAGTAGTTTCAGACCTCAGAAAATGTGTCCTTGAGGCATTCATTTGCCATGTTGTGGACCAATAAACTACTGAAAGCATTTTTCGTGGACCACCATGGCTCTTTTTTGCAACCTCTGAGCTAAAAATATTCAGAATTGGAAACACCACTGTGGACCTTGAGGGCTGCTCACCACCCACACTGCACGGTGTGGGAACTGCTGCTCTAAGGTAACCAAACACCCAGCTGGCACAGCATTTGGTTCACTGGCTACCTGAATACTGTGAATAAGAAAATGAAGCCTCACAACTCCATTTCTCCCTGGAGACCCGCAGTTATCGTCTATATTCCAGGCCATGGGTAATTATGTGTTAGTACTAGAGAAAACTGTAACATGACCATAGTGCCTATCTGTGTACCAGATGTCTATACTTGATGTCTACCATCAAGTGTAACAGTACTAGCAGTGGCATTTGAGGGAGGAGAAAGCCACCATCCCACCATTCATTTGTGTGGGAAAAGAGGTGACAAGGCCTGGTCATTACTAGACAAAGTTTGACGTGTTTACACTGAAGCCTTCAACATACTGCTCATTCCAGTATAAGTGGATCAAAGTAAAGGGGATTATTATATATTTGTGTAGCCCCAACATGTGCTAGACACTTAATTTGCCATCTAAGGCTGTTCCTTTTGCTGTGATATTTCAGGCAGGATTTTCCATTCATCACATTGATCCCACTCTGGGGCTGGAGCACAAGGTCAGCTATCATTGGCTCTGTCATTCTCTAAGGCTGCAGTGCTCTGGTAATTAAGATTGTTAGATGGGAGGGCCTCTTTTCCTGCTATTTGATGTAGAGTAGGTGCAGTTGAAAGATTTATAGTTCTAATTCAAATACAGGACTTGTCTTTGACAACTTAATTGTGTTTGCAGAGAAGTTCTGGACCCTTTCTCTTGCCAAGTCATTACAGAAAGGCCTCACATCTTGGATCTACCAGGAAGCTGTTTGGATTAAAAAGAACTTTGCATTAGTGCTGATAGAAGCAATAAACATTTGCTTGCCCTTCTGCTTGTAGTAAATATGTTGCTTAAGATAGTACATTTTCATACTTTGGGACCAAAGTAAGTATATGTTTCTCTAACTGTTTCTCTTTGTCTATATTCATCTCTCTAAACAGAATTTTCCCTTTTATAGCACCTTTATTAAAATTGAGGCTGGTGAAATGAAAGGCTGGACTGAACAGGATTCTAAAAACAGATACTTGTTCCTTTAATAAAAATATGATTATAAATAACAAAATATGGTTTAATTCTATAAGTAAAATTGCTCTTACATTTATTTTGTTATATAAAGTTACTGCAACAGTTCACACTTACCAAAAAGATCTTCCTTGTACCCATCTAATAAACATCAGAACCACAAAGAAAATTCCTTAAAAGTCAGGAATCACTCCAGGCACCCAGCCAGTACATGCAGCTTTCTCATGGATAGGTATATAGCATTTGAGGTCACACTGATTGCCTTGATCATCAGCATTGTCTTCTGTCAGGAGCTGCTGACAGAGGCAGGCTGTTGCACTCCGCATGGACAGACCAGTAGATTACAGAGTAAATCCCAATATGTGAGACAGGAAATTCCAGGCACAGGAGCACCTGGCTCCTATGCCTGGTTCCTGAAGAGGTGACAGATGATCAGATGGCTGGAGACAACACACCTTGTCATTGGTTGGTTCACCTGTTTTAGGCATGGGATCTGCAGAAGCACGCCAAGTTTGGGATCTGAGACCTTGTTCCCTCTCTCTTTGGTATAACCTCTCAGCCATTCATGCAAATTGTCCCTTTTAAAGTACGGAAACTCAACTTGTCAAAATTTTTTTTAAAAAAGCTTCCTTCATTTTTTAAACTGGGCAATACCAGGGAACAAAGCTAGGCTGCTCCATTTATGTGGCTGTCATTACAGAGCATCAGAGTGTTTTACAACCATGGACGCAATTATCCTGGTAAAAGGAGCTGAAGCACAGAAACTTGAAGACTGTAATTTAAAAAGGCATTTCAGCCCCTTTTGATGATAGTGGCTGATAGTTTCCTGGTGAGATTATCCATAAGTTCTTAGCCAGGCATTTTTCTCAGCACAGATGACTATCTTCAAACTCATAAAAGCCTTCAGGTTGTTGCTAACCAGACCCTTGCTGGAAGCAGAAAAAGGAATTTAACCTCAATATCATGAGCTCCCAATATCCAGCATTTTCTCCACACACACACACACTGCCAGTGAGGTAGGATTCAGGGCACAGGGTGTTCTCCCTTGCAAGTCCATTCTGAAAGGAAGAGCAGAGGCAATGGAGGGATGTACATGCTACTGAGAGGAAGCACGAGTGCTACCAGTGGGACTCACTCTGTAGGGGCACCCAGGGAGCAGAGGACGTGTCAATCCCCCAAGACCTCCAGCTCCTAGTGCATTTGGACAATGGCACTTCCCTTCTGATCCCAGCAATCCAGTGGTTGTGGAGAACAACAGCCCCCATTTAAAACAGCGCAAAGGAAAGACAGGCACTGAGCACAGGCACCTTGAAAAGTTAAAAGCAATTGGATGTACACTGTAGAAGAGAGTTGTTTGCTGGGGTTTTCTTTAGCCTAGTATTCTGGTGAGCACCGGGACTGTGCAGGCCAGGACCCACCATGGGTTCTTGCTTGACACCCCGACTGGTGGCCAGGAGCACTTCCCAAGAGTTGCTCATCTACCATCCTAGGGCAGCCTGCATCCCACACAGAAGTGAGCCATGGAGTCTTGGTTTCTGTGCAAGGATAGGGAAGGGAAACAGCCTTTGCCATTTCCTATGTGTCACCTAGGAATTGAATGCAATGTTGTGACCTTTCAGGCAGAGCAGACAAACACAAGCAAAGGAAAGAGAGCAGCATGAGTCCTTGACAGCTGCACCCAGAGGGAATCAGGCACCAGGTCTTTATGGGGTGTAGCAGAGGCCAAAAGGGCAGAAGTGTCATTTTTGTGGAGTGGGACTGTCCAGCCCAGCGGATGAAAGCTGTGCCCTCTTGCTTACCAGCTCTGTGAATATCTCTCCTTTATGGCCTGTGCTACAAATAGACATCATCACTTTTACCAAATAGTGATGCAACCTTCTTCACACATTTTATAATCTAGATTCATGCTATGTATCAATGGATCTTTCAATCAAGAAGAGTTTTTCCCTCCTGTCCAAGCATGTACCCACCAGGTTTCTGTGTGACCTCTGCAGGACACATTCTGAAGAGAAGATTCATTCATCCTTTGCAAAAAATGGCAGTCCTTTACTCACAGGCCTCCTAGATCAGTATGACCTGGAGCCAAGGCTACCCAGCAGCATTTTCATCAGGCAAAATTACTAGACCTACTTTTGCGGGGTTTCTTAACCTCATAATTTCTTTTTCATTTACACACCCAGGGATCTTACTTATTTCCTAGCCAGGCCCAAAGTCTTCTCTCTGCAACTTCCCTCTGCATTTACTTAGTGTTTCTAACAAACAATCTGGCAGCATACACTAATTGTACACACATGCTTATAGGATATGACTTTATAGAACAGGGAGTTTACAGCCCTTGGTTTTAATGTGTCTTACACTGCAATTTAATGGTAGAGCAGAGCCAGTCATGCTCCTGCATTGGAGAGCACTGCAGAAGCGAGCAGGAGACATTCAAGAAAACATTTGGCACAAGTGTTTAAAAAGGGCTCAAGTACCTTTAATGAGACAACATTGACAGAACAAGAAGTGCATTGTCTGTAAGAAATAAAGGTTTCAATGATTTTGACAGTTTTCTGATTAAGGTGATTTGAGTTTTGTGCAGTACGAAAGGAGGACTGGAAAGGTAACTTTTCACCACCTTTGAAAACCTGGAGAATTTTTCTTTAAATATCTGAAAGTAGATTTTGAAACTTAGCATGAGCCATCAAGCTTTGTGAATGCTGCCCCATAAATGACAGATTTTCTGAACTGCATCTTAAATCCATCACTTCTTGTTATAACTTCATAAAATGACAAGCATGATAGAAATTCTTTTAACACATCCCTTTGTGTTTCCGTAGTGAGTTGTCATCTATCTGTTATTCTCCTCATCATTCATTGTATGTGTAACCCTCTCCTGAGCTCTAGAGGAGGTCCCAGACAATTCTAGTCCTGCAATTTTGGCAGTTGCTGTTCCTCAGAAATAATCCTGCCCTGGCAGAGGGATGAAATGTTGCAGCAGATCCTTTATTATTAGCTGTGAATGCTGAAGGGAGAAGTCCTTGCCCAGTATTGCCATTGCACTGCCAGACTCTGCTCTCTGGAAGGTGGTGAGAAAGCGTCAGTTGAAAAAATTATGCTGAATCAGATGCAAAAAATTCAGAGAGCCTTTTGGAAGGCAAATACAACTTCAGATGATTTAGAGGCATCTTGATTGCTCTTTAGGATGGTACACTAATTTACACTGAGCTCTGATATGTCATGACAAGGCTATTGTCAACTTCAAACTAGTTAATTTGAGGCTACCTCAGACTCACTGCACTGTCCGTGTCTTCCTGTCTAAATAACTTTTGAAAAGACACACTCTCACACTCTCCATGCTTGATGTGTTTTGATCAAATACATGCCCAAAAGTGCCACAGCAAGCTAAACCTGCAAGGCTGTTTAGCTGAATACTATTGTTTAGAGGACCTGGAGCCTAGGAACAGTAGCAAAGAGCAAGAAACCATGAGCTAAACATATGAACATTTCTGGCAATGTCACAGTATATCCATATTCATATATCATCTGAATTTCCAGAATGCTCTGAATCAGACATTTGCATCTTGGAAGTACAGAAAAGAATACTCCAAAAGACAAAACGAAACAGTATAATAGTGTTGCAGTGAAGAATATATTTCTACCAGACTATTCCTTACTCAGATCTGACTTTATTTGTATGGACAGCCTACTTTGTTATTGGAGATATGGTAATTCTCACATGACATAGCACTATCATTTAAAAAACAATTTTGATTAATATGACTCAAAAATTAAACATTGAGATAGCTCAGTTCCTTCCACTGGGGAAGTCACAGACAATATGTGTAAACTCTTTAGCGGATGGAAAATGATGAAACATCCCAGAGCATCATTATTCCTCACTACTTCCTGAAATCTGTTCCTCAAATCCCCCAAACTAACAAGCCAGCAATTTATGATTTGCCAAGTGGTCCATAGGTTTCTCAGACCATTTACCCAGCTTTTGAGGAAGTGAGGGATTACAGGGAACTACACAAGCAGGTCAGCCAAGGTTCACATCTTGATTTCAATGTAAGTTGATGGTGACATTTTCCAGGTATTAATGAGGAGTTCATGTTGGAAGATGCTCATTTTATAGACATGAGGTGGAATTTTCTGAAGCAGGTATTTCCAATGCCATATGCATCTTTGCAGATTAGCAAAACGCTTCCGTTCCACCAAGTTTTTCAAAGGCACTTGGGGCGTGAATGAATGACACTGTGCTCTGTAGGTCAGAGGGGAGAAAGCTGAGACATGCTCTTTGTCCCAGGTTCCCAAAGTGATGTAAGGAGGCAGTGAAAGTCTCGTTCCCTCCTCTCCACAGCAGGAAACTGTGGAAGTCCTTCCTAGAAAAGGGATTGACAACATCTCTGTAGAGTCAACCTTGAGACAGGGAAGTCCAGAGCCTTGACACTTTCATTATGGGATGTCTGTGTCTCCAAGACAGGTTGGTACAACTCCTTCTAATGACCTGGAAAGAATAACTGTCTTTTGCTGTCAAACAGTGCCACTGTAAATATTAAGGTTTATATCAGCAGCAGTGCAGGCTGGAGAGTGACTAAATGCAAGTGGTATACTTGGAACTCTAAATCTTTTGCTATTCTTTACAAGGCCAGATGGTCATTTAATGCAACTGACTGTTTTTCTAATTGTTTTTCATAAAAAGCCAGAGGTGTGCGTGTTGCTCTATGGATAACTTAAAAAAGTCAAGTCTGGACAACAGATGACTTCCAGTCTGGATTAGACATAACACAGCAAGGGATGGGAATAATTTGGCTGTGACTGAGGGCTGGAGAAGGTGAGGACTGGAAGAATGAGAGATCATTCAAAACCTGTTTTGGTTCTGACATGGTTGTTTCCACCCTCAGGAGTCATTTTGCCTAGATGTTTAAACGAAGAGATTTTAAGCAGGACAGTGCTCTGTGGACATGAACATATTCAACACTAGTTGGGAAATTATTGTCACAGTTGATGCACATGCTGCATTTCAGTGCATTCAGATAAAATATTTGTCCAAAGACAGGACCAGTTTTCCCTTGATGAATATGTTATTGCTGCTTGCTATAGCTGTTTATAAGTGTTTCCAAAAATGATAAACACTCCAGCCAGCCCTCATTTTGGTATCATTCTCTGTCATAATGCTGAGAAAAATTGTGTAAACTGACATTTAGATTATTGTTGCTTCATTCCTCTGTAGTCTGCACCCACAAAGGAGCTATTGGCCAATAGTAAGTTCTTCAAGGAAATTCCACAGATATTTGGTACAACTGGGAGCACTGTGGGATGCAGACTTGACTGACACTGTAGTTTATATTCTTCAATACACAGAAAAATCTGGCCCTTCAGATTTCTGATTTTTATTGCAATATTTATAGTTTTATCTCAGTAATCTAAATGTAAAATCTATTGAGTGAGTGATCCTGAAAGGAATCCACTCTGTAAATTTGTGTAGAACAAGGAAAAGATTTGATACCTGACGTGAGCCAAGACTGTCTTGCAGAGCAACAGCCAAGCACTGAGTTTACCACTCAGCACAGTGAGCACCACTAGATAAAAAATGAAATGCTACTATATGATATTAATATGTTAGCTATTCTAAGTTGGACATGCCTGACTATGTTCATTCTCTTTTTCAGAGAACTTTTAGTATTTTTTTTCCTTTTCACATGTGTTTAGTCATCTGGTGCCCACACAACTTTATAGCTTTAAGAAAAGGAACAAAATGTTTTCATTCTTAGTATAACTCTCTGGAGAAAGAAGTAAAGAGCTTGAATTATTCTGACCATGGCCAGCTGTTGCATTGCTGTCAGTTCAACCAATCCTGAAACTCAAACTTCTTGCCTCAACAAAAATGTAATTTTCTAGGCATGGTTCTCTGTCCGTAGAAGAGAGAACACAAATCCCATTACCTATAAACAAGATCTGCAAAGCCACCTCCCATATAGAGACTTGGAAAATGTAGTCCCATAGGTCTCTGCCCAGGAAGTTCAAAATTGATCTAAAGGCAAGAATGTAAATTTAAAAATATGGCTGTTAGCACTGGGGTGTGCAAACCCTAAACTGGGGCAACAGCATTTCAGGAAAGAAAAAATATATTAACAAAAGTGATTTGTGCAAGAATGTCATTGGCTTAAGTTAAAGTATCTGTTGAACTGAATCAGTTCTGCTGAAATCTTTTAAAGTCTGGAAATCACTATCATAAATTCCTTACCGTAGTCAGGATGGTATAATCATAGCAGGTTTTGGAACCCTTTCTAACCCTCCTTTTATCTTTCTTTTTCCTTCTAGATTAAAAAGAAAGGTAGAAACAGCACCTTTGAGTCATTCTCTGCAGTGTCTACACTGAAAAGGAGGGATGCCTCTAGACGGAATATACTGTAGTGTCAGTGTAATAGTCTGTGACCCATTTAGACACTCTGCACTTTGCAAAAGCTATGGCTGTAAAACATGAATGGTGTGCCTGCATTTCACATATCAAGATGCACTACTTTATCTTCCTGTACAGTACTTACGTCTCAACTTCTTTCTTGCACATACTCAGCATCATGTTACACTATCAACAAGCTCTGGTTTGCAGAAACAAAGTGCAATGAACTCAATGCACAGTGCTTCTAAAAGAACAGAGGGTTATCCCGTTCCCCAGTCTTTCTATCTGTGAGTGCTTATATTCTAAGACATAAGGTCTTATACTCTTTATGGAGTGCAAGGTAGACATCTTGGAGACAGTTAATTCCTGCAGTGTTGGAGCTCTGAGAAGGGTAGATGTACTCAGGGAGTCAGTCAGAGATGGATCCTGTTTGTCAACACAAGAATCATGCACCATGGGGATCCTGTACCGGTAACAGTAGGTGGGAACCTCTTGGTACACTTTGTTCATATTAAAGTCTCCAGATACACAGATCTGTACCTGGGATCTATTAAAGAATCTGACTGAGGGGTCCTGATCTTTCAGAGGCAGTGGAAATCTGGCAAGTACAATAGATGGAGTCATAAGTGTCTGTCATCTTGTCTTAAACTGTGTTTCTAAACTGACTCAGGATAATTTTAACTTCTCTAAATTTAGAGCTATGACTAGCTAGGAGTATTTAGAGCTTTAGTATCAAATGAGCCAGGAGGAAGACATTTCTAGCCTAAATAATGATGGAGAAGCAGTAAGAGAAATAATTTAGTAATAGAGATTCTGTGTGTGCTATGACTCCTCTGGGTCCAAAACAAATGATGCTGAGGCTTAATTACTTTCTCACTCAAAGTTTGACAGAGTTCGGATAAGTGGATTTAAGATAAATGCATTTGCAAAGAGGCTTTGCTGATCCACACAAGGATCATTTGCCAAAAGATTTATTTATATTATATATACATATTCACCTGCTCTGACAAAGAACTTTGTGCACATAAATGCTCCCTTTCTGGTCAGGCTTTTGCAAGTGTCAGTTTGCAAAGTTAGTGTCATCAGTTTTTTCCAAACTTTTTGTCATTATAATGAAATCTAGTTTCCAGAGGAAACTCAAATGGTTAAGGATTTTTTAAATGAGTTTATTCAATATGCTTTTCACTTTAGTTTGGCAGGAAATATTTTTTTCTTCATGAGCATCTGGCTGTGTCTGCTACAACTCTCAAGGCTGAGCATAGCAAGGATCTTTTATTTCTTTCTACTCTGTAGAGAGTTCTTCCCATCTGGCAATCAGGAAAGTGCAGAACAAAAGAGTGTTTCCAACAAACACCATCTTCAGCAAAAGCTTTTATGTTTCCAACCAACTTTGGATCTGCATAAAAAAACAAAAGTAATGGCACAACTTGTGAAGAGCTGTGTGGTGTAAAATGATTGCTGTTGATGTGTGTTCCACTGCTGGACTTAAGACTACATTAACTTGTTCTGATACGATAAAATTTTAACATCCAGGCTTCTTTATGTGCCAGCTGATAAATCATAGTAGACAAATTAAAACCAGTTTCGATTGCACGAAACAACACTGTATCAGGAGTCTGTCAATTAGTTGCTAACATTGTCATTATATAAGTTCCTTCTGACCATAAATACTGTTCAGCATCTCTACTAGAAACCTGGGTCTAGAGAATTGCTACTAGGAGGCTGATTTCAAAGTTCATTAGGCTAAAACTTGGCAGAGCAATTCTCAGACCAGATGTGCATTTTTTTTATTAAAAAAAAAAAAGTATCAATCTATTCAAGCACCTTTGATCTAGAATCTGGCAAATAGCTCACAGTTTTTGAAGTTTCATATGGATGGTTTTATTTCAAATTTATGTTCACAACATTTTCCTTAAAAAAAAAAAAAAAGGAAAAGAAAAAAAAAGGCCTCCTAAGCAAAGCCTTTAAGATAGCTATATTGGACATATTCCCCCTTCTTCCTCCTCAAATATTGTTTACAAATGGCAGATAACAAAAACGCATGAACATGCTTTGTAGACATGTTGCCATGCTTCAGTGCCAAATTGAAACCATGCCACCCAAAACAAACGCTGACCTGCAGTATAATTGTCCCATTTTTCATGGTTTCCTTCTCTGTCCTAGCCATTTCAAAATACACTGACCTCCCACCCACTATTCCAGTTACCAGTCAGGAGTCCAGCTTTTAAATGAAACAGCATTTTAACTTCAAAATGGCCTGAGGAATTTAACTGCTTCAAGATGTATCATGTATTGCTAACCAAAGCTTGGAGTGCTACCTAATATATGACATCCCCATGGAAATGTCAGCAAATGCTACTGTGATACAGAAATGGCAGAAGCTGCCTACAGTAAAGAGAATAAGGAGAAAGATTATAGCTGTACTGGTAAGCTTCAGTGCTGAAAATTTTCAAAGTGGGTCTGCAAATACAGATAGATTTTTATTGAATCATGTCAGATTTCTGAAGATTTTGAAGACTGAACAATATAATTGTCAATACAATGTAAAAAGGTGCTGGATTATTAAAATCTATTTTTAATGGACAACTAGTCTTTTAAAGCAGCAATTGGTAAGCCTCAGTAGGGACACAGTTCCATGCCAACATATGAAACCACAGATTTTCTACAGTCCTCCTGATAATTTCGAAGGTTCCTTTTTGGGCTTACACCTAGATTAAAGTAAAGGTGTTGCAAATGTGCTACACAGGACCCCAGCTCCTTCAAATACACAAGGGTCTAATTTTCACTTTCATTAGTGTTTAGGATATAATATCCATTTCTAGCCCAAGTTGATACAAAGCACACCTTGAAAATACAATTATCTGCCTTTCTCTGCAGGCAGCCTGGGACAAGGATTTGTGCCATATAAGCCATCTGGGCATCTTAAGCACTGTAATATTTAACTCCATCAGCATACCAGAAACAGGGGGAGTCTATGGCAGAGGAAAATGCTGGCTGGCCTGAAACACTCCCTCATACAGACACAGCATACACTTAGACATGTTTAGTGCAGGCTAGACATATGGTCTGGCCTTAACAGTAAGCCAGCAGTGCCGCTCTGGCCTGCCTAAAGAAGGCTGCTGCCCTGCCTGAGGAAAAGGGTGTGTGGTTGTGGGATGCCAAGGAGTGTTCCTGGGCTGGGAGGATGAGCCCATATCGCCCCACCAGACAGAGCACTTGGGACCTCCTCAAAGCTGGCATCGGCATGAGAAGTGATATTGGCTCTCTGAGCATGCATGTCTCTGGGTTCTTGTGCTATCCTAAGGCAGAACAGCATCTTTTGAGGGGAGAGATACCTGTTACTTCTACCTGAAATCTGTTTAGCACAGCAGAAACTCTTCCAATTTCAAAGCCTGCAAGCTGTCAGGCTCTTCAGCATTGTTTCTTCATTAATAGTGTTAGTAAAGAAGGTATTTTAAGCTGCTCAGTTGGTGTTTTGTCCCTGTAGAGATGTAATACAGCAGAGTGGGAGAAAGATGTTTATGTAGTAAATCTTTCATTATTTAAATAGGAAACATTTTTTAATGGGAGATATGAGCAGTGTTTAGGAACAGCAGAGCTAAACACTCCGGGGATAAGATGTAAATGAAGGTTAAGCCTTGTGAAGACTTCCACCCTGGCTTTTTTATTGGGATTGGTATAGTGGCAGAGGCCTTGATGTTTTATAACCTTGACCATAGAGTTTTGCGGTTTTGTAGAAGAGGATTTGGTGACGGACAGGGAAAAGCAGTGATGGGAAGAAGACTGCTGTTTCTGCCACAGTGGAACAAATATGTTCAGCTTTCCCATTCTGGTGTGTCCTAACTTACAGCATGTGGACACAAATTCCACAACCTCTATGGGGAAATAATGTGGCAGTGTACATTATAAGTTTATATATCCATTTGTATTTCATTTTATGTACAGTTCTGCTATCCCCAGTTATCCCCTATTAGCCCTGCTTGTAAATGGACTGCCCCGGTCTTCCCCTTCCCTTGATCCCACTTAATTCCCTCCACCAGTGTCTTCCCCCACACACACAATCTCCCCGCCTTCGGGTCCCTCTGCCCCCTTCCCAAATATGTACCCTGACCCCTCCCCTTCTTCCAGAACCTTCCCTGTCTCTCCAAGTTACTCAGTCCCTGGTTGGTTTGAGTACAAGGCCTTAGGCTTCCTCTCATGCCAATCATCCCTAAACCCCACTCCTTCCCTTCTCTGGTTGCTCCTTTCCCCATTTCCACCCCCTGTTTGTGCCCCCTATTTAGACCCAGGTTTGAGACCTGGGCTCTTGTGGGTCGGTTCTTCTAGAGGCATAGACCTCTTATAAAGGTTCCTTGTTACACCACCCACAAGGGTCATCTTTTGTCCTCTTCGTCAGGCAGCTGGTCCGCCGTTCCTCCCCCAGGGACACCAGCTGGGGACTGGTGAACTGCCCTCACTGAAGAAGCCCCTTGCAGGGTGTGAGGCAGGATGTACCGCCTGGTTGGAAGTCCCTGAGTCGCTGGGCATCCCGAGCCCTTCCGTGAAGGGCTGACTGGTTGCCTGGTGCCCGAACCTGCCCAAAGCCCCTCTGGGTGGCTGCGAGCTGGCCTGGGCTTGTCAAGGTACAGCCATCTGAGGGGGCACCGCGGCAAAATAACATTGGCATTGTTAAATCATTTAATCTAAACTTTAAAAGAGAAAAATAATAAGGTGATTAAGGATAACCTGAGGCTACTTGATAATGTGATGCTGAGGGGATGGAATCACCTTTCATTACCAAGCTAGAATGAACACCACCTGGTGAATGCAAGGAAACGGTAGGAGGAGGATTTTTCTGATTTTTTTTTTTTTGTAGGGCAGCTGCTTATGTTCTTTACATTATGAGACACAAATTGTGTCTCATAATGAGACACATTACATTGTGAGATGCACAAAATAAGAGGTTCAATGCCTTCTGCAGAGAGCTCTGTTATTTCTGAGCTGAAATTGAACCATACTACTTCTAAAGCACTGCAACATAGTCAATTTATTTCCTTCAGCTGTGGGTCTTGACTTATTATTAGAAAGAGAGGGTAGAAAGACAGGATGAAAGAAATGGGAAAAAAAAGATACTAGAATTGAAAGAAATTATTAAAGTATTCTACTGCCTCCCCCTGGAAATAAGCACAATCCTTGAGCTCCTCTAAATATTTAGTAGGCATGACTCAAGAATTCCTTTTCCACACGAAAATCTTGCTAGGATGTTAAAATATGGGGAGTGCCTAGATTACCCTTACAGAGTGCATGCAGTAAGGCCTGCTATCCCAATTCGTTTCATCCTAGGCAGAAGCGGGAAAACTTTACAAAGATACAAAGGGGAATTGGGTACTTACTTCCTAGCCAGTGCCTAAATCCCCTCTGTGCTAATGGAGACCTTTCCTTAGACAAATAACGAATGAACTCTGAAGAATCCATTTCCAGATGTGAAGGAGGATTTATGATTCTAGAAATTCACAACAAAGGCAAAGTATTGAATTTATAGTCCATGTTTGGATTCTTTCAAAAAGGCTCACTTTCTGGAACTTGTTTGGAGTATATAAGTTAAGATGGGAGGAAAATCAGGGATTGATTGGCAGGTGCGTATGTGTTTGCAGGCATTTCGTTTGCTGACATTTATGAAATGCTAGAGAAACTGAGTGCTTCTAAAGTATTAGCTCACACCTTGCAGGAAGTCTAAGTCATTTCATTCTACAAAGAAAACAAAAATATCCCTTTTTTAAATCTCTAATGAGCTATGGCACATGCTGCAGGAAGGATTTAAAAGCTAAATACCCTTTGAGAATGACTTTATATCTCTTCTTTTTCATCATTACACTAAATAAATTCAGTTTAATGAATTGTACTTAAATGATGTTGTTATTCATTCTGCTATTTTTGAGGCAGTGTATCTTGGTCCATGCACACTGGCAATGTGCAGTTTACCTATTCTAGGGATGCTTCACAATTTGGAAGTGAGTAAGCATCAGTGGTGAAATTGTCAAACTGATTGTGAGTGTTAGTGCTCTGGTTTTTCCAGAGCAGACCTTCCATCTGCACACTGACCATAAAGTAACAAGAACTTGCAAGCATTACTGAGTAACTCCTGGAAGTGCCAACAGGGTGGTCTCTAGAATAGTAATGAGAGGAGATAATTGCCTGACTTTCTAGAGACCACACCTATGGCATTTCTCTAAGATCTGTAAATTTCTTCCAGGCTATCTGTGATACTGCAATGCTAAACCACCAGCAACTGATTACATTCCTACCAGCAAAGTCTGGCTCTGGCAACTCAGTGCATTAGCAGACAATATTATTATCCTAAGTAAAACTGTTTGTAACAAGTATGTGCCAGACGCATTTGGAATTTCATTAAGAAGTTAAAAACACAAAAGGTGGATTTTGGCTGTTATCCGACAAATCACATACATGCATGAGTCCTTTCAAATGAGAAAAATCTCATTGCTCTCAAAGCGCAAGCGTAGGTTCTTTGTATTAGCATTTAGATTACCACTTGACTTACATTTGTTGGGTTTTATCTCAAGTGTAAAAATGCTTGAGCATCTACCCTAAAGTTTTCTGCCTTGGAGAGTTCCTGGGCAGACATTAAACTCTGTAACTTTTGCTGTGGGGAGACAGCATTCCCTACCTCTGGGAGCAGCACTGGAGGGTGACCTTGAAGCAGAACACAGCTTTGCTGGGAAATGGCCAGTATGGAGTCTACCTGGTCAGTATACCTGGGCAGAGGAGGAAATGGAAATCTTGATCTTTTTAGGTTGTTCTTTGACTTGGAGCTGCTTCATGGCTCCATTACTACTGAGTGTGGTGATTCTGAGCCTACAAAACTAAAAGACCAGAGTTAAGCCTCATTTGGGTCGAGGCATCAAAACAAGCATCCAAAGGACTGTGCAGGCCTAAGTGTCACTGCTTCCTCTGGAGATTGACTGTAGTCAAGTGTGCAGTGTTATGAAAAAGAGGGTGATCATCACTAGCCTTCAAGATGCCAGTAGAGAACTTCAGGATCCAATGATAGCAACTGGATTACACTTGGGAGCAGCACACTTCTCAGAAAAGAAGTAATGTTAGTGATATTGCTACATCTGTAGTACTTGGTATTGAGAATGGTTTTAAAAGAAATTTTAGTGTAGATCTTTCAGGCCTTCTTAAAGAGTTCTAGTGATGTGCAGATGTCCGTATTGTAAAGTTCCTGTGGTAGGGATTTACCCCCTATTTAGTAAACTTCAACTGCAGTGGAACACTGACCACTTCAGCAGTACTGTAAGCAAAAAGGGCTTAAACATATACGGGAAGTGAATAAACAATTCAGTCTGAATTCAAAGAAAAGAAGAGCCTCTTCGTTGCTAGTAAAGAAAAAAGAAAACTGGGTTCCAGAATTCACAGAATCAACAAGGTTGGAAAAGACCTCTGATATCATCAAGTCCAACCTTTGACTTAACACCACCTTGTCTACTAGACCATGGTACTCAGTGCTACTACATCCAGTCTCTTTTTAAATACCTTCAGAGACAGTGAGTCCACCACCTCCCTGGGCAGCCCATTTCAATGTTCAATCACTCTCTCTATAAAGAACTTGATTCTAATGTCTAACCTAAACCTCCTCTCATGCAGCTTGAGACTGTGCCCTCTTATCCTACTCCTGGTTGTAGTAGGGAAGAGACCAATACTCGCATCACTACAACCTCCTTTCAGGGAGTTGTAGAGAGTGATAAGGTCTCCCCTAAGCCTCCTTTTCTCCAGGCTAAACAACCCCAGCTCCCTCAGCTGCTTCTTGTAGGACATGTGCTCCAGTCCCTTCACCAGTCTCGTTGCCCTTCTTTGGACACACTCCAGTACCTCAACATCCTTCCTAAACTGAGAGGCCCAGAACTGGACACAGTACTCAAGGTGTGGCCTCACCAGTGCTGAGTACAGGGGAAGAATCACTTCCCTGGTCCAGCTGGCCACACTATTCCTGATACAGGTCAGGAAGCCTTTGGCCTTCTTGGCCACCTGAGCACACTGCTGACTCATGTTCAGTTTCTTGTCAATTAGAACACCCAGATCCCTTTCTGCCTGGCCACTGTCCAACCACTCTGTCCTCAGCCTGTAGCTCTGCATGGGCTTGTCGTGGCCAAAGTGCAGGACCTGGCACTTGGTCTTGTTGAACCTCATATCATTGGATTCAGCGCATCCATCCAGCCTGTCCAGGTGCCTCTGCAGAGTCCTCCTACCCTCTAACAGACTCACACTTGCTCCCAACTTGGTGTCATCTGCAAACTTGCTAATCCCCTCATCCAGATCTTCAGTAAAGGTATTGAACAGGACTGAGCCCAACATTGATCCCAGGGGAACGCCATTAGTGACTGGGTGCAGCCCTATTCACCACCACTCTCTGGGCCTGGCCATCCAGCCAGTTCTTAACCCAGCACAGAGTGCACCTGTCCAAGCCATGGGCTGCTATGTGTATGCTGTGAGAGATGATGTCAAAAGCTTTGCTGAAGTCCAGGTAGACTACATCCACAGCCTTTCCCACATCTACCGGGTGGGTTACCTGGTCATAAAAAGAGATTAGGTTTGTCAGGCAGGACCTGCCCCTCCTAAATCTATGTTGGCCGGGTCTGAACCCCCATCTGTCCTCTAGGTGTCATGTCACATTTAAGATGATCTGTTCCATAACCTTGCCAGGCACTGAGGTCAGGCTGACAGGCCTGTAGTTTCCCAGGTCTTCCTTCCAGTCCTTCTTGTGGATGGATGTCACACTGGCCAGCTTCCAGGACTGATGATAAATGGTGGAAAGCAGCTTGGTGAGCTCTTCCATCAGCTTCCTACTCACCCTGAGATGGATCCCATCTGGTCCCGCATACTTGTGAGGATCCATGCGACTGAGAAAGTCACTAACTGCTTCCGCCTGGATTACAGTGGGACTATCCAGCTCCCCATCCCTGTCTACCAATTTAGGAGGCCAATTGTCCTGAGGGCAACCTGTCTTATTGTTGAAAACTGAGTCTGTAGCAGTTTGGGCAGGAATACAAGACAAAAAGGTGTATAGAGAGATAGAAACTTTATTAACTATATATATATAGTATATATTTTACATATACATTATACATATTATATATAAAAATGATGCAACAAAACAAAAAGGAAACAGCAAAAGAAGACAAAAATCGAATTCACAACACAATCAAAACAACGATTGCTCCTGAGGGCTGGATTGCAGCAGAAAAGCGTCCAGAGAAGCCACAAAAGGTCTCCTAGACTGGGGGTGCCACGGAGAGGGCTGGGGGCTCCCGGGGACTGGGTAGGGTTTTAAGGTTTAAAATGTTTTTTCAAACAGGGAAATAGCTGCAGGGAGGAAATGGGGAAATATCCTCTCGGGGGGCAGGGATGGTGGCTGAAATCCTCAGAGGCTGTGGATTGAAGCAGAGGTGATGTCTGCAGCGACCACAGCAAGAGGCAGGAGAGATGCACTCGGTGTCCTCGGTGAGTCCGAAGTGCCTCCAAGTAATGTCCGTCGAAACCCCGTCTCGTCCCCGGCTCCGCTCCGCCCCTGCTCAGTTCGTGCTCGAGGGAAAACTGCTCTGTCTCCGGCCACGTGTCCACTCTCATGGGCCAGCACCGCTGCCCCGCGCACTGCAGCAGCGGCAGGAATGCCCGGGGTCCTGCTCGCTCCTACATGCACCACACTGCCTGCCCGGGAACCCGCCTGCCCTGGGTATGTTCTGTCCCACTGCGCCCTGCAGCACTGGACCCCTTTCTCCCTAGAGCAGTGGCAGTGATCTCACAGGGCAGGGCCGGGGGAAGGCAGCAGCAGGACCCCATCCCGGGAGCTGCCTTACACAGACGCTGCCTGGTTGTCCCCTCCCCAGAGCAGCATGCAGGAGTGGTGGCGGGGACCTCCCAGCACGGCTCCAACCAGCCAGAGCCCCACTTGAGGAATCGGCCCTGGGGAAGACATGGGCAAGCCCCCTTCCCCCGCCAAAGAAAAGGAAAAAGTTTTTTAAAAAAGAACATGGTACTACAACCATAATAGAGGCAAAGAAGATGTTAAATACCTCAGCCTTTTCCTAGTCTTTGGTAACTATGTCCTTATATTTTCCAAAGGTGTCCTATATCCTTTAGTTAGTCGAACTCCAATTTCCTGCCTTATCAAATCTTTTGATCCTGCTGCCACCACGTACATGTTTGTATGTGGCATTAGTGCTGTTCAAACAATATGCTTGAGTTGTTTTGTATTACGCCAAAATACCTCTCCTTTGAGAAGGGCCTCTGCACTGCACCTGCAGGCTGGTGACTGCCACTACAATCACCGTGCTATAGCTGTTTGAACGGTTTTTAATCTGAACTGTGAAAGTCCTGAAGTACTTGGTCTAGCAAAACTATTGCCATGGTAACCATAACATTACATCTCTCTTCACCTAAATAATAGTTAAGAATTCCTTGTATTCTTCAAAGATCTTTTCATTCAAATCTTTGGTCTTCATGAACCTGAAACAATCCTCTTATCTCAAGAAAACACATAAAGAAAAACATAAACAAAGTCATTCTAGACACATGAGAAGGATTAGGTTCATGAAATCATGGAACAGTTTTTGTTGGAAGGGACCTTAAAGATCACCTTATTCCAAACTCCATGTCGGAGGAAGGGACACCTTCCACTAGACCAGGTTGCCCACAGCCCTATCAATGCCTAGATTAGATAAACAATTTTAAAAGGAAAATCGCCCTTTATTTTGATCAATGGTTTCACTTTAAAATAAATGATATAATGTATCTTTTGGGAAGGAAAATATTTCTGAGAATAAATGAAAACTCTGCTTTCTGGACAATAGAAATAGCACTAAGATCTGTTAAAATGCAAACCAGGTGTTTAAGAAGCATCTCAGAGGCTTCTAAAAGACATTAAAAATTTGACAATTGATCTTAAAGCAAAAGTATTTGAGTTAAAAAATAAGTAACATTAACAAGACTTTGATGTCTTATTATCTAAAATTAGGCACTTCTTAGCTCACTAATTTCCTCTGGTTTTCATAACCCAGTGCATTAACTGAACACCAACTGGACAAGGAACAGATTGACATGACACAAATCACAAACATACAATTTCTTAAGAGGCCTTGTAGAGGGCAAGAAGTAACTTTTCTTCTACTCGTTTGAATGCATTTGTTCAAAAGCTCTCTGGGTTATGCTAGCAACCTAAAGCTGCCCTACCAAATCAGTTAGCTTCTGGGTTAATCAATTCAAGTAAATGAGATATTTTACTTACCAGCAGGGAAACAGTTGCCAATCATAGTGGAGAACTAAGCAGACCAACTGCAGGGCATGAAATTAAATTCCAGATAGTAGCCAGTAATTGATACCACAATGTGACCTTTGCCTAAACAAGGCAATTTAGAGCCATATGGAACCGCAAATGGGGTAGGTGACCACCAGCAGGCTTGCTCAGCACAGAAATTACTATGACAATATTTTCCATCTCTACTGGCCCATGGTTTTGTGGCTTTGTAATCTGGCTGAAATGAGATTCTAACCTGATGGAGACATCATCCCAAGAATATTTTCATAAAGATCTGTTTTTAACAATTATTTTATAATGTTGCAAAATAAAAGTACAGGAAATTTATTTACAAGTGACAAGGAACTGACAATTTTCTTTGATACTAGCATATTGTGTTTGCCATTAAGCAATGGTATTTTTTTCCCAACCTTACAGCTCAAAAACTAATGAAGAACCTGTTTTAGTAATCAATGGGTACCCCTTCCAGAAATCAAACACAACTTCTTTCAGGAGGACTCTCTACATCCCTTTTAAAGTGCCAAAATCTCCGGGCTCCCACTGACCCAATACCAAGCGAAGCAGGGAACTCTTGCATGAGACACATGCTCAGCCTCAAGCTCTACCCACAAACCAAGGCTCCTGAATAAGGCACATCGCTGGCCCAGCCATCCCAGGCAAAAGAAATATGCATTGATGGAAGGGTATTTATCTCAGCTGCATGTTCGGGCAGACTCCAGAGGTGCCCATAGCACAACTGCTGTTGCTTGAAAAGAGAATCAAGAGTCAATAAACTCCTAAAACAGGCCAGTTAAATGACCAGAGTAAAGAAGTCTTGGTCTACTCACTGAAGCCAACTAATCATTTTCCAGGAACTTCAGATGAGAACCTAAACTCATCTGTTACCAGTAAAATCAAGAGGAGCTTTGTCACTAACACTATGCTGTCCAGTTCAGGCTAAGAAACACATGAGAGAGTTGCTGTAAAATGACTTTCACACCTTACAAAATGAAGCAGCTGCTTAAAAACAAGTCGTCATGTCCACACTACTACAGGCTTTCCTGCAGACTTTTTTCCAGCACATTTTTTCCATAAAATTAATAAGACTACATATGTGTTTAAAAACAGTCACTAACTGTTTGGGATTTACCAAATTGCTGTCTGGAACAAAGCTAGTATCACTGGGACCTCCACATGGAGCACCATTTGTAGTACTGAATATAAACTGTGCTGCTGACATATTTACTGCTCTCCTGCAGGAGAGCCACTGGATTTTTGAAGCTTTGCACTGAATACAAAACTAATAGACCCCAAAAATGCAGCAAATGTTATCAGCTGAGAGAAACTAGATACATATAATTCAGAAACGCTTCTTCAATCCCACTTGTTTCCCAGGCTATTTCTTCTTACAAATATGCATCCATAATCAGATATGAAATTCTAGCAATTTGTTTAGAAATGCTTTCTGTGTTTGGACTTATTAGAACACAAAACCAAGCACAGAAGCAGGAAGAGATTTAAAAAAAATCCCCACACAATTAGATTTAGCTCTCTCAGCCATGTCATTTTGTGATTGCAGTGAACCGGAAAATTATGACTCTCTGTTTAATTTAGATTGCAATCAGATACTAATTAAGATTCTAATTAATATTCTAATTTTAATGGGGGAAAAAAAAGGCACAATAGCAAAAAGAAAAATGAACTGCAAGGACTCTCCATACAGAACTAAAGGAAGGTCAAAGTTCAGAAATACAGGGATGAATAGAAACCCCATGCTGTTCATTATGACCACTGCATACTAGGGAAGAGCAATCAAGGAAGTGTCCTTCTCCCTTTTGCTTGGATTGATACAAAAATAACTTCTCAACTGTCTCTCATCTCACCTTTCTGCAAATGAGACCAATGGCTGTCATAAACTTCTTCAACATGTTGGTAACACCAACAAAGGAAAGATGACACTTGGCTGTCCTACAGTCATAGCTAGACCTCACTCTCTGCTTCCTGTCACTGAATAATAAGACACTAGCAAGGAGGACTCAAATGTCTCTGAACCACACACAAAATTTGAATTTTGCTGCTCCAGGAAAAAGATGAAATTACTTCCTGTCACAGGATGTGTGTGAGAAGTTGCTTTCCATCTCTGCACCCACTCACACAGGCACAAAACAGCCCTTGTTTCCTTCCTGGAACTGAGAAAATCTTCTGCCACATCCCCTCTGCCTGGAGTGATGCACTGTCCCAAGCCAGGGCAGGCTCCAGCACCTCCCCTGCAGGCCCTGTCCTTGCAGTGTCTACTCAGGTGCCTTGTGCATCTACTCTTCTGGCCTAAATGACTCTTCAATGTACATTACCTAAAGAGCTAAATCCATGGAAGAATGATTACTGATAGTCATCTGCAGGTATAATCAGGTAGGCTTCTGCTTCTGCTTGGCTTTCAGGTTCGTTGTGGTCTTCTGCTTATTCAGGAACTTCCAGTAGCCAGTGAAAGCCACAGAGTTAATGGAAAATCATAGGGCTGACGGCCTATGTACAAAGCAATAAACATTTTCCCTGCTTTTAACGGTCACAGGATCCTAAGGAGTTTTCTCATGAAAGTGAAGCAAACTTGTAATAGGATTTGACTAGAATAAGAATTTTGTGTCAAGAAGCTGGTAGAAATTATAATGTAGAAAACATTCCAGACACTATACAAAGCTGAGATATAAAGCATAGGATAGCTTTTAACTGACATTCCCGAAGCCAAAAACATTTTGACGTTATGCACTGCTATTTGCCCTTGACTGTTGATTTTCAGTGTAGTCAAGGGAAAAGTACCCCCAGGCAGAGGTGACACCATGGCACTGCCTGCTGAGGCATTGAAGGGCAGTGCTCTCTAGCATGAAGGCAGAGGCCAGGCACTAGAAGACTGGGGCCAGGATGTTCCTGGGAGCATGGGTAGATGCCTCCATCAGAAACAAGATGCTGGAGCTCTTGCTTCAACAATAGCTCAGGTGAGGAGGCTGCTGCTGCAACAATGTCACAAACTGACAAAGCATTCCAAAAATTAGGGCTTATTTTCAGAACACCAGACTGACAGGTCACATAGGCACCAGCTCTGTACAGCTGAGTCTGCAACACGGCATGCTGCTCTGTGCTTTCCATGAATCCTCAGGCTTCCCAGTGCTGGTCCTACCATCCTCTGTCTACCAGTATAGCTCTTTCTATTTCAGAGCCACTTGCTATTAAAGCAAAAGGGAGCTGCAAGTGCTCTGCTCCATGGAGAAATCTGGTTAGAGGGTCTAATGACTGGAAACGTGCTTTCTGCCATCATCTCATCTTGTTAGCACTCTTCTTCCTCCCTTGCTTCCTGGTTTGGTGTTCTGAGGGGTTTTTTTGTCAAGCCATGATATTTCAGTGTTAATCCCTATGAGGGATAAGAACGGACAGGTCATCTCCTGAATTTACTCATCATCAACTAGATAACTGCCTCATGAAAAGAAAATCAGCATTATTATTTCTGTCCTGATTAAGTACTCTTTCAGTTGCGTTATAGGTAGTACACACTTGGCCAGCTTCCTATAGCCCTGACCTTTTCAAGCTCTCATCAAGCAGATTGACAGCTAGCCCAGGGCAAAAGCTCTCTCTGTAGTCAGGCTGGGATCTTGTCAAACCAGCACAATGAGGTGTTCAATAGCCAATCAATAAGACAGCCATCAAAATCAATGTTAAGGGCTTTCATAGGGAACATAATTAATTTTAAGATAACATCTATGAACTAGTATTGGAGTGTCATTAAGAGATTACACTGTGCTCAGAGATTTTGGTGGAAGCAATTATCTAGTTGTGTGGAGGTTCTTGTTCTGCCTACATCAAAAGTTGAGGGAAATAAAGCGTAAAAACAGCAGTTTCTTTACAAGCAACAATATGAGCTGTGTTTTGTAGCTCAATGCTTATTTTCGTGTAGCCATGTGAAGCTTGGTGTCAAGTTTTTGAGACCTTCCTTTGGTTCACTGTTACAAGCTCTATCCTGAGCTAAAAGTTGGCATTTTTTTTAAACATCTCCATAAGGAAGGGTGATATTTTAAAAGTGTAAGAAATAGGCTTAATTTCTCTGGTAATTATGGCTTATTAATATCCTATATGAAATGCCATTGATGTCTATATTTCTGTTATTATTATTCCTTTATATGCCTAATTATGCATAAACATACACATTTTTGTACCCATATAGTATTTCATTAAATAAACAACTCTTTTAACCTCAAAGAATATTTTTATCTACACCAGCCAGAAAAAGCTTTATTTGGACAAAAGGCAGATGCGGTTCTGAATTTCACAAATGTCACTGTTTTCTTCAGCAAGCAAATTCAAAATACCAGGTTTTAAATTCTCTTTCACACAACAATATGCCTGGATCAGGGTCCAAAATTCCTGAGTTTATGGCATCAGTTTAATCTTTTTGTCTGTCTCTCATTCAAATGCAACCCAGAATGGCAGGAAATGCAAGAGGCTTTATGCTTCTCCAGATGACAGGATACTCACAAATTTGACAATTTTCCTCTTGTTTTTATTTTGGGATGAAATCTAACAATACAGATTTTGAAATATTGACAGAATTAGTCCCTAGCCTCAACTCAAATATGAAATCTAAGCTACACCAGCTTCATGCAGTCTGATCTTTTCCAGTTCTATTTCATAACATTATTTCATCCAATATCACAGATTTCTACCATGATATTCATCGATGCTCTAATTTCTCTTTAACCATTTACTTCAGCCATTTCAGAGTATGCTCTGAACCTGCTTTGCTGTGAAACCTCAGGCAGGTTTTCTTTTCTCATGGTGATGATAGCATAATGGATTTTTTCGTTTATTTTACTGATGATGGGAAGTGGCAGGTTTTTTAATGAATTTTTTGTGTCATGCTTCTTAGTAATATTTTTACCTGATGGTAGATAAAGAAGTAACACAAGGTATGATACTTCAGTCTTCTGATCAGAAAGAACTCAGCTTGGACCTTCAACATACACAAGGAGAAAAAAACCCCACAAAAGATGTGAAAAAACATTTTGCATTGTTAGAAAATTGACGGGTTTTTTGAAAAACAGCCCATATCTGTATTTGGTATGTAACTTATATTTGTGTGCAATTTTTAACAAGAAATAGCAACAGCCCATATAGAGACAGTGCATAGTCTTGAATTCCTAAACTGCAAGAACCAAAATCTGGAGGGCACCATCTCTATTGTTTTCCTGATTAGAATCTTGAAAGCAGCTTTTTACAAAGAACCATTGTGCCATCTTAATTACAAATTTAGAAAAAAACCTAATGAAATTTCTGGCAGTGCCCACACTGACAGGAAATTCAAATGTCTTCAAGCACATAGGCCAACAAAGGTGCTGAAACTGAACTCAATCAGAGCAGGACTTGTTTCGATGTGTGTGAGATTAGCCTGAGGCTGGAGGTGACTCTGTCAAACAGAATGAATGAGAAGGAGCAGGAGGAGCAAGGTGAGGGTGAATAGAGCACCAAAACATGCTTTTTCTTTGAGTATTTGGTGGGTATTTCCATGCCCAGCCTGATGCCTCTCTGGTCTGACCTCAAGAAGCCATTTGCCATTTGCCCACAGAGTAGTGGGACTCACCCTGCAGGAAATCAGCATTTCCTGATGCCCTTTGGGGCACACCAGGCTCATAGGTGTCACACTGTCATTTTATTCCCTTTACATGTTTTCCCTGCTTGACATATAGTGCACCATCTCCTCAAACTGTAAATATTCAGTACAAGTCCTCTCTGATCCCACTGAGTTGTTTTTAAAAAAAATCCTGCATTTTTTAATCTAGTTCTATATTTATTCTCCCCGATCTCATTTGCATTTATGCATATACACACAGACTCATCCATTTTACAACCACTGTTAACGTCAGCTTAAGGTGAACTGTGTCAGCCAGATAAAATGCAGCCCACTTTGATCTGCCAGGCTTCAATAAGTATTCAACTGGAAGGAGTAACTTCAAGGTAACATGGCAGAGTGGAAACAAAACCTTTTATGTATTGGATAAGCTAAGCTAAGATTATTTGGGACCAATATATTTGGAAAATGAAAATGTGCAGAAATCCAATTTGCTTTCCTGACCAGAAAGGGAGGGGGTGGGGAACAAAACCAAGATACAACTAGCACCAGACAAAAAAACCATCTAACTTCACCATCAGTGTGCTATTCAGTTCTTTACTCACACTGAGGAATTTGACTAAGGTATTTTCTGAGTGTATTTCATTTTCTATAGCCATTGTGTTCTTGATATTGCATTTACATGCTCTTCTCTCTGTTCTGAGAGGGTCATTCTTCACATCTCAAACAAATAGCTGTGAGTTTTTGTTTCTAAAATGACAAATCTCTTTTCACTTCATGAAGATTTCTTGGCAAACACCAAGCATTTACTTTCCTCACTAATAAAGAGACTCCATAGTTCTTTTCTTCCTGACAGAAAATGACATCTGGAGGACTATTTGAGCTTAATTAGTAGTCTTAGCTAGTGACTCGTTGCAAAGTGAGGAAGATTTTGCACAAGCAGGCTCCCCACATGCTCCTTCCTATGCAAGAACTGGCAGCAGTGTTCTTCACCAAGCTCCTATAATCTCAGGAAGGGACATAGTCGTGATGGCCTGTGGGCAATTCCTTCTGCTGCACAACCAGTAAAGCTCTCAGGGGTAAAAAGGACCGCAGCCTGAAATGCAGCTCAGGCTAGCACATGATGCCCCTTTACCCCTCTGAAATTTCAAGGAACACTCAACGACAGGGTCTTATAGCTGGAAAGGTTGTTTTCTTTTAGGAAACAGCTGAGCTTGTAGTACTGAAAAATGTCTGCTGAATTTAGCATTTAAATTATTCTTAGTAAAACTACACAAACATGAAGCATTGATCGTTCTGCATATTCCAAGTATAGATGACACTGAAATTCTGTTGCAGAAGTCGTAATATTAGTGTTCAGAAAATCATGATTGCAAATCACTGTACAATCAGATTTTAACAGACAAGGAAAAATGAACACCTAATTTTTGTGTTATCAGAATATGCAAATCAGTTCCTTGTATTGTAGAGTGAAAATACAGCTCTTGACTAGACTGAAACCATTGAGCTTGCATTTCTATAACTGAGAAATCAGGCCTTGACATTATTCTCTGCTTGGAGCCAAGTGATTCTGCTTTCTTCTGCTACTTTTGCCCTTGTGAGTTCTTTTCTCCAGCCTTGAGAAAGTTGAGTTGTCCCTATAGGGACAGTGATAAGTGTCAAATTCAGGTAAGAAGGCTGCTTCACCTCAGTTGCTCTTTTCTACCCTAAGTTGAGTCTACCCTGTCTCAGCCTTCCCTGGAGGGAAAAACAGTCCTCAGTATTGCCACTGACTGGCAATGATTTCTGTTCTGCAGCTCTCATGCATTCTTTCCCACTGTTTGCTAATGGTCATCTTTCCTAAGAGCTTCAAAAGCAGAATAATACATGCTTTGCGATTTGGCTTGTCTATGTCTTTAATTAAATCTTCCTGTTCTGCTGAACTAATCTCACACTTTCTGCACCCTGCAGATTAGTGTGCTGTTCATTTCTCCAGCTCTCTGGACAGCTCTCTGAGACAGGCTTTTTCAGTTCTGTGATATTGTTTTCATGGCTAATTTACTCTGTTAGAATAAAAATTTTGTGAATCTACTCACATTGCAAATCCTCTTCATCATGTTCTTAAGGATTTCCAAACTTCTAAGAAATGAAACTACTCCTTTCTCTCACTCAATTTCATAAGTGTTACCATTTGCTACAACGTATTTTGTGGTGTGCTTATGCAGGAGTAATATGTATTTACAGGACACCCAGAATTCTATAAACTTTAGCCAAAGAACCAGTGTGGGAGAAATGAGGATGGGAGTACATTCACCCACTTCTTGTATTACTCCTCACAGTTTATAAAACACTGGATGTCCAGACCATAACTTCAGTGGGAGCACAGGGTCAGCTCTGTAGCCAATAAAAGCAGATGGAGCTCAAACAATTCCAATCCTTTTATCTGCATGCAGTAGCTGGGACTTGCTCATAAGTCAGAAACATTTGGCTTCCCCAGAAAGAGAAAAATGCTGCTCTCAAAGTGTTGTTCCATGTTGTGTTTTCCAAAAAAAGAAACAAACAAACAAAAAGAAGGTTGTGAGATTCAGTCTGATTCACTGACCTGGCATTGAGCATAGTCCTACATATTACTGTACTAGTGGCCCAACAGGGAGTGAGACTATATGTTATTTGGAATCAGAATGATTAGCCAGAGGCAAGAAAAGGTGTGAATCTCTTGAAACAGTTATACAGAGCCATTCCTCTATTACAGTAAGCACAGGTCATTTAGCTCAACCACACCCAAGGTCCAGCAGTTGTGACTGGTCTGTAAGAAGAGGCAGAGATATAGCTCAGACTTTGCCATCCCTTCCAAAATTGTGAAAAAAATTCCTTCATATTTTACCCGTGTGTTTAGGAGTCAATTGGCAACACCACCTTGAAAGCTGAGGTATTTAGGCAAATTGGTGTTTGAGTTTGTGCCTGAGAAACTGGTGATTCATCATGATACAGAAATTCTTCTAGTATGTTTATTATCTGTCAAGAATACTTTATTCTAGCAAACCTGAAAATTAGTTCAAAATAGTGGTAAGTGACATGTGACTTTGGGCAGAAATGAGAAAATGTCAACAAGAAAAGAAACTCACTGGCCGACCAGAGATGTAGGAAGGGCATAGTGTGTTTATATGGGATCCTCAACTGCACTGTGATACAAGCACTACAATGCCTCTAAACAACCTTCTCAATGACTTACCCTGGAATTCATGATCTAACTTTGATCATGTAAGAGTTTGGCAACAGTCCCTGAGCTGTTTGCCCTTTGATTGCAGCCACTTAACCCCAGCTGGGCTTTCATGGAGACCTTGGATTTCCAGAGGTTCAACTCATAAAAACCGAAGAGATAGACTGGACCCCAGTGGGAAATTGAGGATAGACGGTCCTCCTGGCACTTGAGAGCGCAGCGTTGTAGAAGAGTAAGACCAACTTATTTATTGTCCTAAGTGCTACCTCAGATGTCTGCAACGCAGGTCAAGACCTGTAGTCAGTCACTGTCTACCTTCTCTACAGCAAGGCAATGCAGCAAGTGTGAAGAATGGCTGGGCAGCTAAAACCAGCTAAGTGCTTAAGGCTATACAGAAGCTACTTCCTGGTGGCATCTCTTGCCCTCCAGCCACTTGTGGTTATGGAACTAACTTTACAGTGGAGAGGTTGACATTGGGTTTGCAGGATCAAATGGTAGCTGTGTTTTATAAGATAATTGAAGTATTTCTCCTTGTCTGCCACCCTAAAACATCGAACGGTGGAAGCAGAAGTCCTTGATGCATCACTGTTTGTCATAGAAAAGCTAGGAAAAGTGTCAGAAAGCAGCAGGACCAGGAAAAACTCAACACTTTCAGTAGATGAGGGAATTATAGTAATCTAGACAATGGCTCCAGGGGTCCCTCCAGTGGAGCTGGCATCAACCTCTTCTGCTGGGCACCCATTCAGAGCACTGCTTTTACTCCTTGATTCTGTGAGCTCTTACGGCTGAAAAATCAGCCTTTTTGAGGCCAAAGGCTTCATTTATACTCCTAGCAGTTCTTATTTATGGGCTGAAGTGCCTCTGAAACCATAAAAGTTGAAGGGTTCGGTTGCTTTGTTTGCCTGGGGTGAGAATAAGGTGGCAGCTTTTGCAGCCTCACTCTTGTCATTTTCTTCCTGTCAGGGTGAAAACGCCAGCTGAGGTCTGGCACCTTGTTTTATTGTGTGAAGACTGGACAGAGATTTCTCAATTAGCTTTAAATTAACTGCCTCTTGTCATTATGAGTTCCCTGAGGATGAGTGTGAGGGTGTTCTCGAAAAGGTTGTTAGGCAGCCTGCCTGTGTGTCCACTATCTGAGCACCTACCAGACTGCATCTGCCATTTCTCATCTCCAGGTTTAAAGGTTTAATTAGGAACCTCCTGCGTGTCTGGTCTTCACAAGCGCCATCTGGCACTCTGCAGAAAATATGCTCTGTTTTAGTTATTGGCAAATCCTAGGGAAGTAATTTGTGTGTATTAGAGGCAGGAACTGGAAGGACAGACAGAAGATGAGGGTAAAAACTTCCAAAGCATTGCAGAGTGGAAAGAATCTAATGGGAAAATGAAACCTCCATCCAAGTTTGAGTTAGCACTTAGAATATTTATGAATATGAAGCTTTATGGAAACATTTTCATTGTTGGGACTTCTGTATATGGATTTTGCTGCAGTATGTTGGAGCATGAGTGGGTTTACTGCTTCCCAAGCCAGAACTGGAAAATACTTATTTTTTATGGCTTTGCTTTTCATTGCATATAATCACTCTCATCACTCTCTACAACTACCTGAAAGAAGGTTGTAGCCAGATGTCCTAGGTTAGAACAATACCTTCCAGGAAACATGGCAACCTTCCTGGAACCTTTCTGGATAAAGAAATCTAACCCATTGATACCAGATGGGGGTCGATCTCTTCTCCCAGGCAACCAGTGACAGAACGAGAGGACACAGTCCCAAGATGCACCAGAGAAAGTTTGGGCTAGACTTTAGAAAAAAATTCTTTACATGAAGAGTGGTTGGCCATTGGAATGGGCAACCCAGGGAGGTGGTGAAGTCACCATCCCTGGAAATGTTTAAAAAAAAGACTGCATGTGGCACTTAGTGCCATGGTTTAGTTGATGAGATGGTTAGGTCATAGGTTAGACTTGATGATCTCAAAGGTCTTTTCCAACCTAGTTAATCCTGTGATTCTGTGATCACCAAAATTCAACATTTTGTTTCCTCAGTATTCACAGCCACATAGTGGATTTTGTTACAAGCTAGAGCCTTTCTGGTTAAATGCAAATCATTGAACTCTCTCTGCTTCAATTTTGTAATATCCTCTACTTAGGAATGTCTGTAACTTTTTCATATTAATACACCCATCTTTCATTTCTATCATTCCTCCTAGAAGAGCACTAAGCTGTAGGTTGTAATTCTAAATACCCAACTGTAGCTACTGAGACACAACTCTGATTAAGAAATCTGTGAATGCAGAGCAGGCACCACTCTGTCCAAAGTCTTAAAAGCCTATCAGAAGGTAGTTGCCTGTGATTACCTGCAACATCTGTCGGTCCAAGAGATAATGACGTTTTCCAAAGCATGTTTTGAAACCATTACTTTAGATGGGGAACACCACAAACTATGATTTGTATTTGTAATGTCTCTTCCCCTAATAGTCTGCTCTTGAGATGAACTGCAATTGCTTGAGCTTGGCATACCACAAAAAACCCACAGCAATGGGACAAAAATGAATCCCAACTAGGGCTGGCTGCTGGAAGGTCAGATTTATCCAGAGCAAACCTGATGACAGCAAGTAGCACAATGAAAGACACCACCTTCAAGATCTTTTTTCAGTGCTGCAAATTATACAGAAGAAAATCAAGAGTTTTAACAACTCAATTCTCCTTCAACAAAAGCATCATGAGCCCAATTAAAAGGGTAAAAAAATACAGTTAGGATAAAGGGACACAGCCTTAGAAAAATAAGTAGCATTTAAAAGGAACACTGGCAAATACAGACCTGGTTGGATTAAGTTTCTTATTTCAGAAAGTACTTTAACAGGTGTCTCTTCCTGAGTTTTATTTTGGATCATTATCTCTGCATGAGGCTACTGAAGACAGCTTTTAGATATGTCTGCTTTCACAAAAAGTAGCAAAAGGGCTCTATTTACTTGTAGTAATTTTCAAGGCTACCTGCAGTGTCAGTAGGAGTGTTCAGGCTAAACTATAACTGAGCATCAGTTTCTCTCAACCCTCCTTCTGACCTTGTGTTTAAGCCTGTTTCTTTCTGATATCAGCTGTTATATTGCTGTAGTGCCACATTTTATGCTGGAATTGGCTGTACTGTCATCATTAAAGTACTTTATATAGAAAAGAACTGCAGTACTGTTAGCCTAATGTGTGCTAAAATATTATTAATGTTCAATTTGGTTTGAGGTTTGGATGCAAATTACACAGGGACCACTGATCCTAACCCCGAGTGTTTAAATCTCCAGACAATAAGAAGTGCCATACAATCTCTAGCACTGAGGAAACCAAAACACATTGGGCCATTATTCTTTGCAGATACACACAAAGGAGAAAGAGCTACTCTTTGCTCAGTCTTAATTTGGTTTCCTGGTATCCCCTGGCGAGTGCTGGGGTGCCACTGCAGACACACTGAGAATGGCACTCGAGACTTAGGTCTCCAAAATTCACCTTCAGTGGCTCCTAACTGTTGTTCTGTTAATCTGGTGAAAGGCTCTTCAAGGAAACAACAGAGAAAATTCTTATTAATGGCAAACGTTTTATCCATTGTAAAACACCATGCCTTCAAAGAGATCAGAAAATGATAAATGTATAAGGACATGTTACTTGGAACATAACCATAAATCTTAATTGTTTACCGTAGCATGAACTTTGTTATATCTTTAAAGATGGTAAAGGTCTGCAGCTCACAGACACATGGTAAAAAGCAGTGACAGCAAAATGGTTATTCAAGTGAGAATTTTTGCCACAAAAAAACACTCACTGCTGTGTTTGGCTAGAATACTGCACAGATAATTTGCACCAAGTTGAAAGTGAGCAGAGAACTGAATTTTAAGTCACTGGTACTCTGAGAAGATATCTTAATTACTTTTTAAACGACTTAAAATGTACTAATGTCATCTAAAAAAATCCCCTTTTTCTTGGAATGTGAGCCATTTTTTCGAACTCAAGCAGAACTTACAGTCCAGTGAACACAAATAAAAGTAGGATTGCTCTTTACCACCTACTCCACTGTATAATTTTTCACATCTAATTTATCACACTCTCACATAATGACTCAGCTGCATTTCTTTCATACACTATTCTATTCACTCTCCAGAGAAAGAGGAAGCAATGTACTTGCTGTGCAGAGACCTCTTTCAGTTACCACAGCAGAACAATTAACATTACCTCATTAACTTTTGTGGTTCCTTGAAAGAAAAAAATCCTGATTTTCCTCTCTCCATCTGCCACTATTATTCAATGCAGACGGTTGTGTGAGAAATGAGTTGCTTTAATTTGAACAAAATCTTCAGGACAGAAATCCATGACGGATAAAATGACTATCCAGATATTCCACTGCTCTCAAACTGGCTAACTTGGAAGGCAAAAATCCATTTGTACATTGGTGATAAAACAGAGGACTATTGAATTCTCCTTTTTTTTTTTTTTGGATGGTGACACAAGTGAAATACTTCTGTAAAACCCTAGAAGAGATAAGGCACAGCTTGTACCCCAGATGGCTGGCAGGATCCATCACACTCTTCCTACCCCCAAATCCTGAGCTACAGACCTTTAGTCTGTATGCAGAGTGTGCAATGGACACAGCTGAAAAACTGAGATTATGACCTCATCTATATTTAGGTCATATATTACAGACAATCAAGGACCTCTGAGTTTTCTGAACACAATAGTCTACCATACCAGGGCTGAAAGGGAGTGTGCATATGCGTCAGCCGAAGGCATGGCCAGGCATCAACCAGTGCCTGCTCATCATCCCAGGAGATGCAGGATATGACTGCACTGCACTGGAAGGTGGGACTCGAGCACTTGAGCCCTTCCAGTGCCAGTGCTTATGTAACCTGATGGCAGAAATAACATTTAACAGACACTGACTCAGGCTTAGAAAGCCCTTCAAGATACGCTTCTGTATGGGACTTCTGCTTTTATGGCTCTTCAGCACATTAAACACCTATGAGATCACTGTAAATGAAACAACAGAGCATTACAATATATTTTGCCCTCTGTCTTGACATTTCTTAAGTTACACTGAATTCACTCCAAGTAAGGTACAGCAGCAGAGTGAGTTAGGAAAACACTCAGCATATGCATTCCTAGATAAATTTATTATCAACATTCTCAGTGGTTTTACTGTAAGTCTCTAAGTCATTGTCTAGAGGTTTTCTCTGGAACACTAAGGAAAACAGTAACACTGTTCCTCAAATGAGGTATTTCGTTACCAGTAAAGTTACTGCCTTTCAAATTCTGATATGCAACTGGGCACAGCAGTTTAAGGTAACCTGTAGTTTAAGGTAACCTCTGAATCCTTCTTAACAAGCAGGTGAATACAGCAAACATCCCACTAGCATAAATGTCTACAACACAATAAGGAACAATACCTAAATCTTTAGGTGCCAGTTTCTGGTGATGAGTGGTTCCTTTGGGATGCACAGTTGTCTTCCATCTTACTGTGCTATACTTCTACAAAATCTACCCAAGGAAATGTTGAGACCCACACTTTTCCTCCAGTAGGACTTTAACCATAATCAATCTTATTTAGAATCCAGTTCAGTAAAGCACATAAGCAACTACTTAATTTAAAGGAGACACAGATTGCCATTGTTTTTAAAGATTTGGGGTAAAACTCAAACAGAGCTAGTGAGAATACTCCTTCAAAGAGGTATCAGAATAGTTACTCCAAAGTACAATGAAAAATCAAAAAGAGAAAAGCTTATCTATTTTTATAATTGTTATGGTTTGACT
>WEIV01021172.1:0-13465 GCA_013390005.1 Calyptomena viridis
CAACTACCTGAAATGAGGGTGTATCGAGGTGGGAGTGGCCTCTTCTCTCAGGCAATTAGCAAATAGGATGAGAGGAAACAGCCTCAGGATGTGCCAGGGAAGGTTCAGGTTGGACATCAAAAAGAAATTCGTCACTGAAAGGTTGGTCAGGCATTAGAATGGACTGCCTAGGGAGGTGGTAGAGTCACCATCCCTGGAAGTGTTCAAGAAACAGCTGGACATAGTACTTGATGCTGTGATGTAGTTGAAGTGGTGGAGATTGGTCAGAAGTTGAACCAAATCTTGCAGGACTTTTCTAACCTTAATGATTCTATGAAAAGCCATGCTGGGATACAGTAATTTTCATCTTTGGCTACAACAAAGATGGTGAAAAGTCTTAAGTCTGCAGTATATGCAAGCATTAGTACAAATGCAGTAGCAGATCCTCTGATACAAGTAGCTTTTCATGTGAATTGTGCTCTCTAGCATTCTTTTGCAGACAGACTGAGGATAAACGAGCAAGCAGCAGCTCTGTCCCACATGCAAATCGGAGATAAAAATGACAGATTTCTACTAAAGCTGGTTAAGCTTGGCAGATATTCCAGGAAGGACAAGTAAGCACTGCCTCTAAGGAAAAACTAGTAACTTCAGGGTTTTTTTTAATGGAATGTCAATGTGAGGATAGTAAGGGCAATGTAGTACAGTGACTTGCAATTGCTACCAATTGCAGTAGCACCATTGATCTACCAATCTGTGATGCAGTAAGAGTTACTTTTAAAGTTTCTAAGGGGAAAAAAATTGGATGGTGTGGGGAATAAGTGTCAGGTAATAAGGAGATTCACTCCTGCTTCTTACATAGACTGGCAAAAAAAAAAATCACTGTTTTTTATTGAAATCAAAATGCAAAAATGTAAGTAAGCAGAAAATCAGGGTTTCTCATGGTAATATGGTACCTACTGTTTTCAAACCCTGATGTTTTTAAGGAAGTGCATCCTCTAAACTCACTCAAGACAGCCTCCATATAGATGATTTCTCAAGAGGACAGTACCAGTGGGCAACCTTTTTGTCAAGCTTTCTTTAAAATGTGAGGAAAAACGATTGTAGTGCCTATATTATTAATTTGTAATAATAGGAAAGCTTCACAAATTCTACAGTGACCATCTTTTTTTTAGACTCAAATGTGTCTCAGTATTGATAGTGCTAAAACTTAGTGTGCAAACGCAGTCCAAGATATGTCAATACCACATTTCTGCAGCTGCTTGCAATCATTGCAAAAGGAGATTAGGACCTGCATTACTAGGACACAGCTACCTTACCTAGACAAAGTTTTTTGAGTTGTTTGTTCCTCAGGTTTTGCTGACTCTTCTTTAAACGCTTGATCTGGTGAACATGAAAAAAGGGCTGGGAGAGTTCACTGAAAAGTAGCAGTGTCTGCATTACCTGGGCTGTTAAAAAGTATGGATTGTGAAGGCTTGTAATTCCAGTTATCTAGTAAATAAACACAAGAGTGGGTCAGAGACAAGAATCTCATGAAAACCAGTCCCATTGCTACAATAAAACTTGCTACAGTAATGTGCCAAATTTAATATACTTGACCACTGGAAATCATGGCACTGGCATCAACGAGCCGTTGTTGTTTATGAAGATCTTAGAATCTGAAAGACATTCACTGTATGTGCTGTCTTTTTACTGATAAGGTTTTAGAGAGAGGCTTTACCAGATGTGTTACACATCATTGAAACTTGATTTCTTATCCCAACATAGTAGGTCTGAGGCAGAAATACAAACACACTAATAAGGCAAATCATCTAAGCAAGTGTGAAGTCTAATTTAAGCCAAGCAAAATCAATATCTGTGCAAGCAAAGCTACAAGAAGATCACTCTTCCATGAGATCAACCTATCTGCAGTGCCAGTTCTGGTCTGAAATGGTTTTTGCAGAGTAGTGGTCATGGCTCTCCTCAGCTTCTGACTAGCCCCAGCTAATCACACATTCATGAAATGTGCTTTCATATCCTTTCCATTGCTTCATTTAATGAGTGAGTAAATCAATCCATGTGCTTTCTAATTAAGCTGTATTCTGAAATGTGGGGAAGGCCCCAGTCAATATATGCAAACATGTTTTACAAATAAGAGACAAAAGAGTAGCTGCTTTTGTTAAAGTCAGTTACTATATTTTAAAAATTAGGTATATTTAATATAAAAAAATACAACATTAAAGTGAGAACCACAGGCAACACAGTTCTATCATAATGTAAGTTAAGGACAGCACTGGAATTTAATTATTCATCAGTCTCGTAGACTACTTGAGGAAATCCTTGATTGCTGAATCTCATGTAATCAAGAGTGAGCTATGACAGATGAGCAGAAGTCTGACCTATTTTCACCTGTGAGTGGCAGCATTTTTCTGGCTCACATCTGGCAACTTGGTTTGAAGGAAAGCATAGATATGTGGCCAGATCTTATTGGTTTCTGTTCCAGAGAAAGACTTCAATAGCCCTTTTTCCCTAAGGAAGAAAAAAGAAGAAAGCATTACAAAAATCAAATTGTTTAATTGTTCCAAGACCTCCACCTCATTTCAAGACTGCCTTGGCATAAGTAAGCAAATGTGCATGTGATTGAACACCAAGAACAGCCATAACAATGGAAATGCAGATTATTCATTACTCTCTTCATCAAACAGCAAGCTATTGGCCCCTTCAGTTCATAAAACTGCCTGCAGAGCACTTAACAAACAGTTAAAGGGTAAAGATAAGCAGCAGTGTAGTCACACAGTGCATGTCACCCAAACAACTGTGACTAAGCTAGGTATTGTTTCACCTCAGAACAAGCAAGATAACCAGGCACAATTAAGTTATTCTGAATTAGTTTTAGTATCTAGTTTTATCTGTATAGTATGTTATTATCAATAATAACAGTAGCTTGGGTGTGTGTCTTACTGTGGTGCTTTGAGGCATTTTCACCAGAAATTTAACAAAATTAGGAATATCAGTGTCAATCTAGAAAAACTTCAAAAGTTAACCACACCAAAGATGGGGCTTCTAATGTTCTGCTCAACAATCCTGGTAGCATGTAATGAAGGATGGTGGATATGGAGATAGAGGAAGGACAATCACTTCATGGTATTGTCAGGGTCTGGTTTCTTTGTCTAGACAAGGTAAGGGCAAAGCTCTACATTTTCTGTGTATTAGAGGTGCTGCTTTACATTAAGAGAAACTGTATCATTTTGGCTCTTAAAAGAACTAGTCATTTTTTAATCACTTCACAATGCAAGTGGCGTAATTCTCAAATAGCTCCTTATTCCCTAAGACTCTTGCTAGCTGAGCCCATCACAATCCTGTTCTTACAACAGCCACTTTTAAATATTCATTAAACAGTTTCTCTATTGGTGTATCAATTCTTGACTCCTGGAACTTGTTAGAAGGGCTTCTACTTATACATTCAGAACACAAAGTACTGTTACAATCTTTCAAATGAAGGAACTGTCTCCAATGACCTTACTCAACAGAGCTGTGTTGCTCAGAACAGTATGTACCGAATAATGCATAGTGCAGTTCATAAAGCTAAATATGGCTGCAGTGCCAGGCTATTTTACCACACAGGTTCCTGAAAAAGTCTCATACATAACAGTGGAAAACATACGCATTCTACTGGGTTGATTTCTTTTTGAGTCCATGAGAGCTACTCAACTACTCACACTGCATTCACTGTCGTGGTATAATATACTCTAGCTGGAGAGTTCTGTTCCTTGCTATGCTAATGCAAAACGAGCTTTTAGAAAGCGAAAGAATAGGATTTTACCACTTACCGATAATATTCTAGAACAGGTTTTGTTTGTGCATCATAAGCCTGCAGCCTCTTGCTAACTGTCTCTGGCTTGTCATCATCACGCTGAACAAGTGGCTCACCAGTAACATCATCAATGCCCTAATCATGGTTAAAAGCAAACACTGGAGTATATTTCTTATTTCTGTTTAAGTACATTTTGTGTAATTTTCTATTTAAATTATGATCAGCTGCCAGTTAGTTAGGGTGTAGCTTTCCGCTTATAAAGGGAAAGGGTGCTGCTTGTATCTTATCTGGAATATTAGGTTGCTGACTTTCCATTAAAACAGTCTGTCAGTTAGAAAATTTTCTCAGTATTGCCAGTGAACATTAGATCATCGTAACTTAAGCAATTTGTCCTCTGGAGCATTCACAGAATATGGGGAATATGTAGACAAAACCTTCATCTAAAAATTAAAACAATATTGTTGGTAATACGTTCCTGCATAACAGGAAATAAGAGACCAACTGGACTTTTGTTTGACAATACTAAAATGGGCGAATGAGTTAATGGCCCTATAAGTTGCAAAATGGAAGTGTTATCATTTAGCAACAGCTGTTTAAAAAATGGCGTAAAAGTCAGCTTAAGCTTTCCCTACAGAGGTAGGGACCTAATGTGTGAACTATAATCTGTTGTTACTTTGAAGTAAGTAAACATTTTGTAGGTCTGTTAGATGCAACTGTATTTCACCTGTTCAGCCCTATTCCATGGTTTCACTTATATATTGCAATCTACTATGTTGGGATATGCCTGCTAATTAGTGAAAGATAAAGCAGTGTTCCTAATAGCAAAGCTCTGGCAGCTGAAGTCTACCCTTTAGTAGGTCTGATAATTCTCTGTTGCAGCTTGCCTGTGCTGTTCTGCAATTAAAAATAACCATGATTTTAAACACCTCATTTTAAACAGAACCAAGGCAATGTTTTCAGTTGCTCATTTCCAGTGCTTCACTGCTATTTCAAGCTGGCCTCTTTCCCTGCAAGACTGAAATCCAAAAACTGCAGGCCATGCTGTGCTTCTGATGCAACTTAATAGACCTTCCAGGTGGAATGTGGTGTCAGAACAGCCAAGTTATTTAGAGTTGCAGATGAAATACAGCTTAAGCTGAGTTGCACTAAGGCAAATCTTAATTCTTCTGAAACCTTAAGGTAACGATCCACAATTTATCTTCAGGTTCCTCTCTAGGATATCTCAAACCTAACTTGCAAATTTCTATATCCAATTTTGCAACTCAGAAACTCTCCCCCTGAAGATACCCGTCCTGGTTAAATATAAAAACAGGGAAAGCGTTAAGTGGATTCCTCTGACTGATGATTCACTGTGCTTCCTAGATAAAAAGTTACTCCTCTGGAGGAAGGAAAAGGAAACTACATTTTTGTCTGTATAGGCTGCAAACAGGCTTAGAATATGGCCAGATCCAGTGTGCAAGGCAGACAGTATTCTGGATCAGTGAACAGCTTTAACAAGAGCTTACAAAAAAACGTGATGTTCCATTCTGTAGGGGACAAATACATTGTCCATCAGCTTGAGGTTCTACTAGGTCACTAACATCCCTTGGAGAAAGAGTGTTACCAGAAAGATTCTGTGCTCCCGAGAGGTGAAGTGAGCCCTTTTCTTCTGAGCTACTGCACTTTAAAACAACGTATGCAAACGATATTGTACTGTAACTACCAAATGCATCATTTATTTTAATAAATTCATCATTGATTTAGTACCAACATGTATTGCTTACCTGCACTTTGGGAGGACTGAATTCAAGATTGTAGACTCTGCCACTGGCAGGGTGGATCCAGCGTGCTGTGAGCCGATACTTTATGGTCTCAAAGGGCACATCTAGGTCAATCACAGTGTCTATATGACATTGCTTATCCAGGGCCTCTGCCTGAGTAACTGTTCTGGGGAAACCTTTTTAAAGGAAACAACTTCATAAAATTCCAAAAGCAGATTTATAGCAAAAATTACCTGGCTTTAGTCATTAGAGAAAATAATTGTCAAACAGAAAAAAGGGAAAAGTGTTATCATACTCTAAAGATTCAAGAAACATCAGATTTTCCAAGTATTTTTCAGTGTGTCATGGCATTTTAACTGGTTAAGTGCCTCCCAGCTTTTATTTCATTTCAGGTAATCCTCTTCCCAAAAGTGTAACATATAAATGCAAAAAGACTCCACACTCATATGTACCATACACCACTATATTGCATAGAAGCAGTGTATCTACATTTGGAACAATAAAAGCTCCAGTGGAAAGCTTCACTCTGATGTCTGGAACAACCTAGAGACATTCGTGACATCTCTTATTTCTATAGTGGTGTAAGTCTGGCTTAAGGCAGTGACCATTACAAACCTGTTTTATTCAGTTGCAGTAAGCCAATTAAATTTACCAGAGGCAGTACAGGAATAATTTTATATAAAAGATGTCACCTCCGCAACGCGGTCCTTCACAGGCACGTTGGCAGGTCACCAGATGTTGGGAACTGGATGTCACCAAGTGGCTTATACTGACTCCAAGAAGGCTTATGCATCAGCCAAGTTTATTACAAGCAGCATCTACATAGCTGTTACACACAGCTGGTCTCATGCATACAGTTAGTCCTACAGGCCTGCCTACCTAAGCTAAGCTAACCTAAGCTAATACTACTATGCTTCCTATATTTCCTAAGCTAATCTACATACCCTAACAGACAGTATGTCCTTGCCACGTGGACAATGTGCCTATCTGCCTAGACACGTCTGTCTCTGTGGCAGGATGTCTCCCTGCCTAGACAAGATATCTGCCTCTTCTCTCTACGCAGCAAGCAGCCATATATAACAAGCTATAATGTTTACATTAATCACCCAATAGCCTAAAGGTCAGCTGTCCTTGTCCAACCACAGGCATCAGGCCATGTCCATGGGACACAGCCTGTCACTGCAGCTCCTCTGACAAGCATCCTCTGATCACACAGGTGTCCTGCTCCCAGCAGGCCACTACAAAAAGAGTAGCTTTAGAAGGGGTTCTAGAAGTTCTGGTCTATCAAACTGTCCTCGGGTACCATGACTGTGAGAACACTCAGGCTGAAGAGGAACCTGTCTCCTCGCTTAAAAGACATTGCATTTTGCCCAATGAAATCTATGTCTTCGGCTATTAGAGAAACCTAGTGGAACTTAAGAAGGGGTGCAGTGGGAAACAACAAGGAAGCCAAGGTCTCCACAAAGAATTTAAAATTAAAAAGAACTAGAGTGGTCAAAGCTACTGTAGAACACACTATTGCATCATAGATCACTGGAACAATGCCTCTACTCACAAAGCTCTAGCATGGTCTCACGTAATTCAGTAGCTTGTAACTTACATCATCCTATACAAGTAAATTTCTCCTTAAAAGCGAGTAACAATAGGCACAGACTTAAGAAACTCTTCTTGCATAACATCTGTTGCATAACATCATTGCCTAAGTAAAGAAAAAGCAAAGTACAAGCCTTACAATGGAAAAAAAAAAAAATTACCCTTAAGGCTACTGTGTCTTGTCTAGAACATTACAAAAGCAAAGAGCTGATTAACTCAGACCAAGCTCTTGCCTGTGCATTAAGTCTCGTGCACCTGGTTTGCATCGTAGTTGTCACCTGCCCTCATCCTATTTCTCACACATTCACATTATCTCATGGAAGTGCTTCTAAATATTAAGAGCAGAAGGAAAGCCATGACTTCAGCACAGCTGTTCTTACTATTGGCAAGCTAGTCGGCCACCACACATCTAAGTTATGTAGCTGGAAAATGAGTTTGTTGTGAGACTGAGTAAAGAGAAACTTCCTCAACAAATTAAGATGCATTCACAAAAGCACTTCATTGAAATTGAACCAGTGTTTGCTGCATACAGTGTTTTATTGATACAGAAAAAAATCTACAAGATGTGATGAATTATGAAGATTCTAGGAACACAGAGAAAAGTGCCCTAAATTATACTGCATAGAAATCTAAGCAGATTATACCCACAGACACATATGACTTAGACTGCTACATCTGTTATAACTCTAGAAGCCACCAACCTATCATGAGGCAGTAAATGAGTATTTGGCTAAGTGAGCATACAAGCAGTTCAGCAACTCTAGTTTGAGCTAGCTGACCTCAGCTGTTTGTTCTGCATTGCAGTTATCAAACTAAAGATTTCAGATTATCATATTTCAACAGAATAGTATTGGTCCTACAGAGCCCACTATGCCAGATCTACCCCTGGTGTAATTCACTAAGTCTCATTCCAAATGCTGATGAAGACAAAATTTTTACTTCAAAAGATTAAAGGCAGCAGCATGTTAACATTCAGCAGAAATGGATTTATTCTCTTAATGGTCTTCACACAATCCTCTTGGTAAGAGCTGCCAGTGTGTGCAGCTTTGCTGCTACAAATCCAGATCCACAAGGCTGGAACCATGTGCACATGGACCCTGGAACTAAAAGTAAAAGACAGTCTCTGCAGCTCTTTGCTTTACTGATTAGGTTTGTTTGTGCTGTTCACTGACGGAATGAAGCCTTTGTCTCAGGAAGGAACATTACCATAAAGCCACCAGAACAGGTCACTGTACTTAGAAGCAATTACAATAAAGCACTAAGGGACAGAGAACACTGGATTTTTCACTCCCTTAAAAAAAAAAACAAAACAAAACAAAAACAAAAAACAAACAAACAAACAAAAAACAAAACAACCCCCCCCCCCCCAAAAAAACACACCAATAACTTTTTAGTTTCATCTACTGAGACATGTTGTGGCTAGAGTCTGAAAACACACACATCCAGTCTAGATACTATCTTTCTGTTGTGCATCCAACTGTATTGTCATGGGGTGGAACAACAAGAGGCATCCAGTTCATGATGACAGCAGCAAATGCATTTTTTCTCTAGTGAGAATGCTGAAGCACTGAGCTTATCCAGAACTGCAAAACAGTTCACTATGGAGAACAGAACCAAACAGCAAAAGAAAGAGACCTTTTAGAGCACTCAAGCAGTGGTTTCTTTAGTGATTTATTACACACCACACTGCTCCAGTACTTTCCCATACTTCTCTCGTTACTGCATCACATGCCTATCTTTCTATTTAAATAATTCCTCAGCCCTATCCTTCAAAAATTTTCCATTCCCCAAAGACTTTAGCAAGAAAAGGCTTTTAAAAAAGAAACTTTAATAATGAATATTGTAAGGGGAAAATATCATAAAAGCTACCAAAACTGCCAGTTTTGAAATTTTACTGGAGTGTTGAACTACCCTTTTCAACATGACAAATAGCCATGTAATGTTCTGAAGGCAGGATGCACCCAAAGCATTTTTCAGCCAAAGAAATTGGGGCAGACTATCTGCTGCAAGTCTCACAATAAGCTGGCAACAAGCGACCAAAGCACTCTGAGCTTTTCGGAAGAGATTTTCTCTCCATATATAGTGATATCCAATACACCAACTTACCATCCAATAGCCAGTTGTACTGATCTAGACCTTTTAGTTCATTCAGCATTAGTTGTGTCATGATGTCATCTGGAATAAGCTGCCCTTGATCAATGTAGGACTTGGCAAGGATTCCAATTTCTGCAAAAGTAAGAGAAGTTGTATTACACTATCTCTGACTTCCAGCAAACAAAAACCTCCCACAAGCTTGCAAAAAGTTTGTTTTGATTAGGATGGCACAGAAAAGTTGTAAACAAGACAGACAGTACGATTGCTAAAATTAAAAAACCAGATGATCAGCTAGGAACTGACCACACAAATGCATATCAGGTTAATTAGATCCACCTGTAGTTTCACAGATGGCAACAGGGCACAAGACACCTTTATCCCTACATTCTCTTAATAAGTCTGCTAGTAAATATTTTAAATATTAATTTCAAAAATCTAAAATCAGGAGAGGCCATTAGGCAAAAGAGTCTTCAAAGTAAGAAATATAAACGTTGATTGTTATGTTGATTAAGATCTCAGCCCTCAGATTTCCTAAAAAAAAAAGTTATTTTCTCTGTTACTGACAGACTTCACTACAAAGAGAAACACCTTTGGCATTTAATAGAGCAGTATGCAATGGGACACGATTGCCAGATATGTATTTTTATGATTACTAGAGTTACAAGAGGATGTTTATAGATGTTGTAAACTATTTATGGGAGCATGCAGACACTATTATTTTCCCATGGAACTAAGTAATCTTCAATACCAATCATTTAGCCCACTGGCTCACTAAAACTCCATCCACACATCACAGTTCCAGCTATCACACCAGGCTCCTACAGTAGCATGCTGTAGTTCACCCAAACAATAGGTATAATCAGGAAGAAATTCAGTTGTGTCCTGGGCACAAAGTCTCCATAGCTTTCATTTATAAAACAATTACCTAATTATGTTAAGTCACCCAAAGTAGCAGCTAGACGGGTTTTATTATGGATCTGCAGAAGCCTTTACTTACAGCCAATTCAGATCTAGTTAAAGAAAACTAAACAGAAGAGCAAGTGGAATAGACTAACATACCAACACAAGATATAGAAACTTTCAGCAGAAAGCAGTAAAAAATGCCATCATCACTCAATGCATGGAATGTTCAATAGTACAGAGGCCCTTCTTCAGGTAAGGCAATTGAAAAGTAGTAGATGCAAACAATAGCTTTGGCGATGACAAAAAAGTACAATGAAAAGACAATTTTGCCCTATTGGGTGTTCACATCTATAGTCAGGCTTTCAGACGTATGAAGACCATGAAACAGGCAGTGAGTCTGCCTGGGTACAAAGTATCTTCTCCCTACCTTCCTTACTCATGGTCAGAAGTCATACCTCTTATTAGTCTAGTGTGCTTTGAACCATGAACCCTGCAGAAGTAGGCTGGAAGGAGGAGTAAATCACCTTTAGTTTAATGTGTACTTGATGCTTAGATTTGCTATTCACTTGCGTTGCAGTATTGCTCTAGCTACAATGATCTAAAAATATGTGCAAGTCAAGATTCATAGAGAATGGTTCTATACTTGGGAAAGACTGATGAGTTTTGGGGCCCAGAGAGGTTTAGAATACAGAGAGCTGTAAGGTCCTACTATTAGACCTACCGAGCAGGAAACATACTGCCTCTTGCCTCTCCCTACAGAAATCAGATCATTTAGAATGTTACTGTTACAGAAGGAAAAAATAGGCACAACTCTACCCAAATAGTTACGTGTTAGGAGAAAAAGTTTGTACAGTAGATCATAGCTTTTTTTTTCCCCCCCCATAGCTTTTGGGAGTGAGATTTTGTGAGGTTTTGCTGATTTTATTTCGTTCTGGTTTTCTTCAGCTTGGGTCTGAAACCACTACAGACATGGCAATCTTTGGAATTAAAGGTAACATGTTTCTTTCCTTTCTAGGTGATAACAGGTATCCATGTTTCACAGTGTTACACAAGAATGGGATGTTCTAACCACATTACTACAAACAAGCTCTAGTCATAATCAGACAACAGTTTCCTTAGCACTAGAGAGGTGGTCACAGACTCTCCAAAGCAGCAGAATGTGGTAATCACTGCACATTGCTACAGCCACTCACATCTTCAAAAGGACTTTTCAATAATGTCCATTTTCACAGGACAGCAAATGCCAAAATTTGCACCATATAGCTGTTGTTAATTATATCTAATTTTCGAAGTGTTTTAACTGCCCATCGTAGCACAATACATTTCCCAAAGAACTGGGAATTGCAGGACTCTTCTACTATGATCAAAACTCATAAACCCTTTGCATTGACTGAACTTGTTAAAGCTCTCTGAATTGCCTCTCCATCATTCTCCTGTCTTCAGTGTACTACTTATTCCTGCTAATTCATACTTCATGTAAACCCTTTGGGGACTATTTCTGCAACTGGTGACTGACTTTCATATGAACATTGTATGCATTAATTAGTGCATGAAAAACTCTGTAGCAGATTCTGTTTAGTTCTAAGCTAGACAAGTCAGGGCAAACCATCATCTCTTACACCCTCCACTGGCTTCTCTCCTCACATTCAGAGTTTTAATGTGTTTGCTACACTTTCATTTCACTCCTTTGCTCTGCTTCATACTCATTAGTCTGTCTAACCCGCCTAGAATTCTTTGCCTAGTCACTTCTTTCCACCACTTCCTGCCTACCTCTTCAAATCAAGCACTGCAATATTTCCTCCTGACATTTCCTCTTCTTAAACACCCTTCAGCTTGATTCTGGTGCTTTATGATCTTGCTTCCAAGACATATTGAAGGAGCACAAAACCTAAAGTTTTTAGTAAATACTGTAAATCCCAAAGCACTTGGTAAAAATAACCCATTTCCTTTGTGTTCCAAAATGGCTTCCCACTAGGTCTTACACTGAAAGTTCATAACAGAACAGTTTTGTGACCCTTGGTAAATAAAAACTTATGACTGTGCAACCAAACAGACAGAAATAGCTTGAATATGATCAGATATGCCTGCACAGGTGGTGGTCCTAGCAAATGTTTAACTTGTGGATATCAACTGTAGTAAAGTCAGTCACTGTGGCAAAGTCCTTGTTCTTACTGGGCAAACAGAATATGTAAGAAGAGATGTGGAAATCACATCACAATTGATTTCACAATGCAGATAATTTTTCACCTTCAAACATGTTTATGAGTTTCCAAAAATAAAGACTGCCAGTTACTTAAAGGTAATACTACCACGATACTCTTGACTGTAGTGCTTTCTAGCTTTAAAGTGCTGGAAATAACAATACTCTCACTTCATCACATTCAACCTGAAATGGTTCTTAAAAGGTTTCTCACCCCACCATTAAGGAAAGCAGGTGTGGGAGTCAGGATGGTACCTTTCATCATTGCAAAAATCCACCAGACAGGAGCTGTGACATTTCAACAGAGGCCAGAGGTCAAGCTAGGACTATATAGCAAGAATAATTCACATCATTACCTAATACAAGTAGTATCATATGCAAAACACAGACCATGCTGAAACCCTAAGCAGAATATGAACTTAAAAAACAATAATAACATTACGAAAAGCGCAAGATAAGCAGTTTGAAAAATTTGCCCATTGTGTTTTGGAAAGCACCGCTACCATTACACCTGCCAGTTTGGGACAAGGCCTTCTGATTTTGGAATAGCTGTTAATAATTCTAGGTGCCTCTATTTCTGGCCATCAAATGGAGGTCCAGAAAAGTCTAATCTCCCAGAACCTTTTCTTTTGTGTTGCCTGTTAAAATATGGGAATATTTTTCCCTTTTAAGATGCTTCCATCTAGAAAAGCTAGCAGAGCTATTAGAAACACCCACAAAAACTGTGTGCTTACAAAAAGCATTAAGACAAGGAAGTAATAAGGTGTAACAAAACAAGCAAAACGGGATAACCTCAGATAACCCCGTTCACCTTCACAAAGAGAATGGCAAGTGACAGCTTGCAGAGCACCCACGGCTGAAGATACGAGGCCCACTTCGGTGGCCCCTCGCCTCCAGAAGAGCTATGTGAAGACACTCAGTCCCTGCCTGGGTAAGGGGGGAACAGAAGTGGGACAACAAATCCCTTTCAAGAAGCGCCCAAGGACTCCCCGGAGGGCGAAGAGAAAGAAGGAGTGGTGTTGGGGGCAGGACTGTGTCCCCTCCCCGGTGCGGAGCTGTGTCACTCCGGAGCTCCTGCCGGGCTGCATGGGGACGGTCCCCGAGCAGCGGGGGGGCAAAGGGATTGACCCCGCCGCGCACACCCCC
>WEIV01021183.1:7326-43668 GCA_013390005.1 Calyptomena viridis
CCTCTCCACACACACACACACACACACACACACACACACACACACACACACACACACGTTTGTGGTACCTTATCAAACTCTGGAATATTGAAATTATTAATTAATTAATCATTGTCGGGCTTGCTTGGTTTGCTCTTTCTTTCCTTTCCTTATTTTTGTAGAAATAGAGACTCTTTCCAACTGTTAAAGGGATGTGCCAGTATGACACACCCCCTACTCCCAGGGAATCTTTTTAAAATCAAGTTCTGAACTACATTCTGTGCTTAAAAGTATGTGTATATAGCTGTCCCTATGTATATTTATATATATATATATATTTATATATATATATATATATACACACACACACACACACACACATACACACATACATACATATATATATATATGTATGTATATATATGTATGTATACTGCATAATATATAATCAATCCCTTGGAGGGAGTGCTGGGGAAAAAAAAACCCAGACTGGCAACCCTCTTTCATCACATTACCCTTGCATCTGCTCCAGAAAGCTTTGCAGCAGGTGAACAAGGTGAGTCCTCTTGCTAAATTCAGAGGGAGAAAACATCCTCTGGGAACATCATCTGGGAATCAGAACTGCCCACTAGGCAGTTCTTCCATGTCATTCAACCCCTCAACATACTTTCCAGCTTGTGGCAAGTGTTGGGTTATCTGACACAGGGAGGCAGTGTGCAGCCCCTGGGAGGCTTCTGTAACTGTTTGAGAGATTGCATCTGCTCACTCTCCTCTTCTCTTGCCTTCGTCAAGAAAATGCTGTTACCATGGAGAGCTATGAAACACGATCTGTGCCATGTGTGGGGAGGCAGTACAGTTCCCATAGGTAAAGGGACTGGTTTCCTCTGCTCTCAGCCTAATCAGAGAGTGGTCAGAATGGGGCCTGACACCAAATTCCAGGAGCTTTGTCTGCAGAAGCCCTTGGAAAGGTAAGACTGAGAGCTCTTGAAATGCTTAACCAGGCTGGTGCTAAGGTGGATGAGTGACTCAAGCTGAGCATCCAGCCCTAATCCTGGAGGTATGTATTTCTCCTTCTCCTTGCTAATGTTGAGCAGAGAGATGATCTCTCCCTCTCTCCTCCACCACCCTCCCCCCCCACCAAGCATCCTCTCAAAAACGTTCAGGCCTATCTGCAGTGTGTGCTGACAAGACACTGTTGTAAAGGTAAACCCCAAATTTCCAATACCTCTTGAAAGCAGTCAGTCTCTGAATGGAAAAGTTTGGTCCTGTGAGCCACTTTAAAAAAAAAAATAGAGACTGTATATATTTATCTGTGAAAGGGCCAGAAACAGAGCAAGAGGGAGGGAGGGGACTAAATTTCCATACATCACTGCATTAACCTAGAGACACACCAGTGGGTTTTCTTGGTCCATGTACTCCAGCCATACCCCCGAGAGGAAGAGCTTCATGTCCCCAGGGGCTGCTGGTTTGCTGGTCCCTTTGCTATGCACCACGTTAGCAGCAAATATGTGAGTTGATCGTGGCAAGAATCTTCCTCCTGGGCAAATATTGAGCCTTCCCTTTAATTGCATGTCTTGGAGAGGAGGGGAGGAGGAAGAGGGGGTGGGTAGGTGGGAAGCAGAGGAAGGAAAGGGGTGGTGTCAAAAGAGTTGATAAATTTACTGGCCTCTCTGTAAATCAACCTGAAGAAGAAATTCTTCCTCTGGACTTTCCTTTCACCTGAACAGAAAGGGAGGAGGGGGGAAATTGGGAGATTAGGAGGATGTCTATGCAAGCCTGAGGCTTTGAGTTGCTATTGCTTAAACATGACGACTATGACCCAAATCAGATCAGCCCTCTCTTGCTTCTATCTGTAGGCTGACAGGAGCCAGCTCTTCAGCAGCAGCTCTCCTGTCAGGGAGCTCTTCTGTGGTCTCACCTTTTCTCTGCTGTTCTGTGATCCCTGTGAACAATGGGATTGTTCCTTTTTACCCCAGAAAGCATTCTCTGCAGACCAACTTCAGGGCCCATGTAACAATTGAAAACTATTGGGTTTTAAAACATTTTTAGGCAGACAAAAGCTTTTTGGGAGCAGTTAGACCGTAGATTACACCACAAACAGAACTCACCTGCCTGTCAGGGCCCCAAATGCACTAACAGGCCTTAATGAACCTGACCAGCCTCATCTGCAACTTCTGTCCACACTGCCCGAGGTCCAAGTGTCATTACAGCTCAGGCCTGTGCCATCAGCCTTTGTCTGATCTATATCATGGAAGTTCCAGTCTCCACCTTTCCATGGACCTGTCCTATCCATGGATCTAATTACCTGGACTCCCACCCTTGGATTGTCTTCCCATCTTGATGTTTGATCTGTTTATTATTGTCATTATAGAGCTGCCTGGCTGGACTCTGTCCAACCCTGCTTACCTTCACCAGACCCAGTCCTGAGCCTGATCTCAGATTGACTCTCTGGCCTGGCTTTGGCCTTGCCTCATTGCCACAAACTTGCCTCATGTACATGTTGAACCTGGCCATCATCTCCAGGCCTGCTCTGGTCACCTTGCTCAGGTGCTGGGGCTGGGCCCTGGCAGGTGAGGCTTCTGCCCTCCTGGCTGTGCTATTGCCTTCAGCTTCTGGCTCTCCACTCCCAGACCTTGCTGTCCCCTGCCACTGGCCAGCACTGGCCAGAACTGTACTCTGGTGGTGCCAGCTTTACCTGTGCTGCCGAAGTGACTCCTGCTTGCTCACGCTGTCAGTAGGGATGGTTAACATCCTTGGGTCGTTTTAACTGGACCTTCAAGCGTTTCATGCCAATCTGAAAGCCGTTCATGGCCTGGATAGCAGTCTGTGCACTGGAGGGGTTGTCAAAGCTTACAAAACCTGAAGGACGGGACACAGGCATGGATGGTAACAGCCCTGTTGGTGCCATGCCCAGTATGTGAGTGGTGTTGGTATCTATGCCTCCCTTGCCTGCTGGCATCAGCACTTACCAAAACACTTGCTCTGGTTGGTGGCACGATCCATGAATACCTTAGAGGAAATGATATTGCCAAAGGGTAGGAACATCTGCATCAACTCATTGTCTCCAAACTCCTGAGGGAGATGGTAGATGAAGAGATTGCAGCCTTCAGGACCTGCAGGTGTGGGGGCAATGGGAAAGGACAAAACAGAAAACCCCCAAAGGGAAGGGGAAGAGAAATGGGCTCAACTCACAGCACAGCACTGGAGGAGAACCCTAGCACTGCCTCCTTCTGCTTTGACCTCCCCTTTTTTGTCTCAGTCACTGCTCCACAAAGGGTTTGGAGGGCTCTCTGAGAGCACTGGGAAGCAATATACAGAGCTAGGATTTCTGGAGAGCAGATTCACTTTCAAAGCTTGTCTAGTTCCCACATAGGGTGCTGAACACAACAACTCTGTTTTGCTGGAAGGAACTCAGCTGAGGTGAGAGTTCCTTGTTCATAGCTCTCCCAGTCACAGGAGAGCAGCAGACACTACTATGTGAAAGCTGCTGCTCTAGCATTCCCTGCCCAGTGAGGCAGTTACTGCCTTCAGTCCATAAGCCACAGCCTTAACTGGAAATCTCCTGGACTGCCACACATCCCCTTTATGGGTTGACCTGGTCCTGTCCACTCCTTTACTTGGTCCTTGTGAGCATGACTGCACAAGAAGCTGCTCCCTCACTGACACCTGCTGTTCGAACCAGGAGCAGAGACACAATGACTTTGCCTCCAAATTCTATTCAGACTTGTTTTGAAATAAGTTGAAAAATAAACTCAGGAGGCTATGAAGACTAAAAAGAGAGGAGAGTACATTGGGAGAGGCTGGTTTTACTGGTACCACTGTGGTTCTGGCATGTGATCCCCATAAAGATGGGGAGGGAGTGCTCTTTTCCTCTGACTGTGTAGGGAAGGTGCTGACTCTATCTCCTTTGCTGTAAAAGTTTGGTGTTCTACGCCTACTGCCCCCTTTGTACCTGACAACATCTGGCCAGGGACAAGATTGGGAAATTTGCATAAGAAAGCATCCTTTGAACCTTTACAGTCCACTCACTACAAAGATGTGGTTGTTTCCATAACCCAGTTCCAGTGTCAAAGATTAGTGGATAAATATTAGTGCTGCCTCCTCTCCATTGACTCTGTGGTGCAGAAGATGAGCTACACAAATCCCACCCATGCCCCTGGACACCCATATTCCCACTGTGAACCTCACCTTCTCGTTGCTGTTGCTGCAGGATGGGAGGCTGCTGAGGGATGCTCTGTGCAATGGGGGTGATGGTGGTGGTTGGATATACAGCTGTAGTCCAGAGACAGAACAAACTGTTTAGCTGAGGATCTGGTCAGCAACACAAAGGGTGGAGGGAGACAAGGGAAGCTGGTACCTGCATATTGCTGAACTCCTGTGAAGGCTGGGTGCAAAGTCTCTGGTACTGAAGGGCTCTGGGCTGCAGAGAAAAAACTGATCAGAAGCACAGCGAAGGGAATCACTCATGCATTGTGTGTGTGTGTGTGTGTGTGTGTAGTGTTATTTTCCACATCCCACCCCAAGTGAGTGGGGAGCCAGTGCCTGGCGGATAAGGAGCTAGAAAAGTGTTCTCTGTGGGAAATCCAGAAAAGAGGAAGTAATTGCAGTTCCTCAGGTCTCTGGATGGTGGTTTTTTTTCCTGCTCTCAATACCTGAATATGGCACAAGGCCATTGGTGTAAACTGTTTCCAAGGTTGGATGCCCATTTGGGAATGGTACCACTCCAGTGAATCCATTTGAAATGGGTGCCACCAGTCCTGGCATGGCTGCTGTTCCCAGGAGAGGTGGTGAATGTAGCCCTGCAGGACAAGAGGAGAGGATATCCCATGAAAGTCAAGGTCCCATAAAGCCCATGGCCCCACCTTCCATCTGTGTATGAAGCTATTATCTCTTCTAGTTGGCATGTGGGGTTCTGCATGCTGGAGCCTTCACAAAATTAAGAGGCAGCACTAGTGAGAAGAGTGTGTGCAGCACTGCTAGTCCTGCTGTCAGAGCTTTGGGATGGAACATTTTTAGTCTGGGTTTGTACAGCACCTAGCATGATACACGCCTGTTCCTGACGGGCCTTCAATCCTGATACACATTATTACTGTAGGATGATGATAGTGAATAATAGCACTGCTGACCTCAGAGTCAAGTGCAATCCTGGGAACCCTGTACGTCTTTACTATATCAAAGGGAAAAACTGTAGGAAAAATGAACAGCAGCAGGGCAAGAGAATGTGTGTTGGGCATGTGAGAGTGTCAGGGAGGCTGCAGAAGTTTGTGCAGACTAGAGACAGCATGCTGTGCCCAGAGGCAGCACTGTTGTTAAAGAGAGACCTAACCCAGCTGCTGAGCCTGCAGGGACGTAGGAACTGTTTTACCTGGGTGGGCACCGTGCCAAAAGCTGGGGCAGGAGGCTCACTGGCAGTGAAGGACCTGCTGCATCCAGGCCCTCACCTGATGCTGGTGTGATGGGAGCAGCTGGCAGCCCGTTGAGACTGACGGCACCGATCTGCTGGATGTGGCACGGGGAGAAGGCGACACCTGGGCTCAGGTAGCTGCCGTGGGAGGTGGAAAGAACCGTTGTCTGCTGCTGCATCAGCTGCAAGGCAGGACCGTGCAGTCAGGGCCTGATGCTGCCCAGGTTCTCCCCCCGCCAGGGGAGGCTGCCCAGGCCAGCCCGGCCACTGCCTGCACCCACCATGGCCGGGCTGGAACTGCAGCCATGCCACCTCCCACACCCACAGCTGCCGCTGGGCTCCTGCCACCTGCCCTGGAACTTCCCATGACACTGCCAGACCTGGTACGGTGAGCAGCGGTGGTGCCATCCTCTGAAAGACTGTGCTGTGCCCAGGCTTGATCCTGGTGGCCACGTACTCACGCAGGGGCTGTCTGTTGAGGTGGGACAGTGGCCTGTGCCTGGCCACACATGAAAGCCCCCAAGAGCCAGGCACAGCTTCCCATCCTTCAGCCAGGGGACATGGCTCAGTGGGCATCCCAGTCTGCAAGGCTGGGCAGCCCTCCCCATGCCTCGCCCTCTCTGCATGCCGGCAGCTGTGGGGGATCTTGGCTCACTCATCTGTGCACCAGGGCATTGGGATGGACCCCTTGGGCTCAGAGAGCTCCTGCAGTGGGGAAGGGAAGGGCTGTGCTCCTGCACCCAGCAGCACTGTCTCCCCTTCTGCTCTGTCAGGCACAGGCCCTTCTCTCTGATCTCTTCTCCTGGCATAGTGGCAGGTGTTAAGTAACACAGCTTTGCCTCGAGGAACAGGGTCGAAATTCCTCTGCTTTTGCCCAGCCTCAACAAGCAGATCATGCTGCTGGGAGACATGCAGAGCTCGCTCTGGCACAGGCACCCTGCTGTCCAGGTCCAGCTCTTAGGTCATGCCAGCAGAGGTCTGCTCCATGATCCACTCAGCTCAGCCTTTCCTCTGGCAGTGCCCTGAACCCTGGACTCAGAGGATGTCAGCTTCTCATGGTCCCATAACACACCTGCCTATGCAGACATGCTCAGTACAAAAGAAGGGCAGGGGTGGGACACAAGGTTTGGAGGAGGGTTAGGAGAAGGAAGAAAAAAGTCCTCCTGGTCCTATTTGACCATCAGTGGGTGCTCTGGAGCAGAAGATGCCTTTAGAGTGCAGTGGCAACAAAGACTTAGTTCTGGATGCAAAATTATCCAGCCCCTTTATAAGCCTTGTCTTCACCATCAAGCAAGAAGAGCAGGGGAGGCACAGGCATGGCTCTTTCGAAACCATAGTTTCTCAGGGGGTGCTGAGGGGTTGATTTTGCACAAGGCAAAATCCAAGAAAACAACAAAATCTTCCTTACATTGCCACATCCCACTGTCTGCTTTGCAACATAAACGCACTGCTCTCAAGTAACCTATCTCATCCACGAATGGGTGAGTCAGTGAGCCAGTTTGGCCCAAGACTCAGCTGAAGAATCTGGTAACTGAAAAGTCTGTGGCTAGCTAAACCTTCTCTTAATTTGCTTCACACAGAACCTGATAATTGCTTTTGCATAAAAAGAGGAATTTCATGGCATTGCTGTCTCTGTAAGCTGATACAAGCAAAGCCACGGGGGGTGAAACCGGCTCTCCACGGCAGGGTTGGTGCAGGGACAAGCCCTTTTTGGGGAGAAGTGGGCACTCCCAGGCACACCACAAAGTAGGGTCTCTGTGGGCAGACAGACTGACAGCACAGGCTCCAGAAAGCAAGTGCCCTGATATCACCTCTCTTGGGCACCACATTGCCTCTGGGCTCCTGTTCCTGGGGCCCCTGAGCCAGGACGTCAGCGAACCACGGCCTTCCCAGGAGCACGGGGCTCTGCTGAGGGAAGTGTGTCCATGCAAGCAGCCTGCACACCTTCCTAGTCCTGTCTTCACGCTGTCCCCATTCAAGAGGGCAGGAACCAACATGTTTCTTACTCACTATGTGAATATTGATTTTCTTTTTTCTCATTAATGCCTGTTCTGTGCCAGCCTCTGGCTGGTCCAAGACCTGCATCCGACTGCATATGCACGAAAACGGGCATTCTGAAAGCGTTCTCATTACTTACACAAAATTACCATAATGAACCATAAGAGCAGAAAGAAAAGGGGGGGAGGTGTGAACAAATTGTATTTTGTTCACTGATTTATGATATACAAGAAATATTCAAGTATTATAAGCACTTAGTAAATTGCAGTGGCTGTTTTTTTAAGACTTGAGGCCTTTTTTGTATTGATAGTTATTTTTTTTCAGCTCCCCAACATTTCTCTGACACCACCTGAACTAACTTGTTGAATAAAATGAAATTAAGGAAATACTCAGTTTCACTTGCAGAGGCACCTGGGATCAAAAACTGGTTTTAAGCATTGAAATAAATTGCTTCCAGATGCTTAGCCAGTTGTACTTCCCAGATGAGACTTTTTCTTACAAACTGCTTCAGCTAACATGTATTCTCTGACTATTTTAAGTATCTTATTTTGCATATTTGCATAGATCTGAATAACTTCAGACTTAACATACTGCATGTTTATTTCATGTTTAATTTGAGATAGTTTTTAAAGAAAAAGGCAATTAATACAAACTTAAAATGTCCAACTGAAAACAAAACCAAAACCAAAACAACCCAGCCTCCAAACTTCTTCCTAGACTGGGGACTCCTGGGGACTGCTTTGGCTTGGCAATGCAACAAATGCAGACAGGGAGAGAAAGTTGTTGGCGTATTAAATCGTGAATATAAGAACCTTGATGCCTGTGATGCACCAGTTCACCCTTGCAGCACTTGCTCCTCTCAGTCTGATTCAACCACATCCATGCTGATTAGCTGATCTCCTGGCCCTGTGGGTAACCTTGGGTGGACCATCTCCTACTCCAAGTCCAGAATCCTGCAAGCATGGAGAATGTTTGGGTTCCCCTGAGCTCTGGCTTGCCAGAGGGGCCACCTCCCAAAGCTGCCCATGGCGGGACACTTCAAGGTACTGCAAGGAGACTAAGGAAATCCCTCTCTTCTGCCCCCACTTCCAGAGATGATATCCCTCTGATGGGGACATTGTATGCATATAAGAATTGGCCAGGATCTCTGCTCCAGGAGAAGGGAGACCTAAGACTAGGATGACACGAGAGAAGGAAGAGGCCAGTGTCTTGGGAAGAAAAAGGAGAGAGAACCAAACCCAATGGAAAGTAAAATGAAAAGGAGGGGAAAATCCTGAAAACGTGGGAGACAGGCTGAGTCAAGACTCAGTCAAGGGGAAAGCCAAAATAAAGTCTCAGAGTAGGAAGGCCAATGAAGAATGAGAGACAGCAACACAGGATCAGACACAACTGAGGAGAAAGAAGATGCAGATAAGCAAGGAGCAAGCTTAGACCTGACTGGTTTCTTGTCATCAGCAGGAGTTCCTGAAGATTGGAGGGCACTTAAAAGACTGAGTCTAGAAGGTCTCACTGCTCTTCTTCCTTACATATCCCAGACCATAAGCTAATAAAGCACTTTCTGCCACCGTAACCTCACTGTGTGGTCCATTCCTGCCTCATTCACCACCATACCACGCCCAAGGAAGTGCCATCTCCATGACAGCAGAACATCAGAATGATCATCTAGTGACCCAGCTGAGCTAAGCTACAACCTTTGACCTCAGATATAACTGGCTTGTGGGCTGGACAGAAAAGATGGGTCCTGACAAAAGACACTGGTGCCTGGTCAGAAAGGGTCCTTCTCTCTAAATCATGCTTGTGCTGGAACCCTTTGTGCTTGGAATTGTATAGCTGTTCTCAGCTTCATTACAGAAGAAAATCAAATAATCTGTGTTGAACAAATTCTACATTTGGTTCCCAAAATTCCCGAACTTTATGGAGCCTCATATGTATTGACTCTTTTCCATGCTCTTGCCACATACTTAGATGGCATTTGGCAGTTTCTGAAGAATCTTTGGACGGAAATTACCAACAATTGAGAAACAGTTCCCTCTCTGTCATGCAAATGAAAGGAAGGCACATCAAGTAGCTGCTGAAATCAGAGGAGAAACATGTGTCCACATATATGAGAACAGGTTTATTTGCGCTCTCTCCCCTCTGGAAAATTTCTTTCAGTAACACTACCTACTTTTGAGTTCTTTGAGGACACGAGAATCTCTCATGCCTTGAGCAATTTCTGAGCCTCCTTTTATGGGCTTTATACTTAGTAGCAGGGACTTGAAAATGACAGTCACCAAGAAGACTCAAACGATGCTCCAGCACAGCTGACGTGCAACTTGCTGAGTTGGGGACCCGCCTCAAACATCAATGGCAATCGCCACTGTGGCTCCAAGGCAGTGAGGTTCTCTCACTAAGATCCAAAGCACAGCCAGACTGCTGAAACACCTCTGGCCCTCTGCTACCCACTGCTCCCTCTCCAGCACCTTGCAAACCCCACAGTCACACTAGCCAAGTGAGAAAACCCTGGGAGCCAAGGACAGCACGGGGGGGATTAGGGCCATCCTAAGAATTTCAGCAGAGAAATAAATTCGTGAAGATGGGCCCAAGGCTCTCGTGATGCTCCAAAACTAGAGAGACACACATATTTGTGCCACAGACCCAGAGGAAGTTGGCATAATACGTTTGGCAGACATTGCCCAGGAATCATGCCTCTGAGTTGTCCTCAAAACAAGACAGAAAAATAGATTCTGGATCATGTTTGACCTGTTTCCACATACCTCCACTAGCCTACACCACATCAGAGAAATCCAGACTCATTTTGAGGAGGTCCCAGCTCTCCCCTGCCCCACATTCCAGGAGAGAAATGCACAAAGGCTGTGCAAGACAAGGCTGCTGACTTGAGAAACTGAGGCCAGGAGCAAGTCCCAGGTGCTGGGAAACTTTCATGCAATTGTTAAGAGACCAATTTGTGGTCTTCCAGGTACAGCACTGCCCCACAGCCAAGAAGGCAGCCTTCCCCCCCCACCCCCCCGGGATACTCACAGCCTGCGCATAGGCGCTGTATGGGCTGAACGGCAAGGTGAGAGATGGAGTGAATATCCCCAGCTGCCCCACCATTTGCTGCATACGACGGAGGGTCCTTTCCTTATCTGTGTCAGCAAACTTCACCACTAGACTGGAGGAGGCACCCTAGGCACAGAGAGAGGAGACAGAGAGGAGGCAGGAGACAAGAGGCGTGGGACAGCCGGAGAGTCAGCAGTCAGGCAAGGTAGGATGGGGCAGAACAGGCAGCAGAGAGGAGTGGGAAGAGGAGCAGAAGAGCAAATATTGGTGTGAAAGTGCTTGGGAGCTGCTTGGAACCTGGGCTGTGCCCTTCCCCATCTGTCCACCCATCCAACCCTTCCCTTTCTCACCCCTCCTCTCACAACCCTGAGCCATGCACAGCTGCGTAAGTGGGTGCCCACATCCCTGGCTGCATTCACCAGGTGATGATATAGCCAGAACATTCAGGTCATTGACAGCCACAAGCACCACCTTTCCACCACCATGAGCTTGGATGGATAGGCAGAGAAGTTCCTGGCAGCTGGAAATACCCCTGCTGCAGCAATGCACTCTCCTGCCCATGAGGTGCCCCAATTTAGGTTAGAGATTGCGAGAGATGAGATCACAGCTGCAGCTCCACTTGCACAAGAAGGCACAGCTGCAGCTACACAACCCCACACAACACACAAAGTGTTCCCAACCACACCCAGCCCACCCCAGTGGCCTCCTCTACTGCCTAAGTAAGAGAAGTCGAGGAGTGTGCTCAGACACTGAAGTCCTGACCACCCATGCCTCTGAATTGTTAGCTTTGCACTCTGCTCAGTTTTGAACTACGCCAGGGAGTTGTTTCCAAGACAAATTCATGGCCTGGTTTTGGCTCTCTTTTATTTTGCCTTTCTAGCTGTAAGTGTTGTCACTACCAGTCTGGATGAACACAGCTACAAACACTAGCCCAGGAGACGGGACGGTTACTACGAATAGAGTGCAGATGTGCACACACACCCCCCCGACACACACACCTCCCAGCCACACAAGCTGGGAACTGCAGTTGAACCTGTTGTGGTTTTAGAGAGTGTGGAGAGGTCCCTGCAACAGGGTAATGGGACGAGGATTAGGAAGAGGGTAGGTACCCTGGCCTTATACTCACGGGCATTGTCTGGCTGCCATGGAGTGCGTGGATTGCTGCCTGAGCCTCTGTGTGAGATGAGAACTTTACAAAAGCACAGCCTGGAAAGGGACAGAAAGAGCACAGGAGATTGCAGTGGCAGGACTGCTGTGAAAGTGCAGTCACGCAAGAGACAGTGTCTGTATCTCAGGTAAGGCAAAGGAAAGCCACCCCAAGGAAGCAAGGAACAAAAAAGGGTGACCCATTCCAAGTCCTCTATCCTGAAAAAAAGAGGAAGGGTCTCAAATTATTACTTCAATGATATACTCAACAGACCATGTCACCATCTCCACCCTTGCCCCTGATTGCCTCTTTCTCAAATTCTCTGTGGACTCCTGATTGTGAGTACAAACATTTCAACTTGCAGACCCAGACTGACAGAACAGGCTCAGTAGTGATCCTGGTAACTCAGCTACTCATCATGCTCTGCTTCCCGTCCTGTTCTCTCAGTCTCTGCCCACCTTCTCCAGTCTTTCCTGGCAGCAGATGACTCTTCCTGCCTGGCTCCCTATGCCAGGGCTGTGATATGGGTTCCCATAAAGACACAATGGGGGAATACATGCCCCAGTGGAAAGGAGGCACAGGCAGTGAGGCAGGTTAGCAGGGAGAAAGGGCACAACACATAAAGGGGTTCACACCTTTGCTGTTACCATCAGGTCCACGGAGCACCGTACATTCATCAATGACCCCAAATGGTTCAAAGAGCCGGAGCACGTCATCCTCAGACTGCTGCTTATTTAACATGCCCACAAAGAGCTTCCTGTCCCCTAGGGGCAAACACAGAAACATCAACCTTCTATGAGGCTTACAGTTCAGAGCAGGAGAATAGGGACACTTAAGCACTAAGCAGCCTAGCGTTAAAAACATGCCTGGCATGGAAATGATTTGCTGTTGGCTGAAATGCTTCTGGGGTGAGTGTGCAGATCCTCACCCAAGATCCTCACACCTGCAAAGGTTTCTGTGGCTTCTCCTATCCTACCTCTCCCCAATGGAAAACATAAAGAGTAATAACTTCCTTTTATTCATTAGCCTTTTTCTTTGAATAATCCAACAAAAATTATAATAAGGAAAACTGTCTGAGCAATTATAATCTTATTGATCAGCATGTGAAGTCCAAGAGGTACCACTGGAAATACAGCAGACCAACCCAGGCAGGGTAGTAAATTCCAGGAACTTTGACTTCTGTTTCCTCTTCCTTCTCTCCAAGATCCAAGGCCTTCTCTCCAAGATCATAGCTTCCTCAGCTGCCACGTAACCAAGCATCTTAGTTTCCATTTGCCCTTCCCCACTCAGTCTAACCAGCTGTCTCCTAAGGCTTGGAATAAACCCTGGCATCCTGGGTCCCAATTTGCCTCACCACAGGATCAGACAAATACCAGACAGTTCGATGAAGGCCAACAAACATCTCCATGGTCCCCATTTGCCCTTCTCCAATGGCATTTTGTACCAGTGTCACACTGGCAGGGTGCTGGAAGGCTGGCCAACACATCCAGGACTTTGAGCTCAGAGTCCTTCTGAGGGTTCCTCCTCAGAAGAGAGAAGTGAGGATTACTGTTTTCTTGGGATGGATAAATGTGGAGGCAAGAAAGGTGCAGAGTTTCCCCATCAGTACCCACAGGGGGTCATCACACAACCTGGCACCATCCAGACAAGCACAGCAGTGGTTGGGGCACCATCCTCCACAGATTGATGTGAACTGCTATTAAAATAGCACATTACAATCCCGGCCTAAATACCAGCCCAATCTCCATTTTTGCAAGGAAATAGTCGTGCCAACTACAGGGTTAACCCTCCCCCAGTGCCCCAGATACGCATGGGGAGACATGACCCATAGGAGCAAATGTATCGGGATATGGCTTTGGAGAAGCCAGTGACAGGATCAGAGGGGCTGGCAGCAAACACACCAATGAAATGTGACACACGTCAGGGGAAATAGCAAGGAAGCTGCTATCTGTTTGAGAGTGCAGTGACCTGAAAAACAACAGGTCTTGGAGCTACAGCAGCAGAACAGGCTACAGGGGTGGTGGTGTGTATGTATGGCAGCAATGGATGGCACATTACACATCCACACTGCCACCAAAGCTTGCCCCAGCCCATTACTTGCTTCTCCTTGATCAGAGGATGGTTCCCACCCAGGGAAGTAAACAAGGTGCCAAGTACAGATGCACTGGGAAGCACATGCAGGCAGGACCTACACGCGCCATTGGGCCCTTGCAGAAAAGCAGATGCACACACACAGCACTGATGGACAAGCACAGAGGCTCATGCGTGCCCAGGAACACGCTTGCACATCCAGCCCCAGCAGCCCCAGCCTTCTGAAACAAAATTCCTCAGTAAGCAAGAGGGATGTGCAGACAGACATACTCGTCCACCATGGAGACACCACAAGGAATCACTTCATCCTGCAGCAAAGCCCCATAGAGCCCCAGCACAGGCTCACTTGGGCACAGCTCTCCTCTAGAACCAGGTGACATGTGACACAGGTGCCACTTGTGTCCACCACAGATAAAGTGTCAGAAGTGCTGCATCCAAGGCTCTTAACCCAGACCCAAACATACTCTTAAGTTATATAACCAGAAGTGGCTGAAATATATGGCCTTGTGTATTTTTCAAAGGCCAAATTTCCCAGCTTTCCCATTTTCATGATCCCCTGGGTAACTAAACCTGCAAGGAGAATGAAAGGGGATGAAATTCCAACAGCATTTCTCCCTGCACCTGCAAGGCAAAGGCTGCATTTGGAGACATTATTTCAGCTGATCGGGCCCACCCCAGTTGGCAATGACCAGTAATGCCCAGCCAAGGCACAGGAGCTAATAAACCAGGTGCTGTACAGCTGTCTTCTTAGCAGGAAGACAGCATCTGGTCTCATGAGGGCCAGCTCAGAAGTGCTGATGGAGGAGCAGCCTTTTCCCCTCAGATAGGTCTTTGCAGCAGCTGGAGAATCTGTGAAAGGGCTCTTTTGCTGCTGACCTCTCCCTCTTCACATCTTGGAGCCCAACCCATGATCTGGTGCGCTCTAGCTTCTGTCAGCTTCCAAACAGGGCTGTTCCCCCACCAATAACCAGGCTGCCTCATCCCTCCCCAGCTCTTTCACCCGAGCTCTGCTATCACCTCCCAGAGCAGTCGATCCCAAACCAGCCATCGTTCTCAGGGCACTGCTGCAGATCACCAGCTCCTTTAGCTCCCCAGCAGGGACTTATGCAGCACTGGAATATCTCCTCTCCTCTACTCAGAACAGCATGCCCTCCTTCTGCTGTTTTCCTTCACTTTGTCTACAGCTCTTGGTTTTCACCCTCTGATTGACAATTTTCCATGCTGTCCAGCAACCAGGAAAATTGACTCTGATCTCTAACTGTTGAGTTCCCATGGAAACATGCTCTGGGCACAGTCAGCCACCCCAGACAGCAGGAGGTGCCAGCACAGAGCACACTGCTGATGAAGGTACTATGGGAACAAGTGAGAGGTTCAGGCCAGAGAGGCCAAATGCTATGGCTGAGAGAGAGAAAGGAGAGCACACAAGCAGTGGACACAGCTCCTCTAAACCCAGTGAATTCAGGTCATCTGGCCAACAGCTGTCAGCAGCAAGGATCAGGGAGAGAGGGGAAGCCCACTATAGCAAATCTCCTTTGATATGCAGAGAGCTTCCTTATCTCTAGGCAGTAGTAAAGGGCTTGGGCTGGCTGTCATATCACATCACTGCAGTGGAGTGCTCCAGTCTCACATGAAGCAGACAAGCTCTTCTGCCCCCTCACTTCATCTCCTCCTCAGGCTCACGTCATAGGCATAAGGGAAAGAAGAAAAACTGACAATGCCTGCCCCAGAATCACGGGTCCCACTCTGAACTAATGCAGGCAGCAACTTTTTATTAGTGAATTCCTTCTGCAGGGTACAGTAACACTGAGCATCCAGATATCCCCACACAGCCACTGCAAGGCTTGGCCAAAACTGCCCCTTTGGCATAAAAATTAGCAACTTGAAGACCAGGAGACAAATTCTGGTGCTCTAACTTCATGTACTTAATTCAGAGTGCTTCATTTGAGAAATGTCACTCCCTGGAGAATATAAAAGAGGTTCCCTTCAAGGATAATGCAGAGCAGTCCCTCACTAATGCACGCAGCTACTCCCTTGAAAAATTCATAGTCCAAGCAGTTCTGCTCTGCCCCAAATCTTTCTTCTACCTCCTGCTAGTGTAGGACTATTGCTATAGGGAATGACTCTTCCCATATCTGCAAAGTTGTTCATTCACTTTTCTGACAAGTGGAGCATCATGACAGAAACATTTTGAAAGAGCAATGTGATTCAGACAAATATGGGTGCTATCTTGATGCTGCTTCTACATCAGAAAAAAAAAAAAAGTTTGTCATGGATCCTGTGGGAGCCGCTTGTTTTCAGCTCTGCAGTGTGGAGGCAAGGTACCCAGGCTGCAGAGAGACAGGTGTTCAGACTCCAAAGGCTGCTGTTCTCCAGGGCCTTGTCCATGGGAAGCAGAGTTGAGTTCTGACGTTTGCAATCATTAGAGAATGTGGCACTTTTCATAAGCTTAGAGATTTCAGAGTCTAGTACCTTGACCAAAAGCTTGCTTCCAAATCAACACCCTGTTTTTTAACCTGTTGCCATGTTTCAGCTCACTTCAACAGAGGAACTGAGGTATCAGAGATGTTATGTCCCAACACATAGTACTAAGTGGCTGTGTATAGGAGAGTCCCCACCAGCAAAAGAGATATTGCATAAATTACCTCAGCCCAGTATTAGACACCAGAGACTCCAAAGCTGTACTCCCCAGAGACATAAAGCTAAGAAAATAAAGCTGCAGCAGCTGGCCATTTCACAGCACGGATTGTCTGTTTGGTCTGTTTCTACTGCTGTTGTGTGAGTACTTAATGCAGGGGGGCAGTGCACGGGTGGTGCTAGCAAAGGTGAATGTGTGCATTTGCCTGGGAAGGTGTGTCAAGGGGGGCACATGTGGCCCTCCACCAGGTCCTGTTCTCTCTCTGTCCTTCTGGGCTGGGGAGGCTGCTCTGCAGGAGAGCCCAGGATCCGTCTGTGTGCACCATTACTGGTTCAGTGACACTGGCATGAGGATGACTGACAAAGGTTCTCCTAGTCTTCCGTGCTTCTTTTTCTTTTTAAAGACTCATTAGGAGTAACCTCAGACACAATAACAGAATTTCTGAATTAATTAGAAATCTGGGTTGCAAATTTTTAAAACCAATGTGTTACGGGAAGGATTGACCACCTAATAGTTGAATCCAGAGGCAATATGAGGTGTCAGTGAGCAGTCAGCCCCCTCTACACAGGCTCTAAAGGATACCTCATCCACTCCTAACATTGTTTCCAACAGTGAGAGTGAAACACCCTGAAGGAACTGGTCTCTTTTTACTGTCTATAGCACAGATAAGGACCTTAAACTCAACCCTGAACCCAGGAGCTGAAGGAAGGTGAGAGGAATCCAGTCCTATGTGGTTTAGGCGTGCCAGTTTCTTTGGAGGCTTAAGTCACAGTTCTTTTCAAAAGGAGCATGTCTATAGGTGGCATTCCTGGGATTCTCAGTATAGCCAAAGAGAATAAAAATGCCCAGACTTCAGTAAAAGTTTTACTCAAGTAAATAACCAAAAGTTACAGATTCTATTTGGAAAAATTATCTATCTGACTTAAACAGATTTTTTTAAAGGAGGATCACACAACCATAAATACACACATTCATATAAAATATCATAAAATACATCTCGTGTTCCTGACAGTACAATAATTTAAAGTCACTACAAACTGTTTGGAAGTGACCTCTTAAAATTTAAAACAAAAGCCTTCCAAATCCAAACACCACATGCAGGACATGCTGCCCCACAACACAAACAGCACCACGCAAATCCTTCCCTCGCCTCTACTGAACTTCTTACAGGGGCAGCACCAACAGCACAAGGCACGGAGACGCAGATGGAGGAACAGAGAGAAAACATCAGTGAGACAAGGAGAAACAGCAAAATGAGTTAATGGATTAGGAAAGGGCTGGAGTTGTAAACCTTCTCCACCTAGAGAGGGCATTTGAGCAGCTGAGAGCTCCCCATTAAATTAACAGATTCTCTGGTTCTCAGTCTTCCAGCTCTGAACTCACTGTATGCTGCTCTGACCAAGCTGGTCCCCTGCAGGCTGACAGCACGACCATCTCAGGATCCTTTCCCTTCAGACAGTATTTCCCCATCATGTGCAACAGCACTGCAGCCTTGACAATATGATGGGGGCTGCTGCAAGACTGAGAGTGGGGAGGCTGAGATAGTTCAGCAGCAATAGGGGAGGCTGGGGAGTGAGCTACAGACAGGAGAATCAGCTGTGGAGCATTGAGCTGAACATGTAAAAAAGCCAGCGCTGCTGCAAGGATCTGACTTTTATTGGGCTAATCAGGTGTACAAATGAAGAAACCTCTTCCCAACAGCTTACACCCTACAGGAGCCTCAGTGCCATACACTGAAGTGCTGGTCTGCTTCAGTAACCTCCTGGGACAGGCACTGTCAGGCTAATAGTACCCTCAAATAGCTGGGAAAGAGAGTGGAGTGGGCAGCCACATAATGACCCTTAGGCCTCGGGGTGCTGTCAGCTGCCTGCTGTGTCCAGCTGAAGCCTATCCCTAGGCTCTTCTCCTGCCCCCCCAGATCTCTGCCACACACAAACATCTTGTACGGAGTGCAGGTAGAGGAAGGCAGGGTCGGGACCCTGTCTCTTTTCCTGGTCCCACTCAAAAGCACAAAGCCACCAAAGGAGAAACAAGGAGAGATGACAACTACCTCCACGGCTCTCGCTGTCTGCGGGTTTCACTTGAATTGGGCGCGCCATCTGCAATGAAAAAGAAATGCAGAGGGTTAGAGCTCGGCCCTCCTGCCCAGCACATGGTGCTGATGGCAGTGGCAACAGGGTGCTCCTTTCTGCCTGCTGTGCAGAGTAGGAGAGTGGCAGAAGGGAACCAAGACATTGTGATGGCAACCAGTAGCCTTGGAGAAGCAAACACTTTTCAAAAAGAAACCTGGCACTTTTCCCTGCTCAGCTGCTTGCCTGAGACAACAGCTCTCCTGGAAATGCTCGCCATGCATAAACCTCTGCCTCTTCAGATGCAGCAAGTGGCAAAGAAAGGACTCTAAGGAAGCAGTGACTAAAGTTTGAACAGTTGTTATGGTGGCCTAAGCTGAGACTATGCCTGAAGCTCTTCCTGTGTCTGCCCTGACTCCAGTGCAGGTATGGCCACCTCACCTAATTGAGCCACTTACTCTTCCTGCAGGTGGGAAGAAAGACTGCCTCTGAACTTGGCTAGAAGCAGTACAGCAAGCAGGCATGTCGTGTTTTCCCTTCCCCAGCCCTCATGCAGACAGAGCTCTGTGCACCAGAGTGTCTGTCGAGAAGGGCAGTGCTGCTCTCAAGCAACATCTCTCAGCTTCAGGGGCAATACTCAGGTTGAAAGTGGCAAAACTCCTCCTGCTTGGGTGAGGAGAAGAGCTTTTTACTTCTCTTGCAAACATTAGTGTCATCAGCAATAAAGCAACCACAAACAACAAGCCTGAAGGGTAGCTTAGTTCCCGTGATATTGGAGCTCTTCAGGTAGAACAGAAGTAGCTCCATTAAGGAACCCACAGCTTTAACTGTCCAGTTTGCAAAGTAGGGCAAAACTCTAATCTGCTGGCAGGTCTTTGTATCCTGTGCTGCCCAGAGAGCTGAATGACAAGCTGTAGCCTCCTTCCCTAGCTAGCAGGACCCAACTGTACCAGAATCTCCTCCAAGGAATGGTGCACAGGGCAAGTTTCCACATTCTCAGCACCTCTTACTCCATGTCTCTCAGCATCATTCACAGAGGCTGACAGTGACCAGAATCAGTGACATTCACAATGAAAACCAATCAGAATACCGCAGGTAAGGCCTGCACACAAGCTGCAGGTCCAGCCATAGTCCGTTGTCTCTCTTAGGAAATATGCTCAGGAAAAACAGCAACAAAACAGAAAATGAAATGAAGTCATAAAAGTCACCAACTGAAATGTGTTTAGAAGCCAGCATGCAATATGTGGAAGGCTGTCAGTCTCCAAGTGGTAGCTGAGCCAGACTGGCCAGAAACAGGAGGCAGAGCCCACATTTACGACAGCTGGAGGAAATCCATGAAGGAACTTTGCAGATCACAGGACAGAGATGCCAACCAGGGGGTGACAGACTGGTGTCGCATGGCACGGCGCTGCCGAAGCCTGACAGCTGGGCACAGAGAATGCCATGGCAGCTGGGGGCTGTGAGCTGGCTCCCACTGACTGGTGGAACTCAGGCAGGATGAGCAGAAGCTGGGACTAGTCCCACAACTGATCCAGCAATACCTCCCTCACGGAGTGATATGGGGCCGCTTGGCAGAGCCAGAGACTGGCTGGCAGCTCCCCAAAGGAAGGCCAAGCTGCTGCTTTGCTGCACCTTGACAGGCAGCAGTGCCAACTCCACTTCCATCTCCCAGGACTTGCTGCATCAATTAGGGAAGAGGGAAAGTCTGCAGGTCCTTTTCCCACTCTCGATCAGCTGCATGGATTTGCAGAGCTCCTGACACCCTGCTGTGCTGCCATGTGGCCCCAGCACTTGCAGCACTGGCACTCACCAACCTCCAGGCTGCTGCTCCCCACAGGAGCTGCCAAGGACCTGGCATCTCTTTCATGAGCTGAGTGGGATGTGGGACAGGGATTCAGAAGTATGTGGTCAGAGATTGTTCCACAAAGCCTCCAATTTCCTTGCTGAGAGGCAAAGACTGCTATTGCTGCTCCCAGTCCCTGGCAATATGCCTGTGTGAGTTGAGGCTGCCAGTGCTCTGGGAGCAGGCTGAGTGGGAGAGGGCAGGCAGCCCAGATGTGTACTCGCAAGAGAGGACTTGGTGCAGAGCCAAGAGGGGCAGCTGGCCACGTCACTCCCCACTGCTCCCACAGCACTGAGAAATAGTTTTGTTTCCACCTAGGATGCAAAACTAGAGCTAAACTAAACTGATGGGGAGAGAGACAGAGGGACAGACTCGGATCTCAGCATCTATGAGGAGCAAAGCCATTTGGTGGTAGGAGAGGCAGAAGGGATGTGGTGGCACACACATCACCCCCTCCAGCACCACCCACCCAAGGGTGGAGGAGTCGGGAGCGATGGGGGAAGGCGAGGAGGAGGTTAAGTACCTGAGGCCATCTCCCTGTCCCCTCCCCCAACAGGACTGTCACTCCAGCTCCCAGCACCTAGGATAAAGGAGGTGTTGTCATGGAAACGGTTATTCACCACATGGAACCTGACATTTGTGGTTGCCATGGAAACCAGCTCTTGGGGGCATTCCCTCTTCTTTGCACAAAAGAGACATTTTGATATGATCTCGGGGGAGGGGGGCCCCCTCAACCCATCTGTCCATCTCTATCCTTCTCCCCATCCCAGGACTTCACCCCAGGGCCACCCCCAGGGTGGTGAGCCACACCTGACCCCACCCAAAACTGCCACCATGGGCGAGTGCACCCCACAGGCCCACAGAACCACAGTGGGGTGACACGCTCACAGCAGGGCCACAGCACGATGCACTGGCAGTGAGGTGCCGGCACTGGCACAGTGATGTGGGTCAGCACTGGTGCAAGTCTGGAAGCAGCATCTGGCTGTGGCCACAAGAGGAAGCAGGGCTGCCCAGGGCAAGTTCAAGCATGTGGGCTGCCCTGCACCTCACATCTGCAGCCATAGCTCCTCTTTTGCCTACCTGACACAGCACCTTTGGCAGGCACAAGAAGATTTTCTCTCTGCCCATGTCAGACCAAGCCTTTGGTCAAGGCCTGCCCGTTTCCAGAGGCCTTGCCAGCTCCAGTGACTTTGAGAGACACCCACCAAGCTGAGGTCAGGTCTCTGGGCTGGTCTTCATCTGTTCTGGAAGATATGGGTAAAGAGAATAAAACAAGATACAAGAAATTTTCCAGATGCTGAGACTTGGAGAAGACCAGCAGGATTCTCTGCCTGCTTCTTCCTGAAACAGGAGGTCTCTCAAGGAGGCAGAGGCAGGCATGGTCCTCCTTGCAGAGAAGTGGACACTCAGAGGCTTCTACAAACAGGACGACATCACTTTCACCCTTCTAAGTCCCTTGCTGCCATCAAGGATGAACAAAATATCAAAGGCCTCTCAAGCAGAGGGAGCACACAGCTGCTTAAACTCAACCACATAGGTCTCAAGGCCTTGAGAAGCATCCCTGTAGGTCTTTCAAAGAGCTCTGTCCCCTACAGGAACTCAGTGCACAGAAAGCTTTACGTCTTCCACTTGAAGGAGGAAAAAGTAACAGGACAGCAAGGAAGACACACCTCTGTCTTACACAGCAAACTCTGGAAGTACAAATTCTTCTGGCCTCTAGTCAACACTTGAGGCTGCACAGTAATCAGAGAACATACCTGAATAAGAAAGATGTATTTGTACACAACCAGCTGGGGCCAGAATCCAGCAGTCAGGATGTGCCTGCCTTAAATTCCAAGTGCGGAGCAGATGCGCATGCACTGACACGCATGCCTTTACCACCCGAGAACACAAACATAAGCAAGCACACATGTGGCATGGAGAACTTGACCAAATGATTTATAAGACTGTACCTGCCTTCCTAGCTGAACCTTATTTTACTTGTTGTATTATTCAGCTGAGAATTATTAGTCTTCATTTCCTAAGAATATCACATTAATATTTACCACACACTGTCAAGACACCATGGGCCAAATGTCCCCCGCCCCAAGTCCCTCATGCTCACACCTCAGGGTCCTCCTTACCCACTGCTAATGACAGGGTAAGAGCTGTCAGCTCCATGACCCACTGGACACAAGAAATCTTCTGGAGCCACATGCAGCAGTGGACACCAGATAGGCAGCATATGGGAGGGGGCAAAGCTCCCACTGCCACTCTCCAGCTTCTCTCTCACATTTGCCCTCCTGGCTGGATACACACCTTCCTGTTCTGAATACAGCCATCCCTTGCCCTGCAAAGCTTACAGCTCTCACAGACAGTGTTTCTGTGCCTGCATTGCTCTCCCTCTCACAAGCCTGCAGCCTTTGTTGGCTTGCTTTTTTGGGGGGCTACTGGTGGGAAGCAACTGGCCAGCCAGACGGGCACAAAGCCATCCTAAGTGCCAGAGCCCTACATGCCACAAAGCAGCCACATGTCCTGCATAGCCCTCAGGGAGCAGTGAGGAGACACCCACGGTAAGAGAATCACTGCAGCCCAGAGACTTCCAGGGAAGAGGTGAGGGTGAGAGGCCTTGCTGGCAAGTGTCTGGATTACATCTCACCTCATTCCCAGTATCTGGTCAGCATTGAAAAGTGGAGAACAATGCTCTGTTTGGGCTTTCTCCCTGCTTTTGAGGAAATGCTCCCCACCTTTGTAGCACTCTTGGGATCAAGGACCTAAGGAAAATTCCTGGGCCTTCTAAAGTCAGAGGAAGCTTTGCTACTGATTTCACCAAGGCCAAAATGCATGATTTCTCTCACCACACCCCGAAAAAAGACTTCTGGAGATGAACTAGCTCCCTGCATTTACATCAATGCCCAGCATGAGCTGTCAGTCATCTCAGCAATCTGGTAGCCCTGTTCTTCAAGCAGGAGCAGTGACTCCTAGATCTTGTTTCCGCCGCTTTAAAAATGCAAAAGCTGGATAGAAGGGAAAAGCCCTCTGGGACGGCAGGCCAAGCCTCTCTATTAATTATGAGTAAGTGATGTAAACTAGCCCCTTATGTGCAATGAAGGGGAACCTCATAGTGTTAAGAGGGTCAGAAGCAGAGAGAGCATGAAACACACAATGCAGGCTGGCTCCTCCAGGATGCCAGGAACCAAAAGGCACCCAAGGCCACAGGCAGAATCAGGTCCTGGGCCTTTTATGCTTTACAAATTGTGGGCTGGTCCTCTTCTGGCCAGTTAAAAATGCCCTGCCTGAATGATCATAACCACATTTAGCTGGGCAAAGCACATAAATCTAAATGCTAATTTGCTCATTTGGATTTTGTTTCTGATCGGGAATGGAAGCAGGAATGGACTGGTGCCAGCCCCAGTGCTTGAGTATCCTACCTGCATCTTTCCACTGACATCTCAGTGTATCTTACTCCTATCCAGAAGAACCATCCTTCCCTGAGAAAGGGGGGTTATCTCACATAGAAACATGAGCAACATTAGTACCAAACACCATTCTGGCACAGGTCTAAAGGCTGCTTATGAATTCACCTCATTCAATCCCATTAAGAAGACTAGGATAATTATGAGTATTGTGTTTCAGGTGGAGGAATCAAGGCACGTAGTGATGAAGACCATGCCAGAAGTCTGTGCCAGAAGCAAGATGCGAAGCCCAGAGTAAAAACCACACAGCTCCTGCCTGCATGGCCAGGGCTGTGTCTTTTTGCATGAGCAAAGAAGGTTGTTGAAGGGACTTCACTCAAGTGAAAGTGGCTTTGTGTCACCAAGAAGAGGACTCAAACTCTTCTCCTAAGTTTCTTTGAGAGGCATTTTCCCTATCCCCAGCAGAGAGGGCAAATCAGACAGAGCAGGGAAATTATCCCCCATCCTCCACTAAAGCTGAGTGCATGCGGGAATCAGCAAGCAGACATTTCAGCAGCATGAGGACCACAACACATATGGACTAGTGCTTTGCCTCTTGGATTCTCCACTGCACCAATTCCTTCCCCTGTAACACAGTCAGACACCCTGGTCCCCACTGCAGCCAGTTCTGCTCTGGGAGAAAGGCAAGCAACTTAACACCATGACTCAAAAGCCTTTGGATCACCCTGGTATCTCCAGGGAAGTGATAGCACCATTACTGTGCAAGAACACCAGACAAGCAGCAGAGAGGTACACCCATGGACCCCAGCAAACTGGGAAAGGGCAGAGTGAGGGCGGTGGGTGTCCGAGGGGTTGGCACAGTGGGTCTGCAGAGCCTGCACAGGCCTCTCACAGCTGTGCTGCCAGGATAACAGGCTGCCATCAGTCTGTGCCTGTCATCTGGTGGCATCAGCAGCTCCTCAATACAGCTATGCCCCCACCTCTTCTCCCCCATGGCAGGGTAATGACAGGAGCCAGGAAAGGCATCTCTGTTAATGAACCATGGCAATGCAGAGGGGGCCAGGCAGCAGGACCCTGTGCCTGCACACAGACTGACTGCGCCAGTTCCCTTGGCAACCGTTAGTATTAACACTCTGAGCGGTGCAAAATCTCCAGCAATAATGACCTGCCCATGGGAAAATTCACAGAAAAATGGGCCCAAGCTCCAGTGCAGCCATATGAATCCCCTGAGCCATTTCTGGGCTGAACAGCAGAAGTTATGGCTGATACTAGAGAAAATGTTTCCCTGTAGGTGTGCTGACAAGACTAGAAGAGAGGTCCCATGTGATCCTCTCTCCAGGATCCCCTTGGAGAGAGTCAAAACTCATTTGGAGAAGGCCCTCAGTGATCTACTGTAGTTAGCCCTGCTTTGAGTGGAGTTTGACCAGAGATCCTAGAGGTCTCTTCCACTGTAAGTTACTCTATGATCCTATCAATATCCATATTCACAAACACTCATGTGGAGGCACACACACCAAAGGACCACAAGGAGATGGGAATGTGGAGCCTTGCTCAGGAGGGTGGGTGCCTTTGCGAAGACGAAAGCTCTGTGTGGGTTGGTGTGCAGGTGCACGTGTGTTCACAAGCACGGGTAAGTGAGCTCACCGGGGAGCACGACAGCTGTGGGAGACAAAAGTCTAAGCTCTGTGCTGCAGGGAGATGTGAGGGCCCTGCTGTGCAAAGGGCAGGAATTCTCTGGAGAAGGGAAGGACCCCTGTGCATGGGACAGAATCTGCATTCGGTCAGCATGTGGGAACAGGTGCTGATCTTTAATTTCATTATTCTTCCAATTCCATAGGCAACACGAGCCAATGTCTGCCTTGGAAGCTTGCTCTTCCCTGGCCTCTTCAGTGTTGGCACTTCATTGGGCAGCTGGCTTGCCACATGATATTCTCAGCCCCTTAAGCCAAACCCTCACCAGCACAAGCTTTTGCAATTCTCTACAGTGAACAGGCACTTCTGCTGTTCCCAGGGGCTGCTTTAGCCCAGTATCTTCATGTTCTGGTGTTGCCACTTCAATGAGATAGCCTTGGCATGCTCTCTGTATCCTTACCTTCTACTGACAATGTTGCACGGCTCTCAGGAATTTGCCAGTATTGTCTATCAAACCTGCAGGATGAAGATGAGAAAACCACCTCCATCCTGCCCAAATGTTCAAGTTGCAAAGCTTAACAACTGGGACCCAACTTCAGCCCCCAGCCAAACATTCAGGCCACCTAGTCCAGGCCTCAGCATGTCCTTCAGCTTTGCCAGCTGCAATATCCTGTAGGTTCACGTGGAGAAACTTTCAGAAACACTGGTCCAGGCTGCCTTCACATCAGCACTTGTACAAGCAAGAGGGGACAGAAAAATGAGATGCTTTGACCTCTCTACCAAAGCCCCTCCAGTCACCTGTGCTCCCGTGTATCATCATGGGCTGTGGATCCTGACAGACGGCCCAAGTGAGCCCTTGCTCCTGGCAGCACAGGAGACAGCCTACCCACAGGGATGCCCTCTACTCAAGGTCTGCTGGGTCTCTGCACTTCCTTGTGCCCAACCATCTGAGTTAGTGCTGCAGCATCTCAACCCCTGGTGCATTCCCAGAGTCTCTCTTTGCTCTCATGCTGCTGCTCTCTGTAATTTTCCATTCCTGTGTCCCTGCATCCATGAGTTCTCCCTATGATGTAGCCACATTTCAGTATCTCCATCACTGCTCTTAAATTGCCCATATTCCCAGCCTGAACTAATATCAATTTCCGCCACTTAGCTGCCTACCTTTCAGCAAGCCCTTCTTTGTTCTGCATAGAAATAAAACTGTACCTGTATCTTGCCAGTAGAATTACTTTTTAAAACCTCCCCCCTCTACTTCCTTCATCTATTCTTCTTCCTCTTCTTCAGGAGTAATTTTATGTAATTTGCAACTGTCTGGCTGCAAATGAAAAGACACATAAAGCTTTTCTGAGAAATATTGAAAAGCTGGATGCTTTTCCCCAAAATTTCACTTAGCAAGAGCCTTTAACTTGCTGTGTGATCACTGTATGTCATTAATAACCTCTCCAATTCCTTTCAGAACCCAGCAAAGTGAAGGCACAATCACAAATCAAAGGCATGGCTTGCAGAGATATAATATCATTTCATCGAGCCAGGGAGGAATGTGCCAATGAGTGGGGAGAAGGTGAAACACTGCACTGCTAAGTTGGTTGGCAGCTGAAGAGGACACTAGATTTAGGAAGAAGTGCTAAGGGCCTGATTTCCTCTCCGCTTTTCAGATCAGAAGATTTTTGCCTCTGTGCAGCCTACATGGGCTGTGTGTCTTTCCTCCAGCCCTGTGTACTGAGACTAGAGAGGGAGCTGCTTTCTATTTTGTTCCTCAGGCAGATCCATCTCCACCTCTTTTGAGATGGCTCAAAAGACTGAACAAACTGCTTTATTGGGACTGAGTCAGACCTAGTTGCACAGTTCCCCAGTCTGTCCTCGGGGAGCAAAACTGGGGAACGTGAAATGGGATGTTTGCACATACAGAGCACTGTGGAGGGCAGGGAGCACGAGTGTGTCCGGCTGGCTGGGAGGTGATGCTGGGCAGAGAACTGGCCACGGTGCTGGTGCTGTCCATGCACTGCACAGTCCCTGTGAGCAAGATGCCCTCGTCACTCCCACCCCCCGGGCAATGGGCAAAGCTGCCTTGCTGTGCAGCCCCTGGGCTGTGCTGAGCTTCACAGTCACAGTCCACACCACAAGGTGTGCAAACAGGTTCCTTATCTGGGCATTCCTCTTGCCCACCCCAGCTGACAGAGACACTTGGCAACCTTTTAAGCCCCTTAGCAAGCCTGGGTGATAAGACACTCCTGCTAATTCACCAAGGATGCACTTTACCTCTCTGTTGTAGGAAGCTCTGTCCTTCCTTCCCCAAAGGAATATTCACACATTTGTTACTTTCAGACTGCACTGATAACAGTCCAGTAGCTCTGAGGATAGCCCAGGTGTTTTAGATAACACCATATACAGCTGACTCTACAGGTGAGAGTGGTTGAGTCACCATCCCTGGAGGCATTTAAAAGATGTACAGATGTGGCATTTAGGGACATGGTTTAGTGGACTTGGCAGTGCTGGGTTAATGGTTGGATTTGACACTCTCAGAGGTCTAGATGTGAATGTACCGAGATAAAACTGTATGGCCTTGTTCCCAAAACAGGGAAGCAAATATCCAGCACTTCTGTCTATGATTCATTTCAGGTGTATGCTGGGTCAGAAGGATGGGTGATGCTATACAGACACAAGCAAACCAGGGCTGAAAACTACCTCAGGTCACCCAGCCCATGTCCATGCTAAGACTAACTCCGTGTGCATCAGGATGAAGGTCTGTTCCATTCTGGTAGTTACTATCTCTAAATGACCACTAAAATGATCAAAGAGAGGGAAACATGCCTTCTTGGTCATTGAGGGACTTAAAAAAAGAGAAACAAAATGTGATGAAGTGGTGTATTGACAGCCTGAAAACAGACAGCCCCAAATGCAGCACAGCTCACCTTCATCCTAATCCTGAAACATAATTATACCACATTGCTCATTAACTGACTCCAGACAAATATGTTCAAAAACACTCTCCTAGCAGACTTCTTACCATTCCCAGGCAGTTTCTTACACCTCCCTTAACATAAAAAGCCTTTAGATCACCACATCATAGATAAATTGCTGCTTTCAGTACTGCTCCATGCAGCACTCTATAACCACTGAGAGCACAGGCAGTAGAGAACACAGTGAAACAGGCAACATTCCTGATCTAGAACTGTAGCAAAACTGAAATTGCCTTGAATCCACCAAGCCTCTCTGAATAACCTTTTAGAGACCCTCTGCAGGTACTAGGCAGAGATGTGACTGACTTCCCCACTGCATTAACAGCATCGTACCACGACTCCTCACAACTGATCCTCCACCCTTTGACTTCTTCTTATAGACTCTGTCAGTTCTACCCTAGACCAACACACACACAAGGTTACATTGCTTTAGTCCAAAAATCCGACTGTTTCCTGTCACGCAAAAATAACTCAAGCGTATTTGAGCACCTGCTTATTTGCACTCTTCTCCCTGGCTGTCCTGAGAGAAAGACCCTGTTAAGTGGTAATTAAGTTACATGCGTTTTTCAGCATTCAAATGCCAGCACAGGCCCATGCAAAAAGGGAGCACAGATAAATAAATACAGAAAAGAATGTGTGTGTAGGTGTTGATGGCAGCTGGGAGAGACAAGGGAAGCTCTTTGGACCTGTACGGGTTAAAGAGGAAATGTTATGGCTAAGAATTCCTAACCCCTCTCCAGAGACCCAGGGTTTATATTAATTATTCTGTTGCCTTGAGCACTCAGGGCCTCCTGTGAGCTTCTATCTAGAAGTACCCAACTCCTCCTCCTACTCACCTCCAAATGAATCCTTTCAACATGCTTGATCAACCCCCTTAGCACAGCGAGGGAACTGCCCAGTCAAAGCTCTTCAATCACACCAAAATGAGAACAGCAACAATTCAGAACTCCTTTCAGCTCATCAGCAGGTCCTGGAGAGGCAGTGGACTGCCCTGCAAGTACCTGTTCCACAGTGCCTGGCCTCCTGCATCCCTACTGCACTTTACTTCCAAGACTAGCTATGGAGTGAGCAGAACCCAGGAACAGGCCACAGTCAGTTCAGCAGTCCTGGTCTCACCTGTATAACCCATTTCTCTCCCAAACAGTGGGATATGGCAAGTGTATTTTTTTCCTCTGATCCCACTCAGACACTGCACTAGAAGTCTGTCCAGGCTGCAGGACAAAGGCAGAGTAAAAGCAGATGCACCAGGACGTTCTGCACACCAGAAAAAAGGGTCTAGTGTCTTGTATTGTCTTGTCTTGTGTGAGCTTTCCGGTATGCCCACCACGCAGGCTGCACCCACACTCTTCACCCCAAAGCCCACAGCTACCTAGTGACAGGGACAGATAGCTGAAGGTGACATGCCACACCACAGGCCTGACCAGAGCTACACAGGGCAGCCTTGGCCAGGTGGAGAAAAAAGCAGCAGCTCTGTGAAGAGCAGTGCTGTGTTTCCATTTCCATATCCCTGTTCTAACTCCCGAAACACACTTCTCTTCCACAAGCAGGAGAATTAATCCAAGCCACTTCTCACTCTTGCTCTCACCCCTGACAATCCCTCATTCGCCTGCCCATGGCATCAACTCCAGACACAATTCACTGGGACTTACCCCTGGCAAAGTCTTCTGTTCATGCAGTGCTGTCTGGGCCTTGATGGCAGAGTCTCTGGCACAGTATGTGAGGAACGCACAACCTGCAGCAGATACAGCAAGGGTCAAGTTAGACAGGCAACTGCAGATGCACATCAACACAAACATTACACAATTCAGTTGTGTCTAAGACGGTGAATCAACCAGGTCTGACACAGTTGTTGATCAAGGTGAGACACAACAGGCATGTAAAAGGAAAGTTAATGTGGTCTGTGGCAGAAACGGTCCCAAACACAAGGATCAGAGAAGACGCAAGGACCGGTATGATTATTGATTTAAAAAAAAAAGAAAAAAAGCAAGGAAAGAGGAAAAGTATCTGGGATTTTAGGCTCATACAAAAGCTCCATGATCTAGATTCATGAATCACAGAAAGCTATAGAAGGAGAGGCCTGGCCTTCTGTGCCATATGACGTGCACAAATACACACCAACGTACACATGCATGAGAAGGGAAATCCAGAGACTAGCAAAGCATAATGCATTCTTCAAGGGCCAACTTAAGAAGCAAAATGAAAAGCACACAGAAAAGACCAGATCCTGTCATTCTTAGTCAAGACATGACTCAACATCTTAGCTGAATACTGAAGCAAGGGTAGAAGGGAGGAACTATAGCCCCTCCAGGAGGAAGAAGAGTGATCATCTTTGGGTGCTCTGATGCTAAGAATAATCAAATGAAACTAAGCAAAGGAAAAATCTGGCTGGTTATCAAGAAACATTTCCTAGCAGAAAGAGATTTATTAGACTGTGGAATGATGTCCCCAGGGGAGTGCCTGAAGCTCCATCACTTGAGTTGTTTCAGACGAGGATAGGCAAAGCACTGGAGAATAGAGTCAAACACTAGAATGCAGCTGACCCCCTCACTCGCCCCCCTCCTATTGGCAGTAGCATTTCACATCTTAAGCAAAGGCAGGACATGTCCCTTCGGCTGCTTGCTAAACATCCGTATCTACGCTGTTGTGCTGGGGCTGCAGATGCACCATTATGGCCAGAGAGGCCCATTTTTCTGCCTCCACATCCATGTGCCTGGCTTGGAGTACTCTAAAGCTGCTTCAGTTCCCCATGGATCCAAAGGTGGATGTGGGACAGTGGCTGTCTGGACCTCTCCTCTCCACCCCAGTGTGACTCCATCGTACACAACACTTTGGCAGAAAGCAGCTGCTCAGGACAATCCCAGCCCATGGCAACATAATTATCCTGTTCTTCCATCCCAGCTCCAGTAAGTTGCTGCACCTAAGCAAATCACATCTGTCCTCACACCTCTTGCTAGGGAAAAAAAAACTCCATAAACAATGCACAAGCACTAGAAATTTCTAAAAGGTAATTAAAGCTCCTTAATTCCCAGGTTTTGAATCAAGAATTCTGCACCGAAGTCAAACATGGGATCAACAGGTAATTTAAAAAATGCAGTGAGGCCAGGAAGCACACAGGTAAACTCCACTTCTCATGGCAAAGGCAGCCAGCTCTGTTGTGTAGAGGAAGCACCTCCTTGCCTTCACTCTCCCCCCCCCAGACTGACAACGAGCCTCAAAAGCAACTCTATAAGCAGAGAGCCCTATTTCCAACAGACCTGAAGGCCTGGTCACTGAAGCCTCAAACATGGATTCTGCCTAATACCACCTGCTGCTCCAGTCTGCTACTTTGCAAGCCACACAAGACCCATTCTAAGATAGTCAGGGTCAGGTTTAACACACAAAACTCTGAAGTCAGGAGTTGGGAACAAGCAACTTACTCCACAGGGAGCTGCAATGCATTGTTGCTATATCCACATGTAATGAGGACACCATCCTTGCCTCAGGAGCATTAGCCATCAAACTCAAGAAAACGAAGAATGGGAGAAGAGTCAAGTATACACGAAGCTACCTGTTAAGTATGTAAACCCCATCCTCGAGTCCCAGATTCCAGTGTTCAGAAATGTCAAAACTGAGGTAATGCAGACTGTCAGCCTCAAAAACCTCAGTCGATGGGAGGACAAGGAAAAAATGAGGATTGGACAAAGGCACATCATTTAGTGGTGATAAAGGAGAGACACTTCTCAAACAGAGATAGAGTTATTTTGCTGACATCATGCCAGATCAGGGATTTATAGATTCCAGCAACTACCAGCACCAATCGGAAAAAGTGCCATGAAGTGCCATGAAGTCCCTAGAGTTCTCTGGTCCTTCTCTCCCCTACAGCAAAGGCAGCCCACAACAAAGTTCATCCTTTAGGTGCCCAGGTATCCATACCACGAGGCAGCAGCTTCTGAAGACAGAAACATGCTTCAACTACGGAGCCTGAAGATTCCTCACTCAAACTTCAATCCAAGGGCAATCCTCGCTGCTGCTCTGCTTTACAAGGATGTGGATGTTTGTTCAACAGGATCCAGCTTGTACTCCTTCCCTTTATTCAACCACAAAACAGAACTCAGGCAGCCTCTAACAGGCTTGTCTTGGCCTGTGGGCCTATAGGCACAGGACACCCTGGTCTACTGCTCCATCCCTGAGCTCTCCATGTCTCTAAGCTATGAAGACATTCATCTCATTCATTTCAATCTCATTCTTACTTCCCCGATGGCAGGAATCTGGGAGGCTGTAGTGGCTGTGGAAAAGAGGGAGCCAAAGGTATCAGCTACATCTTTTGGAAAACATGATTACTGTCCTCTACAGCCAGGTGTTTTGGAGGTAGGACACAGGAGTCAATTCCATTCTCTTTGCAAAACCCTGGTCAGAAATACAGGAAAAGGTTTGGCACAAACACCATACTCTAAGCCTAAATGCATTAAAAAATACTTGGGAAAAAGAAACTTCCTTCCTGAAGAGACATTGCCTCTTGCACACTAATTCTTCAGCTACTCCCTAAGATGGTATGACAGGATTCTGCTTACCATGTCTTTCATGGATTCTTCGGACTCCTAAAACTTTGAGCTTAACAGGGACACCCAAGGATCTGCCAACAGGGAAGAGATGTCCACAGAGGTGCAGAGGAGCCTGTCACTCTCACTAGGTTTTCTCACTTCCACATTTCCTGCTTTAGTTAACAGTAAGCTCAGTCCAACGGGCTCATGCTCCTTCAGGCACTTCTAACACCCAGTCAATTTTGCTTGCTGAGACATGGGACATGGTGTTAAAAAGTGCTCAGGGTGTTAAGAAGTTAAGGCCTGGAAGGTCCGGGGAGGTGCCAATGACCCACATAAGCACAGAACAGCACCCAGAGCACTGTCTGTAAAGCTGGTGATTAGAAATCATAAATTAAGTCGTATTATAAATTCTCTATTGCACCACTTATAGGTTGTATTATAGTGATTTGGCTTGTAGAAATCCTATGCAATTCTAATCATAAATTGCATGCTGTACTAACCATAACATTCAGTTAAGAAAATGAAGCTTTAAGGTATGTTAAAAAGTTTTAAGTTTAAGCTTTAAGCTTTTAACTATGACTTATTGCCACCATCATTTTTCCAAGAATCCCTAAAAGAAACTCTATATCTTGTCAGTGTCAGTAATACCACCCAACTTGCATGGGCTCAAGGAGGGTTTCCAGCTCCCTAAAAGCAGAACCCAGCCTGGTTCCACTCAAGAGACTGCAGGAAAAAAAACCCTATTCTTGCCTGATCCTCCCTACAAACCACACATTGACCCTGGAATTTACAGTCCCTTCAGATCCTAAACATTACTCCACACATCTGCAGTCTAAAGCCTTGAGCAAGAAAAGGCTGCCAGTTTGCAGAAGAAAGGGGTCTCTAGATTCTGCTCAGCATCAGAAATCACATCAAATACTTCAGCAGGGGAAGCATGGAGTCAGTAGGCAGTTAATCTACAAGCCTGCAGAAGCTGAGTCAAAACTCGGCTGGCAGCAAGGCAAGCTAAGGCTGAGGGTGGTGTTGTGTCCTCGCCCTCTAGAAAAGCCACCCATCTGCCCACACACCACCCATTCATCCTCACGCCTGCAAGAGGGCTGCTCCTGCCTCTGCCCAACATTCCCCTGCAGTTCAGTTTAGTATCTCACCCCCCTGAATTGCCTCACTTTCCCTACCATGAGCACTCCTAGGAAACCTATCCAGCTGACACTTGTGAAGGAACTGTCTTCTGTCTAATCCTGGAACACAAGGCCAAAAATTTCCACTTGATTCTCCCTACTCAGTCTCCTCTAACCCATTCCAAAAGCCTGTTCAAACACCTCCCTGCTCTTCCCATGAAAATATTAGCTTTGAGACAGAAACTGCCATTAACATGCAAATATGTCCTTGATTAACATAAACAGAAAAACTGTCTCATGAATAATAGGAGGCCGGAACAGTATCAACTACCAGCAGACAGGTTGCTGAAACATGACTAGTCAGGTACTAACAAAACCATTTCATAATGGAGCTCATGTTTCTAGATCTGTAAGATCCTCCTCTGCCTCCACTGAATTCATCAGGTTCTCGGCATCCATACAGCACCATCCCAGCCAGCTCCCGGACACTGCAGCCCAACTCACATCCTCCTGCCCTGGCAGGCCTTTTCTACCTTTTCCTCCTCCATGGGAGCAGAGGTGGCTGCTCAGCATCATGTCAAGCTGTAAGGGAATACAAGAGAATCTGCTGGGCTTCACCAGCATTGCTAGCTTCTCACAACTGCTTCCTCTCATGGGGGGAAAGAAAGAGAAAAAGCAGATGGAAGCTGAATGTGAGCTGTCAGTTGGTTCTCACTGCAGATCAAGGAACATGGGGAGAGAAAACTGAGTCTGCTGTTACAACTGCCCCAGAAAGGTTATTGTTTCTGTACGAGCAGGAATGACCATGCAGGTCTCCAGGTTTGCCAAAAAATCCCCTGATCAGGGACTGTGACAGTGCTCCAGGCCACTATAGCTCCTGGGTCAGGCCTGACACCCTCCAGGCCTGCTGGTGCCAGGGGCTCCTCACCAGGATGGGCTTCCTGCATGGAGCTCAAGTCAATGCAACCAAACCTGGTAAGATGGAATTGGAAGGCAGAGATCAGGGTGGGCTGGATTGTGGGTTTGATTCCCTTACTGCACACTAATCCCCCCCCCGCCTTGTGAAGAAATGACTTCTTTGGAGAGGTATTGGAGAAGCCTATTCCCAAAACAGGCTGAGGACTGACTACATGCAAACCCATGCCACTAGGGAAGGAATCCCAAACTCTCATTTTGTACAGAACAGGGCAAGGAGGGGCAAAAGAGAAAACCCAAGGTGCATGGAAACAACTGTACAACAGCCACCGGGGAACCTACATATCTTAACAGCCTTTTCTGGGCAGAACAGAGCACCTGTTCTGAACAGAAGCACCCCTGACCAACAACACCTGCATCCACGCAAAAAAAAAATGTGGATGTATTTATTTTGCTGCAGAAATCTTGAATTTAACAGCAACTTAATATCACACATATCTGGCTAATACCACTGCTGCCCCCTCTAATTTCCATACCTAAGCAGATCCCTCGGATTTGTCTCCTGCCTGGAAGTTGATCTCAGACCACACAGTCTATATTTAAGAGGTCACCTGAAATGAAATGCACAACTGCCTTTAGCTTCGGGCCCATTCTCCTCCTTTCTGGGTTCGAAACCCTGCAACTCGCAGCAGGTTTGGCTGCAGTTCCTTGCCTACAGAGACACATGGCATTCTTTTTTATAAGTCACAACCAGACACACTTCTTCAGCTAAATTCAAGTCAGCCCAGCCCCCACAGGCCTCAATGAGTGTTTTCCTTTTGTGTTGGAGTTAGATTTGGCTTTTTGTTCAAAAATAAGCTTGTTTTAATCTTGTCCTCTTTCCTCTCTGTTCAGTCTAGAGCGGTCCAAGTTGCCGAGCACTCAGTTTTCTTTACCCTTTCTCCTATATCTGAGACGTCAGGTCTGAACATGACACACACTCTCCAGCACGCATCATCACCTGGCCCAACCACAGACCATTTTAGGGCCAGGCTGGGCACCAACAGCTTTCAGGGTACTTACTGTAGGTTCCCTGCAGGTTGCCCTATCTGTGTCAGGGAGTGGGGCTGCCATCACGCACTCGGATCTTACAGCAAACAACTCTGCAAGTTCCTGTTCCTGGCTGGACTGGTGCTGGTCATAAGATTCCAAACACCTGCTGGGGTGGGATAGAACTGCTCCACTGAAGGGAGCTGACACCTTGAAAGCGACAGCTCTTCAAAATACAGCTTCAACAATAAGTGCGGCTAAAGGAGCCTGCTCAAACTTTCCGGCATCCACTAAAGGTCCTTCAGCAAGGGAAAAATCCCTCATCTTTCCCAGTCTGCCACCAACCAGGCCCCTCATCGATCCCAAACGGCACTGACAGCAGCACATTCGTAGCCAATATTCTTTGTTGCGCGGATTTTCAAACCGCGGCGCCGTGCCCGTGCCGGGGGCGACCCGAGCCAGCGGGGGGAGCGCCTAGAGCCCACCGAGGTCCCGCTCCAGAGACCCGCAGCGACCTCGGTCCGCCCCGCGCTGCGCAGCGGCGCCTTTGTGCAGCCCCCCC